>JALGBA010004050.1:0-547500 GCA_023970755.1 Azemiops feae | reverse complement strand
TATTGTTATTGTTATTGTTATTATTATGGATCATCGCACAGTCAGCCAGATGTTTAGACTGGATTTGGCATTTTGTCTACCTATCGAGTCCTTACCTGGGATAGGCAGATGTGGATGTTTGATGTTATTACAGATATCGTTGCAGGATGGAAGCAGTTCCTAGTAAGGCCGCCTTTTGCAATTGACTAATGGCAAATTTGTCAATGCCAATGGTGTTCAAATGGTGCTCCAGTTGTTGTTGTTGTTGTTGTTGTTTAATTCTCCGCTTCCGTCTATGGGTGGGTGGGGGTGTAGTCCCCTCCCTTCTCACTTTGGGAGGATTTTTGCTTCTTGGGAAACTTTTCCAGGAAATCAGATACAAAATAGGAGAGAGAAGATCGAATTCCTCACCCACTTTCAAGCACGCTGTTCACTGTTGTTGTGGTTGGTGCCTTTGGACTTCGGCTGCAAATAGCTTGGGCTGATCACTCAAGGGGTAGCCAGCCTTTCTCCTGTTGGGTTAAAGGGCTTCCCCAGCTAATAAGATTTTCAATATATTTGATGTCAAGGGTAGATGTTTTCCTAATAAAATGTAATCTGTGATGCTGACTTAAAGATAGGAACAGTGAAAAATCAGCTATGCTGCAAGATTAACTGTTGGATAATAAACTTGGAACGAGAAGTTCCCAATCAAGAAGAAAAGGCACTCATATGATGGAGATGTAGGACTGATTGTTATTTTCAAAGTTCAAATATTTCTAGTTTCTAATGAAGAAACATTTTCAGAAATGGCTTGCTCTTGCCTTCTTAGAGCTTAGGGAAAGTTGCAGGCTTAAAATCACCCAGGTGGCTTGGTGCCTGAGGCAGGACTAGAACTCACTCACCAGGTTTCTGCCCTAATGCCTCAAAGATGCTAAATAAATGAACTGATGAATAATATGGACATCTGTAATAGTATCGAAGCTGATGTGAGTTCACTTGGCTAGACAGCTTATTTTGCAGAAAACAGCCACATCTTAACAACTAAAAGATTGTTAAGCCTGGAGAGAAAGAGGAACTGTTGAATATAAATTTAATATATACATATAAACAACATTTAAAGGGGGAGAGTTGGACTTAGTTCGCTTGTGACTATGTAGGAATTCTAGGTTGGTCTCCCTTTTCACTCTGCTCCCAGGTTCTGCCATTTCTTCTCCTATAGTGAAAGAGACAATAAGGAAGGTCACAGAAAAAAAAGTGATTTCTGATGGCTGCTCTAGATCATCTCCTTAATGCTTCCAGTACTGATTTCTGATTTGAATTGAAATGCCAACCGTCTCATCATTTTTCTGCCAAGTTAATGATATCATTTCAGGTATCTTCAGTTAATCTGGAAGAAAATGATTCATTGTGAAGTCAGTATTAGTTATCTTTTCCTACATGAGTGCAATCATTAAAGGGAGGAAAAAAATCTAATGAGATTATTTTTTCATCAACAATACATAACTTGAACTAATTGCCATTTAATTTAATTTTCCCAGCTTGTGAAGATTAGAGAGCAGAAAGGTGGACATTTTCATTGCTTTATTAATTCCCTTGTGAATGCATGTGTACTTCAGCTTCCACTTTGTTCTTTCTTTAAAAGCAGTGGTTGTGCCCTCGATTGCTTAGATACTGATTTAAAAGTAGTCTAAGGGGCAAGACTGAAAGACTGAAATAATGTTTAATGAAATAAAGTTCTTATTCATAAGACTACATGTCAAGCAAAACTGAGTTGCTTGTCCTTTTGAATCAGTTCTTTGCTTCTTCTCTATACTTCATTGAATCCCGAACATTGATGTCTCTTTGGAATCAATGGGATTTAAATCTGTATTGCCAGCTACGGACTGCATCAAAAATTGCTAAATAAAAATAAAGATGCCTTCAGCTATCTCTCCTAGTTGAAGTTATCTATGGAAATCTTCAGGTTGAAGAAATGGATCCTGGGTTTTCCAGTTAACCATCATCATGATAAATTTAAGAAAAAATTCCTTCTTCAAAACATGCTTATTTATTCCTGTAATAATGTTATATTACATAAACAAATATCCTTAATGTGGAAATTATTTATCTAATAATCTAATTGACCCAACATCTATGTGTGTGTGTGTGTATATATATATATATATATATGTTTTCTGAGGTTTTCACGGGTGTTTGTATGTAGGTCTTTGGTAATTCGGGTTTTCTCCCGCGTAAAATTGGAAGTGTCTTGGCGACGTTTCGACGAAGTCTCATTCATCATCTTCAGGCTGGTGTCTCTTCGGCCTCGTGCTTCTAGGAGCAATGTGTGATCGCAGCTGTTTCTTCCTTTTAACTGCCAGTGGGGGTATGAACTGAAACAGCTGCGATCACACATTGCTCCTAGAAGCACGAGGCCGAAAAGACACCAGCCTGAAGATGACGAATGAGACTTCGTCGAAACGTCGCCAAGACACTTCCAATTTTACGCGGGAGAAAACCCGAATTACCAAAGACCTACATACACATATATGTATACATTTATGTATGTATGTATGTATGTATGTATGTATGTACGTATGTACGTATGTATGTATGTATATGAACAGGTTATCTATGGAAGCCTTGGGGTTGAGGAAATGGAGCCTGGGTTTTCCAGTTAGCCATCTTCATGAAAGAAAGAGTTCCTTCTTAATTTCCCTCCTGACGTTGATTTCCTCCATCTTCCTTTCTACATAATTGATTTATTTAAACCACTTTTGTCCACCTTGAGATGACAACAGATTGCTGCAATGGTGGGTGAATGATCTATTACTTTCTGAAAATAATGAGGAAGCACAAGAAGACTATTAGCGGTGGGTGAAACAGCAAACAAAATCAGGTGATACTTGCAGCTGTTCAGTTCCTCTGTGCCAGCTTGTGTATTGCCATTTCATTTGCTGTTCAGTTTTGAAGAGACTCTTCAAATCAGCCAAAACATTTGAATGTCTAATAGCTATTTTTCATGGTGCCATGAAAAACCAAACAGGAAATAATTAGCATCAGTCTTTGGTAGCAAGGAAATGGTATCTGTCGTGGTCAGAAGGACGTTTGGGATATTAACAAGATTGGGGGGGGGGGAGAAAAAGAAATTTCACAATCTATATAACTTTGTAAATATTACTGAATATATGGAATGTAAGATCACATACTACTCTTTGTTCTCTGAAGTGCAGATGAACAATAAGGTTAATTTGAACAGGGAAAAATACTCAAACATTGAAATCCACACCTGAGGATGATGTTGCCATTCAGCGTGAAATATATTTACTTGGAAGTAAATCCTATTGATTTCAGTACAAGTTTCGTTCCAGAACAAATGCATGTGGTTTCAACTTTAGATTACATTTTCACTATGTATGAACTATTATTTTTCTGTAGACCATATTGTACTTTGGACTGTGTAACGACTGAAGAACAAGACTTGAGCTAACTCATAGACATTTTCTCAACTTGTTTGGGGTAACTGAGAAGTCCTACTTTAAGGATGTTCTGCTACTATGTCACATACATTATCTCTATGACAGATAGCATGGTAGAACAAGAATTAAGCAGGATGTATAATACCGCTGCATAATGGGAAGCTCAGAAGCTATTGCTCCTTTTTACAATACTTTTCTTGAGGACTTTATCTAAGAGAAAGCTAAGAGACGTCTTACTACATAATTACTCAAAAAACTGAACCATTCACCGTAGTGATAACATTATGGCACATTAAAATTTGACTCTTTTTAAAATAGACCAGTACTCAATCCATAAACACTATGACATCATCCCATCCTAGGCCCCAAATGCTCTTTAGACCAAGATCTATTTTTGTGACATCTGGAAGGCTACCATGGAGGATGATAATCTAGCTCCTTTTCAAAGGTTGTTCCATAGGACAAATGCCATTATAGAAAATCATGTCCAGGCCTTGGCTTTTCATAGCTAACAAAAATGGAGACCTATTAGCAGTTTTTCTCAGGAAGAATATACATAATAGGTCAACCATAATTCTATCTAGAGATATAAAGGCTCTGACTTCATACCACAATGGACAATCAATCTCTTTCCTGTCTGTAGTTGAGATTCTAATCTAAGTGAGTTGTGTCTGGGACTGGGTTCACCACAGGTTTCCAAGGCAGTTGTTCTCTATCTTTTCCCTTGCCGGTCTGCTTTTTTTGCTGGCTTGGTTCTAGGAAGATAAGACAATTGTTTTTGCATAGGAATTAAGAAGGAAGATGCCTTAAAGATGTGATCAATACTGAATGATCGTCATTCCTCCTAGGGATCTAGTGTTTCCCAGAACTTGAAGTGGTGTGGAACTCCCAGAATTCCCAGCCAGAAGTCCAAACCTCAAGTTGTCAAGATTGAAAAACACCCATGTAGGGAATGGCAGTAATCAAGGATTGCAGTTTGGCCCTTATAACCAGCAGCTACTGGAAATAGCAGGTGGATGACTAAGGAGAGCATACGCACTAGGGCAAATTTCCAGAATCATACAATTTTGATTAATATGTGCTTAAGAACAATAGTCACTATGACAACACCTCCAGATGAAAACCAGGGTGGAATAGGAAATATTGTGCCAGTCCCTCTCAGATATATCCCAAGCTATGGTACACTATGTCCTTAAGCAGATGTTTTTTCACTACTTTTCTACAAACACTTGTAGAATTGTTTATTTATCTATTCTGAAATGTTTATCTTTCCCTGAGGAAATTTTCTACTACAGCATGATTTCTATTTAGTCTTTTACCTGTTTGACCATTGTTCAGGTGGAACAACTGGAATGTCCAATTCTACACATTTTCTATGTACTATCCACTTCTTTTCAGATCTTTTAATTTTGCCCATCTTCATCTTTACATATTTTATTTCTCTCTGACGACTGGACACCAATTTTGATTTGATATGGAGCTCAGCCATAGCAACTGCAGCCGCATTAAGACAGGTGCTGGGCCAACAGTTGTAAAGCTCTAGGGCAAATTCTCAGAAAAAAATAAAATAAAAACAATAACGACAGTAAGAAAACATGGCCGTGTGAAAATGTGGTGAGTGGAAGTAGCAGAAAATCTGGAATGTAAGCAATGGTGACAGAATCCGCTGAACATCCATGCAGAATCCAGCTCAGATCTCTTGATCCAGTTTAGATTGCCTTTCTGTGCAGCCCACGTGTTAAAGATGACTTTAAAAGCAGGTCTTAGCACTTATAAAGAGCCTGCATAAGACCTGATAAACACTATGGACAGTTTATCCTTCAGTGGCTACCTTATGCCTGATCTGTCCTGGAACGACGAGAAGGGACAATGCTAACTAAGCACGTGGAAAGAAGGATCATGCTTGCAGCAGCATAAAGTAGCCAACAGGAGTTGGACAGATCACAACCTCTGATCACATCAGAGGCGATGATCCATTCTGATCCATTGCAAAAACACTATTTTTAAACTGGAACAGTTCAGGATATCTGAGGTATGGGCAGAGGATAAGAAGAAGATAACCTTACAAGGACAGGGCAATAAGCTGAGGATGCAATTGTATTTTCTTTGTCATGATAAATGGCAAGTAAGAAAGAGCCCACAGTGTTACATAATGCAGCATTGAAAAGAATAACTGTATATTCAGTCAAAGCCTCTTGCCAGTAAATTTATTATGACACTCTACACAATCTGACAAGTAAGGAAATCTCCCTACCACTTTTGTTCTCCCACTCATGACATTTATTACAGTAGTTTACTTATAGGAAGGGACATATTTGCTAGCTAGGCAATTTACTGTAGCGATCTTGCTAAAATGGTGCTCACACACAGCATCCAAAATTCAAGGCATTAACTTGGTTGTCTTGGTACATGTCTTGAGATTTAGTTCTCATATAGGATTTATCTTTCAAATCAGTTTGGTTAGGGGTTTTATAAAGTTCCTATGAACAAATAATAGCAATGGTTGCAGTGCAACCTGTCCAATATCTCTGATAACTGTTTCATAGTCAATTTGATTTAAAAAAAAACAAAAAACTCCAAAGGTTGTAAGAAGATCCTGCCAATTGTGTAGTTGTCTACATCATTGTCCTTGATCAGGAGATGAATCAGAGCAGTGACTCATGGCAGGATGGATATAGAATTATAATAAAGTTCTATTATTATTTTTTTGCATTTGCAAAATATTGAGGCTAAATATATAAAAGAGAAGTATTATCCTTTTCCAAATAGATCAAGAGAATAGATGACTGGTTTGAGAATCATGCCGAATAGGTAATTACTATATCTTTGGATGAATGTGAGCAGGAAATGCCCAGGGAAGTAGGGAGGATTAATGCTGAATTCCATTCTGTTCGTGTTGAAATATTTCATCATAGATGCTAAACCCCATTATAAGGAATTGCTGAGTTGATGGCCTCTGGTAACCATATGCCTGACCAACTGAAAGGCATGTTCAAAAATCTGCCTTCCACTGTTGGAAGCCCTAGTGCCACAATGATTAAAGAGCAGTATTGCAGACAAATGCTGCCCATAGCCTGAAGTTCAATCATGACGGGTTCAAGGTTGACTCGGCCTTCCATCCTTTTGAGGTTGGTAAAATGAGGACCCAGATTGTTGGGGGCAATATGTAAATAATGATTACATTGTAGACCACCCAAAGAGAAGTAAAACACTATGGGGCAGTATATAAACCCAGATGCTATTGCTATGTTATTGCTATCTAGCAGAGGAAGAATTTTCTGAAAGGGTGGACAGTAAATTGAGATGGTCCACCCAAAGAGGCAGATGAATTCAAACAGTTGGCCCTTAACTTTTTTTTCCTTTCAGCTCACAATTGTGTTAAACTCAAGAGAAAATAATAATTCTTAAACATACCATAAATGGATGCTGTTTCGGTCAGCAAGAAGCTTTTCATGATGTCATTCTAGTGCAACACTGTTTTAACACAACTCACAATTTGGAAACGGCTGTTGTGGCATCTTGGCTGAATGACATCACGTCAACATGGGCACTTAATGGTGGGGGCAAGATTGCTCTAGAGATCAAAGGATCAGCTTCCTCTGAGGAACGACATCATATCATTTGTATTCACTGAGGACAGACGCCGGGCCTCTGCTCATTTCATCAAAGAACTATTTATGAGGCTGTAAAAAAGATGAGTTTCTCCGAATAGTCTCCAAATTAAACTTTTTAAAGTTTAATGTTGGCACACAAGAATAATTACAGTTATAAACCATTAAACATTTAGAAGAAATTTATAGGATTAGAGGGAGAAAATTTACAGCTGTGGCCCTAATGCAATAAATTTCTTCTGTGAAAGCAGCTTCACGTAACATTTCTATCCAGGACTCTGCTTTTTATTATTATTATTATTATTATTTCTTCTTCTTTTTTTGAAAAAAAAAATACAAATATCATCAAAAAACGCAGGTGATATTTTCAGTTGTTATTTATACAGGAAGATGAATACATTTCTTAAAGACATTGATTGAAATCCAGCAGAAAATAGTCAAGGTTCTTTTTTTAATTTTAAAAACAGCATAACCGATATTGGCCTTTAAGCTCATTCTGGGACAGCCAGCTGTAGATCCTATAAAATCCTAGAAAGTATTGCTGTTGCTGTTTATTTCATCCCCCAAATTACAAGTTAGCAATTATCTCATGCTCCAGGGACTTGTTTTGCACATTCATAAACCAGGGATGGAGATATATGACACTACAACTGAAGTAGTCTATTTTCACTGATGCGTTATATGCCTTGTGGAAAACTTACCTGAATGCAAAATCCATTATTTAATGAATATATCCCTATCTCTATCTGGAAAAGAAAGTGCACATTGGTACAATGTCTCATATAATTAGCAGTCCATTTAAGAGTGCCATCCGACTTGGTTAAATCTTACCACCAATATTTAATTGAATGAATTACAGAACGTTGGAAGATATATAAATTGAGACAAAGTTCTTTCAAAGTAGACAAATTAGAAACAGATTGCACCCAAATTTTTGCTGGTGTTCTGAAGGAACACAGAAACATAAATATTTCTCCTCATATAAGGACAATGTCAGTGGGGTGATGGACAGCTCTATCTTCCTATCCCAGTCAAGGCACTCCAGTTTCAGTCTGGAGAGAGATGTTAGTGATGTATCAAAGGAGTGTTTGCTGCTCTTTTTCTAATATTCTCTTTCTGAAAGCAGGAATACTAAAAGAAGTTTGAATGAATCTGGGAAGGGTGTAGCAGTGGGTGTTTGCCTGAGAAATGCCGAATGTTTATCTTTTTATCTTAGTTATTTCATGCTCTCCCATCATCCAGTCATCTACTACCTCACTCCTTTGCATTTTTTTTTTAATGCAAAGACGCCCAGAATCACCTTACAGGTAACATGGGCAGCATAAAAACAAACAAACAAACAAACAAACAAACAAACAAACAAACAAACAAATATTATAGTAGCATTTGAGCACACTGCTTAAAAGTCTTAAGCTGTTCTTATTCATAACACCATAAATCTCTAATCTATATATCCTTCAGAAATGGTGTAGGTTTCGTATCTAAGCACATTATTTGCCCTGATGTGTTGGTTTTAAATAAAACTGTAAACAAACAAGACTCTGAACCTTAGGAGACTTTGTTCTTTTTATCCACAAAAAAAAAAAGCCCAAAAGGTAAGGTAATTGCAAACATAAATAAGAGATGACTACAACATATGTAGGCCAAGGGTTATTAAAGTGGTCCCAGTAGTGGTGGGCTGTGAATCCTAAGCTAGGAGAGGTGGCTTCAACATATCCCAGAAACAACACCAGAGCTCTCTGTCCAGAAGAGTGCAGTGTTGGGAACACAGATAAGAAATTGCACAGGCAGATGCCCGCCCACACACTCAGAAAGAACCAGTCCCTGTCACTAGTGCACATAGTGAAAGAAACAGGATGTTTCTTGATCTTCACAATTTTGTTTCAGATATTTCAGAGGATGGAGATGTTGTACACCTTCAAATAGGAAAGGCTGTGCTTGCAGAAAAATTCCTTACATCTATTCATCTAAAATGGGGAGAAAAAAAATTCCTGGCTGCTAACTTCATCGTGACTTTTGTTTTGCTATCAATAAAAAGTAAAGGTGTTCTGGCACAAAGACAAAATAAAACTCAACCCCAGACCCTGTGCATCTGTCTGACATTTAATGGGCTTTGTATCCTTATAAAAGTTTACTATACCTGGAAATGTCACCAAACAGTTTCAGCCATTTGTTGATTTCTAAATATAGAGGTACAGAATTTCGGATTTCTAAATGGAGAGAAATTGGCTGGCCTCCAGACTGGTGAATCAGACAGTTTTGTGAAGTACTGAATTAGGATCTACACTAAATCTAACATTGCTACTCACACTTACAATTAAGCCATCACAAATCAGTGTCATAGGATTTCCTTAGTACTGTATATATACTCACAAAAAAGCTAAGAATTTTAGGCGTCAAAATATATCACCCAAATTGAGTTTGGCTGATCTACAGATGGGTTTATAAGTATATATGGTAGTATTTTTAAAAAGTACCAGTATATCCCTCATATATTTGTGGATAAGCCCATCCAGAGAAAAGCTGACTTTCAAATTTTTAAGCAAAATACTGCGAAAATGGATATTCCACATAGGCAAATATATACATGATGTATATTATTGCATAACAATATAAGTGATACATTGAACAATCAGGTACAATGTAGCTCAGTATTCTTAGCAAGAATCCTAATAATCAGCAAAGAGTAAATTTGCCATCAAAAATTGGTAAGCCCTTGTTCTAGAGAAGCGTACCGGCCTTTTAATATAGTCAGAATTCTGTGCCTTTTAAATTTAGGTTATCTAGTCCCAACACTTCCCAAGATTTTTTCCTGATCTCCAACAGAAATCTACTTTCTTATAAATACATTATTTCTTATTTTGTTTTGTTTTCTAGAACAGCTTAGGCCAGTGATGGCGAACCTTTTAGAGACTGAGTGCCCAAACTGCAACCCAAAACCCACTTATGCATCGTCGAGTGCCGGCTGGGTGTGGCCCATTGGCTGGGTGTGGCCCATTGGCTGGGTGTGGCCCATTGGCTGGGTGTGGCCCACTGGGTGGGCGTGGCCCATTGGGTGGGCATGGCTGTGGTGGTAACGGCAGACAGGGTGGGACTAAAAAGTTCAATCAATCAATTCCAACTCTGCAAGATCTTTTTTTTTCCCACAAGAAGTTGAAATTGACTGATTGAACCTTTTTTCTTTTTTGCACACGGTGGTGGAGGCCTAAAGCGAAAAGGTTTTATAAAACCCAGCTGAAAGCCTAGGACTGGGGCGATGGCGCGCGTGCCCACAGAAAGGGCTCTGAGTGCCGCCTCTGGCACGTGTGCCATAGGTTCACCACCACTGGCTTAGGCAAACTTTAAAATACAGGTAGACCTCAATTAATAACCACTCATTCAGTGACTGTTCAAAGTTGTGGCTGTTGTAGCACCCCTGCAGTCAAGTGATAGCAATTTGGGGGATTACACCACTTGTAATCTTCCTTGCTGACTTCTGGCAAGCAAAGTCAATAAGGAAGTCAGCAGGGAACGTTGCAAGTTGTTCCTGTAAGTCCCTCCTGCTGCTTTTTATCCTGAGGAATCTACTGTGGAATAGATGATCCCAAGTATCTCTTACTCTGTAGTACATGCCCACCCACCCTGCATTCTGTAGTACATTCTGTAGAGCATCCTGTCATACAGCATCACAGTCTGGTTTGGAGGCATCACTGCTTCAGACAGGAAGGCGGTGCAGAGAGTGGTGAGGATGGCCGAAAAGATCATTGGCAGTTCCCTCCCTACCATCCAGGACATAGCACAGAAGCGTTGCATAGGCCTTCATAGACTAGTCTGCCCATACAGGAAACATAATTTCCATCAACAATATTCACTGCAAATTCTCAATACAGGTAATCCCCCAGGTAGGAATGTTCATTTAGCGAGTTTTCACAAAAATAAATTTATTCAGAAAGGATACTTACATTAGAAATTCAAAATTGCAAGCCAAAAGAGGCCTCTGCAGCCATATGACTTGGATTCAGTTACTGCTGCAGCGGCAGCCTTGTTTAACTCGGTGACTTACCTGGGCCGTTTGGGTTATGAATGCAATTTCCTGAAGCTGGAAGGGTTTCATTGTTATTTTATTTTTTTGGCCCTGGTCACATGGCCAAAAAAAAGCTGAGCCAGCACTGGTTTGTTTTTGCTTTTGTTTTTTGGGTGCTGTGTGGAGAATCTGCTGCTACCTGGCCTTGAGGATCGTTTTGGTAAGTATTTTAAAATATTTTTTGTGTTACTCTATAGTGCTTGCAAATAACACTTTGGGAACTGCTGTGCTTTTTAAGTACTGTACTTTGCAAAGATAATTTGTTTGCATTTTCCTTGAAACTGCTTGTAGAAGAAATATAATAATAATAATAAAATAATAATAATAAAATAATAATAATAAAATAATAATAAATAATAATAATAAAATAATAAAATAATAATAATAAAATAATAAAATAATAAAATAATAAATAAAATAAAATAAAATAAAATAAAATAAATAAAATAAATAAAATAAATAAAATAAAATAAAATAAAATAACAACAACAACAACAACAACAACAACAACAACAACAACAACAACAACAACAACAACAACAACAATAATAATAATAATAATAATAATAATAATAATAATAATAATAATAATAATAATAATAATAATAATAATAATAATAACAACAACAACAATAATAATACAGTTGGAAGGGACCTTAGAGCAGGGGTCCCTAACCCCAGTCCGTGGATCAGTACCGGGCCGCGGCATGCCAGCAACAAACAAGGAAAGCTCCATCCACAGGATGCAGGCAGCACACAAAACCACGCCCCCTCCGGTCTGTGGAAAAACCTCTCTCCACATAACCGGTCCCTGGTGCCCAAAAGGTTGGGGACCTCTGCCTTAGAGGTCCTCTTGTCCAAACCCCTGTTCAGGCAGGAAACCCTATACCATTTCAGATAAAAATGCTAGCTAGGATCTACACAAAGCATTCTATAGCATTGTGTTTCCTTGCTTTTATTTTGGAAATTAGTGTATATTACTGTAGTTTGTAGGTTTTAAATTTAAATTGCGTGCAGAAGTTGTGGCTGACCCACCACTGGAAGCTTTTAAGAAGAGACTGGATATCAGAAATACTCTGTTGTGAGAGCAGTGGGTTAGAGTAGATGACCTCAAGGTCCCTTCCATCTCTGTTACTGTTGCAAGCCGAGAGTTCTGCAAATCCCTTCCCCATTTCTCTCTGGGTGCCTGGCTGGAGACTCTTAAGCTAATTAGTGGCAAGTTTTTTGTTTTTGTTTAAAGCACTTGCTCTGGGCAGCTGAAGATGCCTGAGCTAACTAGAAGCAGTTGCTTTTTTTAAAAAAAAAGCATCTGCAATGGCTGTAAGCCTTGCTTGGAGGCAATTTAGTTCCTGAGCTGGCTGCACCGGAAACAGCTGATTGGCGGCTGGCAGGAAAGCCTCTCAGTTCAATTAAAGTGGCAGCGATCAGTTAACAAATAGGAGGAAATAGTAAGTCAGATCTTCGTTCATTTAACAACCCATTTGATTCAATTAATGAATTTGATTTTAAACATTTATAAAATTGAGTCTGATTCATTTGACGAATTTTTTGACTAACTAGCTTAATGGGCAGGCTCCATTAGGTTCGTACCTCGGGGACTACATATAGAGGTTTTTTTCTCGTTTAGCAGCCACAATTCAGATTGACAACTCAGTTTTTAAGCAAAGCAGTTATTTAGCCTAACCGTAACTGTGCTTATGATCTGACTTTGGCTTCTATTTGCTTTACAAACCTGTAATAGTTGTAACTTTAAGGTCTGTCCATAATATTACTTGTTTTTATCATTGTTGTAACAACAAATGGTTGTTAAATGAGGCAGTCACTAAACAAGGATTATCTATACCTTTTTCTCTGGCAAATCATCCTTACTTCCATGGTGTCCAGACACTGTATCACACATTCCATAAATTACTTTTGGAGGATCTTACCAGTTACATCTAACCATTTTCTTGGTCAGTGGAGCACTTTGTAAGAACGGCATCTCAAAATTCTTCATGTTACTTATGGACTGAGGATTTGAACAAGGGATGATTTTCCCAAATTCTCCCCAGAGAAGGAATGGTGCAACAAATACGTAGAAATGGCAATACCACAGCTTTATTTATTTTTCCCCTCTTTATACTAATGCATTCTTTTAAAATACAACCACGCTGACTTACTTTTTAGATTTGTTGATCCAGGGCATTGTGGGAATAAAATTTGCAGCCAAAATTCTTCTGGTGCAGAAATTTCAAAAGCCCGCAGTGTTCTTTTTCCAGGGGAACAAATAAGAAGGATAAACATTTCTTCAACAAAAAAAGGTGCTCTTGTGAGGAAAATGCGGCCTGACCCTTGTAATCTAGATGTCCACTAAATGCCAGCAGTTCGGCAGTTTGATTCTCACCGTCTCAAGGTTGACTCAGCCTTCCATCTTTCCGAGGTTGGTAAACTGAGGACCCAGATTGTTGGGGGCAATACGCTGACTCTGTAAACTGCTTAGAGAGGGCTGTAAAGCACTGTGAAGCGGTATATTAGTCTAAGTGCGATTGCTATTTACTTTTAATTTTTTTTAAAAAAAAGTATACCATAATTTTGCCAATTTGTTATCAAGCACCTGTGATGCAATCTGAGGTGGTGGTGGTGGGGTGGTAATAGTTTTCTTTAATGAAATTGTGGGAAAAAGGAAAGTTGTGGGAAAAGAATTAGCACAACAAACAATGATAGAGATAGGTGGCAGAACATGCAATCTATAAACCATAAATTGTCCTTCCCTTCTTTAAACTGAAATGTCAAGAATCAAGTCGAAAACCAGGAATGACACACAGTGATTCTTCCCAAGCAAAGTTCCTTATTGTTTTCACACCTATAGACAGAATGTTGCTGTCAATGCTGCTAACATCGGATGTTCTTGCTTGACAATATATGAAGATGCAGACTGTTATGTACTGAGCTTAATTGGGAACAGGTGCAGGGAGCTGCCCTGAACAGTCAGCAGACCACGTGGCCTGCTGGGCCAGACTTGCTGTCTGCAAGGGCTGACTAGGATGCATTTGAGCGGGAAAATACGTTGCATTCATTGACTGACAACGCCCCAGGGTGAATGTATAAAAAGGGGCGGAGCCATTTTGTTCTGAGTTCTGTTTAGCTGCAAATAAAGAAGTACCTGTTTGTGAGTCCTGCCTCTTCAATGCCTACCAATGCAAGAAACAGAACACAGACATTTTCTATTTAACCTGTGTATTACTTTTAGAGTTAGAATTAGATGGTGCTAGAGGGGAGGGGGAAGAATGTGCTTGGGGACTAGTTAGCCGTAACAATATCTCAGTAGAGTATTCTTCGAGGTTGGTTGTAATAAGAGGAGATAAGTATGGAACGGGAGGGAATGTTCGCACTTCAAACTAATTGGAGAATGTTATTAATGACTGTTGAATGAAGGAGTGAATTATGCTTAGATACTGTGTGTTTGGGGGAGGAGATTTCAGATTTTGGCTTCATCTATGTACGTGCGGAAGCTATGTTGCTATTAAAGATTCTTTAAGGAAAACAATGCCTCAAAGTTCTTTGAAGAGCTTCTTCTTTTGGAACCATGACAGTTGCCACACTGTGGACTCTACTATCTACAGCTACAATATACTCTGTAAACTATTGGTTCTCAAGCTGTGGTCCATGGAGCCCTGGGAGCCTTGATGTCATCAAAGCGAAGGCTAGAAGAAATGTTATGATTTAAATCTTGAGTTACGTCTTGGTGGTCCGTGGGCATGGACTGTGGCCACAAAAGGTATTTAAAGGGGGTCCATGGTGAAGAAAAGGTTGAGAACCACTGCTGTAAACTATTAGGGAGGAGCTATCTTCACTCTCTTTCTCTCACACATAACATCAAAACTGAGTTGCCTCTTACACCTCTGGAACACCTCCCTCCCCCTCCTGGCAATCCACCTCCTTACTACATTCATTACACTTTTCAAAGTCTTGCTTGTCTGGAACACCCAAGGAACACTAAATTAAGCAAAAACATAGAAGCTGAAGAGTAGTAACATCCATACTTTTATTTACTATGCACTTTCAGAGAGTATAACAACGCAGTGATATTATTTTAAAAAAAGCTGGGTTGGAGCTCAACAGGATTGAAATGATATTGAGAAATGATAATTATCTTTCAGTTTTTCAAAAAAAAATGTGTGTGGGGGCAGGTGGGCATGCATAAGTTGTAGAAAAGAAAGGGGAATAAAATCTGGGTTTCTCTCCCTTTGTACAAAACACACATAAACCTGCGGAGTGATAGATTGGACTAAGTTAGTTGTGATAATTACAGCTTTTCTCTCCAGGCAACTGAAAAGCTTCAATGAAATCCAGTCTGAAAAAAAATGTGAATTCTGACTCTATGAGCATGATATGTAGTAGTCAGCATCAAAGCCTAATAACCCAATTTCTTCCTCCTTTGCTTATTTATCCCACATACTCTTGACGGTGATGATTATAGCCTTTAACACTCCAGGAAAAAAAATATATCTTTGTTTTCTCATTTGTAGATGACATTACTGCTTGCATCTTTTAAACACCATTCATGGAGTAGTAAGGAACTGTGTGGTCTTTCCACAATTAACTCCCCCCCCTTGTTTTGCAAATATATAATTTAACTCCTTTCTTAAAAGTTTGTGTAATTACACAATTAAACAGCTAAACAGTATATTAAAGTTGGAGTTATCTAAAGGCACTGAAGGTGAATTCAGGCTCAGTGTCGGCCCATGAACAGCTGCAAACAGCACTTGTCAATCTCCCAATGCCTTTGCAAACCTTTTTACCAGATTACACAGAGTTTGTTGCCAATCTGCTCCTTCATATGTCTGGAGGTAAACACCTGAGGTAGAGAGGAGAATGGGAAATGGGTGTGCCCACTGATGGTCTTGTACTGAACTAGCTACAATGGTCAGAAAAACAAATATATTTAATATGACTTTAGCGGTGGCATTGAATAACTAAGCTGAACAACAAGTATACTTTGGCATCTCTAGTTTGGATTGAGAGGTGGATCGTGTCATTCGAACAATAGCATTTGGTCCAAAGAAAGCCACCTACTGTTAACAGACCAACACTTTCAAAACTCAGATGACTCGAAAAGTCTTCTCTAGAAGCACACTTGTCTTTGAAGAAGCTCTTCCTGCTCTTTCAAGTACAGAGGCAACCTCTGGGAACAAAAAGAGAAATGGCCCAGGTGCTTGGCTTTATTCTTTGAAGAGAGTATCTTAAGTTGCTTTGCAAAGCAGATCTGATGTGTGTATGTGTGTGTGTGTTTTGTTGATTTCAATCTTTATTAAACCAAACACACCACAGGAAAGCTGTTTAGATCAGGGGTGTCCACCCTTGGCAACTATAAGACCCGTGGACTTCAATTCCCAGAATTCTTCAGCCAGCCGGCTGAAGAATTCTGGGAGTTGAAGTCCACAGGTCTTAAAATTGCCAAAGGTGGACACCCCTGGACTAGATGTAATATGCATACACTTGTTATTTCCAGTGTGAAATTAGGAGTGCTTGAGGAATTTGAACAATGAATATTACAATGTCAACTGAATGCATGTTGTGGCTCCTACAGTCTAGATAAATTTAAAAAGATGTGTTTTGAGTGAAAGAAACACTATAGATAAATGCTCCTTAAATTGTATTCATCACTTGGTATTGATAAATGATAACTATATTTGCAGTAATATATCTGTTTGCAACTTTTAGGGATTGTTATGTTATTTTTGAAAGGGAAAAAAGTATTGAAGACATTAGTTGGTGTTTCAAACATTTAAAACAACAGAGTGAAAAGACTACAGCTCAGATACAAAACAAAGATTTTTCTGTTTCTTCTTTTTTAAAATGTGTCTTTGTTGATTTATAAATTAAATTTACCGGCTGCCCTAATCATAGTGACTCTGGGCTGATTCAAGATAAAAACAGTCAATATACCTGGCAAGTTAGTCTCAATGTACTAAGATAAAAAGGTGCTTGTTTGGTTCTTAATAAATACTTAATACAAATTGAAGCTGATTACACTCAAAAAAGAGAAACCCAATATATCAGTGTATTCAAGAGTATAAAAAAAAAGTCAGGGATGGTTAGCCCCACCTCTTTTTAATGGCCAGGCCAAGCTTTGATTATGCAGTTATAATCTTGATTCCATACCTCCAATATATACCCTTGCCTTCCTTCAAAATGAGATACAGACTAGTTTCGTATTGCTTGGAAATAGGTGATGATAATTTCCCCAAGTGTGTTATTGTTAGCAGAGGCCCAGAGTGGTTGGGACAGAGTTGAATTCAAACCATATCTCTTTCGAAGAGTTTCAAAGTTCCTAACTACTGTATATTATAATCCACTTTGGGAACACAAAAAGTTATTCTGTAGGCACACTTAGATGTGCAGAGACTTGCTAAGTATGAATGAACCTCCACACTCTTCCCAAATGTTCTTGTCATAGATGAGAAAATGAATGAAAGGTACAAGTCAATAATCTCACTGAGGTGGTTATGACTTTATATTATGTGCATATGGGTCTGCATCTGAAGAGAGAAATGGCTCCCATTATATAAGGCATTATGTCAATTAAGCATCAATTGACAGTTAAAAGAGCATTTATTGAAATTTAATAGGAAAGATGATGTGTAATCAAGTTTAAATTTATAAGACACAAATATAATTAGATTTTCAACACATAAAAATTGTAAGGAATATTAAGACACTTAATTGGGATTTTAAAAGCCAGCAATACCAAGTTAATAATTGTGACAACTAATAGAGTATCTAAATGTCAGTTATTTTATTAATTGATATTTAATTTGCCATAGACTGCCTTGGTAAATGTTAATTAAATGCCAGAAAATTCCCCACAATTTTACCATATTAATAATCCTAAATTATGCCTTTATTGCCCTTATAATTGTGAGTTAATTACTCAGCAACCAGATTCATCCTCCCTTTTAGTAAAAGCTCAAAAGGACTTGCTTTTTGTTGTTGTTACGGGTCAACACAGATAACGTTAGTGTAATTTTCTTGGCTACTCAAAGCAGAGTAGTTCGTTCTTCATATAGGTATTTCCTCAATGCAAAGAAATATAAAGCAGGCCTTCTTCCATTGTCTTACTACAACATTTAAAAAGCAAAGGCAAATCTGGGATTTTCTAGCTAGGATGAAAAATGGAAGATCTGCAGACAGATCTACACTTGGTTCAAGTTAATTCTGACCCTTAGCTTTCACAGCTGATTTCTGGTGGGCAGCTGGACTAGTCCACTGGATTAGCGGATTACTTTGAGTGAAGAAATGCTTTTATGGCAGGATCACTTGTACCAAGTTAATTAGATTAGTGATTTAACCCTCTCCCCCTTTTTTTGTTCACATCTTTTTTTCCTTATCACCTTTCTTACAAATTACTTTTTAGCTGACCTTTAGTTTGCTAGTCAGCAGAACACATCATGAACTTCTGCTAATATCACTTCTTTATTTTTATGCACTTATCACCCCTGTAAACAAATAGGACCTATTGCACTATTCTGCAGGTGCCTAATTATCCTATTGCACTATTCTGCAGGTACCCAATTATCCATCTTCTTTTGTTTACCACTTATCCCTTCTGTCTCCAAATTTGGAATTTATTTCATCAGGGCTGCTGGTTTGAGAGGTCTTTGGGATAAAACGTTGTCTCACTTCACTCTTACAACTACTAATTTGCTGACCCTCTTTCTTTAGGAAACTGCAACACGCTCTTTATTTTCCTTCTGTAATGCCATGGATGTTAGCCCTAGAGCAGTGTTTCCCAACCTTGGCAACTTGACGATATCTGGACTTCAATTCCCAGAATTCCCCAGCCAGTATACTGACTGGGAAAATTCCAGAAATTGAAGTCCAGGCATCTTCAAATTTGCTAAGACTGAGAAATACTACTCTAGGGCTAATCTCCATGGCATTACAGAGGGAAAATAAAGAGTGTGTTGCAGTTTCCAAATTATTGTTAAATTACAGAGATAAGCAAACAGGCATCAAAAGTAGTTTGGACTTGTAGAGCCATTTTGTTCCTAAGAGAAACCATTTTGTTCTTTCCCTCAATTCAAGGCACCACATTCCTAAAGCCATCCAAGGAATACTGGCAAATGAGGCAGAATATTTCCCACTACATTTGTGGGAATAAAAATGCAATAACAACAAAGAACGAACACTTGTTATCATTTTGCAAAAGCTTCACATCTATTGCCTGAGGCACCCGTCTCCTCTATTTTATAAAAGACCTGACCTGAATAAAGTAATGGACCTAGCACTGAGGAAAGTTTAAAATGTCAATCCTTCAATTGGATAGGAAGGATATTGGTACCATCTTGAGAATGCCGTACTTTCATTTTTCGAAAGGACCTTTTACTATCATAAAGTAGGCAAAATGTCAAAAAGTCTTCATATATTTAGGCCAATTAAGAGATATCAGTGTACTTTCAGAAATGTTCTCCATTTTGCCAATATATAGGCAGTCATTCTTTTCATCTGGAAAACTTTAAGAACTAGATACAAAGGTGAGAATTTCAGGTTGGATTATCTTCATGACATTTTTGCTAGCAAATGAACATCATATGCTAAAAATCTAAAGGACAGACTCTTTCAGTGGAGTGTATATCATATTGTCTTTAACAAAGACTTGCTGTACTTCAGCTGTGTTGGACTACTTTTATAAATATATCAATTTTTGCATCTTTAATCAAGTTGTCTCTTTTTTATTATTTTTCCTGAAAATTCAGTATTACTGTAGCAGGCAAATGCATGGACAACAATGGACTAACAAAAATGTGTATTCAGATAGAAATTTTGCAGTGGAAAACTGCAAAAGGTCCAGTGGATTTAGGATCCAGAGGGTAAATAGGTTGTTTACTACAGTGCCAGATTAATTCCTTTTTAATTGAGCCAAGCTATTGCCAAAGTATATAATTTTCTTTCTTACATTAGTCATTGCTGTATTATAAAACTTGAATGATCCTCTGTGTTAATAAAGATGTACATCTTGGCTTTGAAGATACAAGAACGCAAGTATGAGTGTTTTATTTCTAATTAAATAATTTGGATTCAGGTCTCATCCATACATCGGCATGGTATATTTCATCGGTAGATGCCTAGTGTAAAGACATCATTTGTGTTATCTGCTATTTCATTTGGAAACTCTATAACAAAATTAGTAGATTTCGGCTCACCATAATAATAGCTATGAATACCTGAAAATCCATATTGATCCAGCTCTAGATCTAATAAAATTGATCTAAAATATGGTGAATGGCTTCTCTATAGTGCTTACGTGACTTTGATGTGAAAAATACTGCTTTAGTTTTCAATTTCTCTGTCATCTGACTACACGATGACAGGAAGGTATTTTATTCATTTCATTTTGACTGTAGTTAGACTATTTATTATGTCAATAGGTCTCACACATTTATATCTTCAGGTTTCAGCTTTCATTCATTTTCAGGCTTATGATGCCTGAAAATGAATTTTTCTACTGTAACTTACCTATATGCTTTTCTTTTTTTTTAATAATCTTTATTAAAAGTCTTAACAACAATAATAAAAGAAAATGCAAACTAAACTCAGAAAGAAGGGAAAGTAAAAGAAAAAAAGAGTAAAAGGTGCACAGAAAAAAATAAGGGAAGGAACAAGAGAAAGAATGTTTTTTTTTTTTAAAAAAGTAGCTTCCGATCTTCATCACAAACTTGATAATTCTTATTCCCCCTAACAATAGATAATCCATCCCTTATCTATACACATATCCATAAATTATTAATATTTCATTCCTAGAGTCAGCAATAATTCCATATACAGTAGGTATCTCGGATTCATATAGGCATATCTTATTTTAACCTTGATCAAATCAACCAACCAACTTTGTACACCTTCCTTTTACTTCTCACAGTCTTTAATCAGTTCAATACAATGCTGTCAAATGATTCAATCTCCCTTCTATTTTTCTTTCTTTAAGACTTTAAACAACTTCTTTTGTAAGTCCAATAAAATGTCCTTATCCAGGTCAGTTTCTTTTCTTGTGAGTTATTTTCTTTGCCATAGTACTTTAAAAAAAAAATCCAGTACTTCTACTTTTAGAAATTCTTTATGCTCTGATATTTCTGCATCAGGCAAAAATTATTTCATCTCTTTATCTTTTAAATCTTCCAAGACGTTTTCTTTCACATTAGTAAGTTCTTCTTTAGACACAATCTATTCATTGAAGCATGCATCACTGTTGAGACCGAAGCTGCTATTTTTTTTTTTTTACATTTTCTTCAAAAATACTCTTGAAGTATATTAATTGTCACAGTGTTTCTGTCATTTTGCAAATTCCAAAGCTGATCAAAGACAAAATACAGGCTTTTCATTATTTTCCCTTTTCTGTTTCCCTTAGTTTGTTTATAACTTTCTTGAATCAGAATTTTATTTAGCTTTTCACTATTTAGTTCTAATTCTTTAAGTTCTTAAGCTTATACTATTTTTTCTTTTATTCAAGAATGAAGGTAGACTCTCCAGATGGCTTTCAAACTTGTCAGTTTGAAGATCTCTAATATCCTTAAGGTAGTTGAATGTATAATTTCTGAAAATGATTAGAAAATGATTTAGCAAACTCAGGGTTCTCTAAAAAGCTCCACCACTATTGAGAACATGATGGTTCCCTTTGTCTCCTGGCATTCAAACCCATGAGAAACCACTGTCCTATGATCACCTCATGAGGAACAGCCATTCAGAACACAAGTGCACAGTCTCCCATCCCCTCCTTATCTTCACTACTCACCAATCCTTCAGTCTTAGCCACATTGTCATCTCCGCTCATTCAGAGATGTTTTAGCTTACCATTCCTCACCCAGAACTTCCATTTTACCTTTATGTTTTTCCAAATATTTTAAATACCACCAAAAACCAACTAGAATGTGGAGGAAGGAATAGGTTCTTAATAATGTGCTTTGCTTTCCACTGAGAAGATGGGGCATGATGGCAAAAATAGATGGTTAGTTTAAATAAATAATAAAGATCTGATTTACCCATGTGTTAAAAAAAATTCTAAAAATTATTATAAGTATAATTGTTTCAAATTCAACTTAGGTCTGAACTCATCATCTGAAACTACTTTTGAAATTTAAAACTTTTTTTCAGTCTTATGCATATACAGTATAAGCAAGGGAGACAAATACAGATTAGTTTTTACCGCAGAAATCATGCAAAAAAAAAAAAAAACCACACACAGAGATTTTGAACCCAAACAATCTGTGCTGGAGGGCAGCAAATTGCTAAAAAGCAGGTCATTAGCAGCTAGTCAGACTTGCAAACATTTTCAAATTTTCTCTGAAATCTTAAATCTTAAAAGAATGTTTTAAGTATTTTCACCTATCCTAGTGTTCACAATGCAATACAATAGAAAAGGAAACTCTTCCATTTATATGATAAAAAATTAGCTTCAAAACTGGCAGACTAGTTTTACAAAAGTGTAAAAAAAGAGGAATGAAATACAGGTAATCCTCGAGTTACGAATGTAATGAAACCTGCCAATTATATTTTCTTCCTTTTGCAATGCAGCTTTTCCATTTCTCCAGCAAAAGATTGCTTGGGAGAACCACACCATTATCCTGCAGAGAGTCTTGAGCTGTGGGGAGAAATGCAACGGAACTGGAAAACAAGTTTGATTAGGAGCCCCTCTTGCGATTTGGAAAAGGCCCCGGAGTGCATCCGGCAAGTGAGGGGCGGAGGGCGGCGGTGCGCCAACCTCTCCAACTCCATGGAGGTGCAATTGCTGAAATCCAGGTGGGAGATCTGACGGGCAGGAAGTCGCCTCTGGGCTACAACAGTCACCCCAAGGGTGGGGGCAGCCAGTTCTCTGCCGGAGTGCATCCAGCATGTGAGGGGTACAGGTCACTGGTGCACCAAGCTATCCAGCTTCATGGCAGTGCAATACTGAAATCCGGCAGGTTCGGCTCTCCAAAAAGTGGTGGGGCAGGGCCACGCCTGCTTGTGAGAGAGACTGGGGCTTGGTGGGGAAGGGGAGAGGCTGGGTCGGTGCTTTTCCACCTGGCTGGACAAGGACTTTGGCACCGAAGCCACACAGGAGGCACACATTGGTAGCATGAGGCTGTCAGGCATGGCACCAAAGGAGCATGTTGCAGCATCTGTGCGGTCATTTGTAAGGGCGAATGACTGCTAAGGTGCTGCAACATATGTAACTTTCAGACCCGGTCGTAAGTACTTTTGGTGGGGATGTCGTGAATGTTCATAACACGAGGAATACCTGTATGCCAAATAATAGGTTTATTAATGCCTAATTCTTGCAATCACTCTGAATGCAAATATCTAAAATTACAAATAGTTCAGCAAAACTTAGTTGCCCTTAAATGAGACAAACTGTGCAAAAGAATTAATGGAAACCAGTTTGACACCAGATCTCAAAACAAAGATAAAAAATAATTTCCAAGCATTTCAACATCCCAGTCACTCCACAGCACTGTTTAGAAAAGAGGGAGTTTAACAGCACTATTGAGCAAAAAATAGTTGAACTTGCATATGTCAAAAAATTTCAGGAGATCTTAGAGGTCTCAATGAACACAAAGAGCATTTAACACATTACAATTGTTAGCCATTGACTTACTTATCATCTCTCTTACATATAACCTGCATCTGCATAAACAATGTAACTTACGCTCCTTTTAACCCATTCTTTCTTCCCACCTCAACCAATATTAATCCAACATCTCTATAGTCTCTATCTCTGATGAAGTGAGTTGCTGCTCACAATAGCTTATAGCCTTTTAATAATATTTGTTAGTGAGAAAAGGTGCTGCTTGATTTTATTTTTTATTTTTGCCAGCATGGATTAATATAGCTCTCTCCATCTCTAACTGAAATACATAGACTCTAACCTCCGTCTATCAGTTGCAAGGCTTCAAAAATAGTCCACCCTGTCCCAGATCAGTCTATTCTGTCTTGTTTCTGGTTATTCAGAATAACAGAACTGAAAAGGTTCTCTCTGTAGCATAAAGTCCTTCTAGTGGTGATTCTGGGTTTGTTTTTTGTGTTTCCCCCTACTTTAAGTGAGAAAGAAAGCATTCTATAAATATGATTTCTGAAGGGAGAGATCTTCCAATTTGATAGATAGCCTGACCCAGGCACAGGAAGGATTTCTTTGTCTGTATGATTATATAAATCTAATTACTATACATGCTGAACAAGAAGAGGAATGCACGTCCTCGATCTATAAGTGAGAGAGGGAAGATAGCAAAGATACATTTAGAAAAATGGAAACAGTATAAAGAATCATGAAGCAGGGCTTCAAGACTTCTGCTATGATCCAAGTGCAATCCATGTATAACAAATGTATAAGAACTCTTATACCTTATTTCTGCAGTCCAAAGAAGCAACAAAACACAAACAAAACAAAACACTACCAATGGGATGCCTAAGGTGATTTTTCAAGAGGCAACTGGACTTTTTGTGTATGTGTTTTTTTTTTCTTGAAGATTTTTCACTTCTCATCCAAGAAGCTTCTTCAGTTCCGAAGTCCATCAGAGGTTCAGTCCATCAGAACTGAAGAAGCATCTTGGATGAGAAGTGAAATGTCTTCAAGGAAAGTCCAGTTGCTTCTGGAAAATGCACCTTTGGGACAACTGTGACCTGGATGACAGAGACTCTCCATAGACATTTACCAATGGGATCATTGCACTTAGCTGAGTTTATCCATAAACTGGCTAATGCCATTTTAGATAGAAGAAATGCATTTGCATATTTATTGTATTTATAAACATAACCTCACACTGCAAGCTAAAAGCAAAGTAGATTCCTGAATAGGACTGTGTATTTATTCATTCAGTGTTATTTTTATTATTATTATTGAAATTTTATTTCCAAAATGTTTCAGCAGGCATTGGGATATGCTAGGACTGTGTGCATTTCAAAACAGATTTGGAGAAATTGCTTTGGATCTTACAGGAGGGGGAGCATCATACCTAGGTTTGGCTCAGGGAGAGGGAGGAAGAATTTAATGTTAGTGAGGAACGGGAAATATAATGAATAAGGGATATATGGCCCTCCCAAAAAGCATCAGGATTTTAGTGGTATTAGTATTTTAAAGCAGTATTTGAGCAGTTCAACCGGGTTAATAAAGAAACCATGTTTTTCTTTGTAAAAAAACACCTCAGAATCTAAAAAGTTTTATTTTATTGGCTCCATTACACCAAGGGATAGTGCACGAAAAGTGAGGCTCAAAATAAAACACTTTATTGAATAATAGAAGAAGGATAGTATCAATATATTTTTATCTGGTCAAGAAATTTCTCCACAACAGCCTTTTGGTGCTTAGTGATCCAATACTCATGGAGCTACTAATGGCTTTCTAATCTCATTGACTGTAATACTAGAGTTTTAAATCTATTTAGCTCAATTTTCTGACATGCATCGGAGACGAAAGGGCATATTGACCGGCTTTGTATTTTATTTTTATTAGATTAGAAAATGACCAGACTTTTGCATCAGTAACATCACTCGGATTCTTTTCTTCTGCTGCTGCTGCTTTTCTTTTTAATTTTGGATGATGGAAGGAAGAGAATGAAAATGCAATATGCTAATTAAGTTCATGGATTCAGACTCAAGATTAATCTATGCCAATTAAGTTCATTAGGGCAATTACATTATAGTTCAAATGTAGAATGAATTGTTATGATGCACTTTATTCATGTTGCATCCATACACTAGTATATTGTAGAATTTGGCTATGGAGACCTTAGTACGGGTCTTGGGGGAAATGATTTATTTAGCCTAATTTATTTTCTCTCTACAAAGTTTCCTTGTGTATAGCAAAGAGATTTGAAAATGACCTCTACTTAGGTCGATGGAGGCTATTTTAAGCCCTGATGAATTCAAGAATGATTTTTTAGACAGGGCCATCACAAACTAGCCTTTCATTTCATAACAGCAATTCCCCTACATCAAAATGCTACTGTGCACAGGAATTAGTTTGAAAACTACCTCTGCCGACATCAATGGGAGCTATTGCCAAGTCTTATGGGGATTGATACGTTTAAAAAAAAAAGACCAAGAGCAGAAGGAGGAAGAATCTTGAGAATGAGTTCTTCTAACTCTGAAAATGCTTTCTTAACTCAGGAAAAATTTTAAGTATCCAGTCTTTTAGATTTTTACTATTAATTTGGAGTGAGCATCTGCCCTTTTATTTATATAAACAAAGCATCATTTTTAATTATTCTTTTTCACTGTTGTACTTCCAAATTTGCTGCCAGATTTGAAGGCACTCTAAATCAGCGGCTCTCTCGGCCTTTTCTTCCTTTCTGCCATTTTCTTTGCATTTTCCCTTATCTTCTGACCCTTATACTTACTTGAAGCAGAATGTTAAGTAGGATACAATCTGGTTTGGCCACCAGGACCAGAGGGTTAGTCTTCCAAGTTTTCGGAGTCGTGCTGGAGCCTATTCTCAGGGAAATTCTCTCTAGCAGAGTGTGCACTTTGAGCTATTCTGTGTGTGGTGTTTATATGTTGCCTTTTACGAGTGGCTTTTTATGTGTTGATTGAGGTGTTGATGGCTGGCTATTAAGTTGTTGGCTCTTGTTTCCTTGTGCTGCCAAGCCCTCACCTCCTAAGTACTTGATAAGTTGGTGGTAAATCAGCACTCCTATTGACTGACGAGAGGCCCGTTTCCCAGGCTTCAATCACTTCCCTGGCTGTTTTTGTGCTTGCTCGTCCAACAATCTTAGTAGCTGCAAAATTGAACGCATGTCCTTGTTCATTGTAACATGAGGCTACCAATGAGTTTGAATGTCCTCATCTGACCGCTCGCTTGTGTTCTTGCAATCTGATGGTTAACTTCCTCCCCATCTGTCCTACATAGTCATAGGGGCAATCCATGCAGTTAAGTACCGTGTTTCCCCGAAAATAAGCCCCACCCTGAAAAAAAGACCCTGATTTTTTTGGGGTGGGCCTAATATAAGCCCTACCCAAAAATAAGCCCTAATTAGGACCCCACCTACTCTGCCCCACCTCGCTGCCGCAATGGGACAGGAGGCCATGCGGCACATCATGCCGTTGCCACCACAACAAGGCAAGGCAGGTGGGGGAGGGGTGGAGCTGCCCCATATGCCCTGCACCCGCTTCCTTCATGGCCCCCAGCCAGGCCACTCCTTGCTTGGCGACCTCCCTTTTCACTCCCCTCCCGAGCCACGCAAGCCATGGGAGAATTGGTGGAGGAGGAGGAGGCGGCTGCCACCGGGCAGGTGATCTGTGGAGCGAAGTGTAAAGAAAGCCTCTCCAGTGGCACACAGTGGCAGTGGAACCTTTCGCCGTCACTCCCCCTGGCTCTGAAACGGCAGAGGGTGACCGGGCCTACCCCACCCATCCTCCGTAGCATGGCAGTCCGGTTCAGGAGGGGAATGAAAGGGAAGGTCGCCGAGCAAGGAATAGCCTGGCTGGGGGGGGCCCTGAAGGAAGCAGGTGCAGAGCTCATGGGGCAGCTCCCCCCTCCCCCACCTGCTTCGCCTCATTGTGGTGGCAGCGGCACGATATGCTGTGCGGCCTCCTGCGAGTGGCCACAGCAGAAGTGGGCCAGCAGCCACGCAGGCTCCTGCTGGATGGGGCTGTTGGTAACGCCGCCGCAAGGCGAGGCAGGTGTCACAAAAAATATAAGACACTCTTCAAAAATAAGACCTAATGCTTCTTCTGGAGGCAAACATAATATAAGACCAGGTCTTACTTTTTGGGGAAACACGGGAGTTGTTTTCCTTCACTCATTTTACTAGAATCACACCTATTAGTATAGGACAGGGGTAGCAACCTCGGCTCTTTTATGACTCGTGGACTTCAACTCCCAGAATTCCTGAGTCAGCTATGCTGGGAGTTGAAGTCCACGAGTCATAAAAGAGCCGAGGTTGCTACCCCTGGTATAGGACAATGTTTCGCAACCTTGGCACACTGGCTGAAAATTCTGAGAGTGAAGTCCAGATATCCTAAATTTGGTAAAGTGAAAAAAAATACTGCTGTGGGAGAGTCTTTGTGAAACCTTTAGTATTTTAACCTCTGCCCAAAGCAGAAATTTCAAAAGAATGCTGAGTAAACATTATCAGCCATTCCTTTTGGATCTCATAAAAACTTTTAATTATAAAGATGTAGTTTAAGGTGAAAAATAGTGTTCTTATTGTGTTCTTGTTAAAGGCACTAAAACAGATAGCAAAATCAAAAAGAGAGATTTTTGCTTTGTTCTTTTCCCATTTTTTTTTAAATTGGATGACCGCTAGATGACTGCAAAAGGATTTTCAATTAATTTTTGCTGGCAACTAGTGGTTATCTGTAGTTTTGCCGCCCAGATGGTAACCCTAGTTCTGATGAGCGGCAGGTTTCTAATCTGTGCAAAGTTTTTTTTTCCCCCAGTAAAGCTATTAATTTTAAACTGAAAAAGGCCTGAACTGGCCAAATGTTTTGGTTGAAGAGCACAGTTTTTTTTTTATGACTGAGTTAAACTTGTAAGTTAAACTTGTAAGTTATCCTATATTTATAAAGCACAAAGTCAAATTGTACATTCAACTGAATTGTAACATTTATTTTTCCTGATTCGAGCCATTATAGTTTTAGTAAGCAGTTTAGAGCCCTTCAACCAATTCAGCCCTTGCCTAAGAGAATAATTACATAAATACCATTGACAATTGAGTAGCAATTTGCATTGGGAATAGGCAACTAATACAATATATTCTATAACAAAATACTCTAAGGTAACATCCACCATGAGCAAAAGTTCCTCCTATATAAAAAAAATAATGTGCTATCTTTACTTTTAAAGATTGCATTTGTACATAGGGTTGGATATGTCATTGTCAGACATTATATTTTAAAACAGTAGCAAATCTTTTAGCAATAGATGCTTCTGAGTGTAGTTTTAAACTTAATTAAATGTTATTAACATTAATATTTTAAGGGGCTGGGCAATGGGCCAACTCACAGAAAATGGAGTGTTTGCATTGCCAAAGTTGAGTTACATTTCCAGCCTCAGAAAAAGAAGGCCTAATTGTATATATCTCATCTTTTGATGGGGTGGCCAGTTACTCCTTGACTAAAAGGAAAACCTACTTCACCCACCCAAAAAACAACAACCCCTTATACAGTATCTAATAATCTAGGAATACAATGCGAGTATAACGAAGAACACTTCATTATACCATTTCTGATGGCTCTCCAGGTGACAACAATAGATGGCTTTTTGGGCCCTTCACTCTTTAATTATGGCTATTTTTTATTTTTGTTGATTGGACAACTTCAAATATAGGATTGTTCTCTGGCAGCCTTTGGAAGAGAGACTAGTTCTCTGTAAAATAGTAAATTGTTTTGCCCAGTGTCAGGGAAATGATTAAGTGCCTAATGTCAGGTGCAGGAAATCAGGAACCGGGGTTAGGTCCAAAATGAATACAAGTTTATTTCATGCTACCTCTAAACAAAAATCTGAACTACCAACAGTCAAGGCAAATTGGCAGTAGATAAGAGTCAACAGAGGGCTGGGAAGAGTCTCTAAATGTGATCCCTCCCTCGGGCTCTGTCTGGTCATCTCCTACACCTAGGCAGTTGGTTCTTTTGGGTCCAGAGATAATGAGCACACCAGTGAATAAAGAAATGTTAAGCTTTATTATTAGTTCAAGCAAACATATTTAAAAGCATGATATAAAAGCATACATACCATGCAAGAGGATACCCAAATCTCTTATAAGCTGTAAGGAGCTCCTTAATAATGACAGCAGAGGTATGTATGTATGTATGTATGTATGTATGTATGTATGTATGTATGTATGTATGTATATATGTACTGTATGTATGTACTGTATGTATGTATGTATGTATGTATGTATGTATGTATGTATGTGTTTATTAGATTTATGTGCTGCCCATCTCATCAGGGCAGCCAGTGTTTCAAAGTACCCAATGTTAGGTTCTGTGCAGAAGCTCCCAATAAACAACAACTCCAAGGTTTTCATCAAAATCTGGCACCATGACTTCATGGCCCTGCTATGGTCATGGATTCAAGACCTGATCTTAAGTGGATGGCACATGACTCTGGGATGGGAACCAAAAGAGATTTTTAAAGTTTTGCAGCTATGTGAAGATTCTCCTGCCTTCTCCTTTCTGCAGCATGCAAAAGTGAAAAATAAGCAGATTAGCTCAAAATGACCACTAAACCTCTATGAATGTGAAGGAGAAATCAAAATATGCCATTCCACTTTTCGAAATAACAATGGTCTTTCCTGTATCCATTACAAACATGTGTCCAGACCACTCTTTTTTTGTGTGATCCAGTGCTCCAAAGGAAGTGAAACTCTACAGAGAACCAGCAAAGCTGCAAGAGCAGGAGAAGCCATCCGTTACAGATGCACACATCATAATCCCCAAATATGCTCTTTGCCATTAATGCTCTTTCTTTGTTCCAGCAAAACAAAAATTCCTCAAACGTGATGCCAAACGTTAAGCTGCTCTCTTCAATTCTTAAGGCTTTTTTTTTTTTTTTTTACAGCAATACTTTAAATAAAGGAAAGAAATGACCCTGTGTTTTTTCAACCTCACCTCCGTGGTTTTGTTTCACTGGTGGGTGATGGCAATTTTTAATCTTCCGTCACTGAAATTGCCCACTGAATGGAGACCTTTGGGGGAAATGGTTAGTCAGTGAAAGACCAATCTCGTAGTACTTTTAGGAAAACCACTGGATAGAAAGAAAGGATGATTTGGCTTTAATCAAGTTAAGTATAAATTGCCAGGAGGTTCACATGTGATGTATCCCACAGATAACTCAAGCTACTTCTATTAGCATCAGTTTTCTACCTCATTAACTTTATTTAGCCAGTGGGAATGAAGAGATCGTTTCATGCACCTATGCACCCAGAATTCATTCATGTCAAACAGTGTGGAAACTGGCAGGAAAGTGTCAACAGTCTAAGGCTTTCAGACAGGGAAAGGGAGCTGGCTTGCCCTTCTGCTGTGCAGTCTCATGACTTCATTGGCTGCAATCCCATCACAGCAGGAATATATATTTCACCACACAGGGCCTGGCATTCTTCCTGAAGAGCAAGGAATTGGTCTTGTTTTCATTTATGACTCCTTTGTCATTCATGCATTGGTGTCAGAGAGATAACTTTGGCCCTCTTGCCTGTCTGGTGTTTTTGAATGCACGTTCTTGTTCTTCATAGTTACATTCCTATTCCTCTTACTTCATGATTATCCCTCATTAAAAAAAAGAAGAGTAATGCAGGAGAGTTTTAAGAATTAAGTTTTAAGAATGAGTTAAAGTTGACACCTTCTTTGTGTACTTACTTAAGTCCCAAAGGTGCTTTTCAAAAGGCAACTGGACTTCCGTTTTTTGTTTTTGTTTTCCTTGAAAATGTTTCGCTTCTCATCCAAGAAGCTTTGATGAACTGAAGAAGCTTCTTGGATGAGAAGAAAAAAAACCCTAGAAAGTCCAGTTGCCTTTTGAAAAACACCTTTGGGACAACCATGACTTAGATGATTGAGAATTTCCATAGACATACTTACTTAGAGATTAGCAACTAGGAATAATGGATGGAAACTGATCAAGGAGAGATTCAACCCAGAAATAAGGAGAAATGTTCTGACAGTGAGAACAATCAACCAATGAAACAGTTTGCCTTCAGATGTTGAAAGCTTCACTGGAAGCTTTCAAGAAGAGACTGGACTGCCATCTGTCAAACTTCCCATAGGCATATATTCCTCATCATGTGATGAAGCAGAATAGGAAAATCCTTTGTGCTATCCCCTTTGCCATTTTGTTAAGATATTTAAAAATTTAATAGCTGGAACAGGGAAGGATTGGACAATGAGTAAGAACACACAGTTATAGCTAATTGGTTGAAGAGAGCTGACCACTGCATGAGAGAATCTGAGCTGTGATTGGTTGCTGTGAGTGAAAAGGGGGGAGTTTTCTTGTTTTCCATCTTTTTCCTCTGTGTGCCCTCTGTGCTCTCTGTAATTTGCCCCATGATGTTCCTGTTGTGTTGTTTTACCTGACGATGCTCCTGTTTGCCTATCTTATTTTCTGTAAATATATTTATTTCTATAAAACCGGTTCGTGTCAGCGTCTCTGACTCCATTTGGATACTGGCTGCGCAATCCTCTGACACATTTGCTCTCTGCTAGCCTCCCCAGTTTGGGTTCACCTACCACCTGGACCACCGGCCACATTTCGTCCCAATTCAGCTTATGAACCCAGCCTCGATGACTATTTTATGGTGTAAGGCAACATGCAGAACCAGCCAATGGAATTCATTGAGTCAGCTGTGAATCAGGGAAGCATGTTTTAGCTTTCTTGGGTGATCTTGGGCTCTTTTAAAAATGGACAATAAATTGGAGGTGTCTCTGGAGAAAGATTAGATTTACTAGCCAGAGTGATTTCACTCTTCATAATGATGTATCAAAATCACATTGGGATCCTTTGTGCTTAGAGCAGGTTTCAGGTTTCAGAAACCCCATGAATACGATCCAAAGAGCAGTGTGGCTGAACAAAGGTGGTCAGTGAATTTGGTACATCCATGGGCAGGACTTGTCTGTTGAGTGCCTCAGTGCCCTCTTGTTTTCAGAAAAGCATCTTTCAAGGGAAAAATGAGAAGCTAAAATTCTCATTGAATATTTTTCTCCTCTACATCTCTCCCATTCTTAAATGTTTTCCCATACTGCTTCCTTCGGCATTCAAAATGTTTGTCAACTCAAGAGTCTGAACTCCAGAGAGTAATACAGCTGAGAAGAAGGAAAGATTTGGAATGGATAAAGAAATAATTATCACTGCTCCTTGCCTAAAACGGCTCCCTAAATTGCTTTAAAAAAATAATTGAACAAACAATAAAAATAGAAACAAACAACCCCCAAAACATAATAGGCATTAGCATATAAAATAAAATTATCCCTTTAGGTTTCTTAACATCAGTTAGTTCTTCTTATAATACTTATGAGTATTATTCATAAATGATTGATTTCCTAGTTATGTTAAGTTGCGTTAAATTACTTTTGCTTATTGTCTTCATGGAGGATTTTGTTTCAGATGCAGTTATCCCATTTCAGATCTCTTATGGCCTTAAGGAAGAGATAAAGTCTCCTTCAAGTTGAGTTCCACTTCTGGTAACTTCATGGACTTATCTGTATGTTTTTCTGCAAATGGAAGTTGCAAATCAATACCCAACCTCATCCTTTAAAACCAACACCAGCCCAGAGTTTGTTTTCCAAGTAAATTCTCACAATATTTTGTTTTCACTTTATTTTTGCTCCCCAAAGATTCTAATTCTATTAAGATTTTCATGACTATTACCCGCTGCATCTTTAACTCAAACTTTATCCATAACATTAAGTTGTCATGCGAGCATAACTGCAGATAGAGAATTAAAGGAGCTTCTATTAGTCATATAGCCCCAAGTTTCAGGGAACTAACCAAACCTATAAATAAAAGAGAATACAATTATGTGCTGCCTGGTAGCTATTGAGAATAAAAGAGTATTCTTTTTGATATGGAACATAGAGACATGATCAGTTTTATAGAATTTATTTCTTTAAAAAAATGAAACAAGGTAATAGTTTGACATTTCCAATTTGGGGAAACAGTTCCATATCTCAATATTTAAGAGAGATCAGGGGGTACAGGAAGCTATAATTTCTTTTCTCTTTTGTTTATCTTTTACCACCAGTTCTATCATTACTGAATATATAAGAAGGACCTTCTGAAAGTTTTTCAATGATCCAACCAACAAACAAATGTTCTTATTATCTAGAAGAGACGTTCAATTGCAGCACATGGGCTACCATGTTTACAGTCCTCCAGAGTGCACACATAAAGAAAATATTACACATTTTTATGCATCGAGGGGAGGGTTTCAGAAGCTGAAAGAGTCTTGCAGATGCTTATGACATCCATTTTGCCCCCTGAGATCTCCAAACTGCCACAACAGAGCCCACTTTTGGAGGGCTGTCCTCAAAATGCTTTACTGATCACAGTGTGGCCCTTGAATCAACAAACGTTGAGCCCACTAAGCATGTAGATCTGTCACATCGTGTCCTTGGGAGAGCAGAGAACCTACGGTTAGCAGAGCATGGTAAAGGAATGTGCTGGCCCTATCAATGCTATTGATGGAGTAAAGAATCTCCATTAAGCATGTCACTAATGATCACATCCGACACCAATATTGAAGTTACTAGTGTCCAAGACACAGAACTGGTTACTCTAGTACGTGGGTGGCAAAGACCCCAATAGTTAAGGCTGATGCTGACACCTCATTCCTGCTTCTCAGTCTTTTGGCACTCAAGAGACCACATGAATTCATCACTTGTGAGGATAAATGAGATTTGAAATGAGAATATTGGAGAGGATGGTACTGTAGTGAAACCATGAAAGTGTCCCCCCCCTTCCCCAACAGTAGTCAATGCTGGCTGTATCTGAGTGATATATCTAACCCAGACTAGCCATCCAAATTTTATTCTAGTATGATGTTCAAACTCATCCACTGGTTAGCTTGCGGTTCAGTGTGTCATTGTAGAAGCAAAAAACCAACAACCCCAAAGGGATTAATTAAGTAAAACAAAATGTACAGGTAATCCTGGACTTACAACAGTTCATTTAGTGACGGTTCAAAGTTACAATGCCACTAAAGAAATTGATTTATGGCCATTTTGACTTACAACTGTTGCAGTATCCCCATGGTCACATGATCAAAATTTGGATGCTTGCCCCCTGGTTCATATTTATGATGGTTGAGGTGTCCTACGGTCATCTGACCACCTTTTGCAACTTTCTGACTAGCAAGGTCAATGGGGAGGCCAGATTCACTGAACAACTGTGTTACTAACTTAACTGCAGTGATTCACTTATAACAACTGTGGCAAGGAAGGTCGTAAAATAGGGCAAAAATCACTTAACAACTGTCTCGCTTTGCAAAAAAAATGTGGGCTCAATTGTGGTCGTAAGTCAAGGACTACCTGTACATGAATAGCTTACAAATGCACCCATTGATTAATATACTTTTTCTTAACCCTGCATTTAACTGGGTTAGCTGCAAATTTCTATGAGACTTTTGTAACATTAGATACAGGAAATTGGGTCTCTGCCCATGCCTACATATGGAAGAGTCCCTTGTGAGAAAGAAGCTGCACCAGAAAAGAAGCCTCAGCTACATCCACAAGCATAACCTTAAGCTGCAATCCTAAATTCATTTACTTGACACTTCCTTCTGAACGGATATGCAGAATGTGATATTCAAAAGTCATTTTTTTCAGACAGTGTTAGTTACCAATATAAAGAGTTTTGTAAAGTAGGCAAGAAATGAAAGCCCCGGCATGATGTGCGATTCAAAATATAGTCATCTCTTTTAGAAAGCTATAGATTTGAGACTTCTCCAACTTCCCATTAGTGATTGCTTCCAAATAAATAATTATTTAAATGTGCTTGTCGGTTCAGATGTTAAGACAACACATGGAGGCATTCTTGAAGAGAAAAAAAATGCCTTACAAATAGGAGAAGGCCATACAGTCGTTCACACACAGGGTGACGTATGTATCAAAACACCCATCCACCCACATAAAGACAAACACACACACCCTACCTCACCCAACGGGGAGATCTGCAGGGATATGTATTAAAAAAAAAAAGTCAAGGTGGCCATTGTGACTGTGCAATTGAAGTCTCACACTTTGCACATGCATATGATATTGATGAATACAGGTAGTCCTCAACTTACAGCCATTCGTTTAGTGATCGTTCCAAGTTACAATGGTACTGGAATAAAAAAAGACTTATGGTCAGTCCTTGCAATGATCATATAATTGTCACAGCCTCCCCACAGTCCTATGATCAAAATTTAAGTGCTTGACAATTGGAATGTTATTTACAACAGTTGCAACATCCTGGGGTTACATGATCTCCATTTACGACTTTCCCAGCTGCCTTTTGACAAGTAAAGTCAATAGCAATAGCACTTAGACTTACATACCGCTTCACAGGGCTTTACAGCCCTCTCTAAGTGGTTTATGGAGTCAGCATATCACCCCCAACAATCTGGGTTCTCATTTTACCGACCACGGAAGGATGGAAGGCTGAGACAACCTTGAGCTGGTCAGGATCGAACTGCTGGTACTTGACAGAATTAGCTGCAATACTGCATTCTGACCACTGTGCCACCAATCGGGTTCAATGGGGGAAACCGGATTCATTTAACAATTTGTATGATTCATTAACAACTGCAGTGATTTGTTTAACGATCATGGCAAAAATAAATTATAAAATCAAATGCGACTCAACTGCCTTGCTTAGCCATGGAAATTCTGGTTACAATTTTGGTCATAAGGTGAGGACCAGCTGTATACAAAATGGAAGGGTCTTCAATCATGTGGATGCAACTGCCATCTTGACTTTTTTGACCCTTCACCCCCCGATGGACCTTGCTGTCAACATACAAATGTTTGGCCAGTCCTAAAAGAAGGACATTTCATCAAAAAAGTTGTTGCTTGGTAACAGATCTCCAATAAGAGATAATCACACAATTATTAATAATAATTTATTAAACTTGATATGTTGCCTGACTCTCAGCAACTCTGGGAGAGTTTCGTTTTTGCTTATTTCTTTGCAGTTTTGTGTATTAGTGTATTAGTCATCTAGTCTTCCAGTTGCTTGTAGGATTGTTGTTTTTGAACATACCTTGTTTATTTTTCTCTTGTAATTGTGAGCCATCCAGAGTCACCGAGGAGTCAGACACTTCTAAATCTTTCTCCCTCTCTCTCTTTATTTACTTCTCTCTCTTTTTTCTGTAGTTGCACTCCGTTACACAAGCTCAGCTTGCTTTGTAAGGTTTCTCACTTCTCATCTATTTTTGAGAGCATCTTGTCCATTTCTTTCACATAAGGTATTGTAGGAGGAGAGCTGAGATAGTCTAAGAAGGAAAAAAAAAATCAGGAATCTCTGGGGAGGGGTTGTGGAAGGAAGAGGAAGTCAGGTTGGTTATGCAGATGCCGTTTCCTTGTTGGGTGGATAACTGAGACTCAGTCAAGTTATTTTATGCATCTTATGAAGTGAAGTGCAACTCACAAAAGCTTATGCCTGTTAGCAAAATGTTCGCCAGAAAATGTGCTGTCAGATTCTTGTTGTTGTTTTTTCCCCATGTAAGGGCAATCCTAGGGAATGGGGGATGAAGAGCTCTCGGGAATGGCATATTTATTTATTTCATTTAGTATTTATTTATATCCCACTCTTATTATTTTTATAAATAACTCAAGGTGGCAAATATACCTCATGCTCCTCCCTCCTCCCATTGACCACAGCAGGGCCCTGTAAGGTGAGTTGGACTGTGAGAGAGTGACTGACTCAAAATCTCCAAGACAATTTTCATGCCTAAGGCAGAATTAGAACTCACAGTCTTCCAATTTCTAGCCTGATGCCTTAACCATTAGACCAGTCTGACTTTAATTAAAACAGTTCCAAACTTGTCAATTTTAAGATATGTGAACTTCAGCTCCCAGAATTCATGAGCCAGCATGCTAACTGAGGAATTCTAGGAGCTGAAGTCCACGCATCTTAAAGTTGCCAAGGTTGAAAAATTGATCTAAAACATCAATTTTCTCATCATTCAGTTTGAAATATCTTGGGGTATTTTACAAAGTCACCAAATCACACCATCTTTATCTTCAGGCTGACCCAAAATGAAACCAACCCAACAATGAAACCATTGAAACATTGAAGGAAAATGAGTCAGCAAAGGAAAAGGAAAACAAGAAAAGTCCACTATTCTATTAGTGACGTCCAGTAAATGCAAGGATGCTTAGACTGGCTCAGGTTATTTTATGTCTATCTGCCTGTCTGTCTGTCTTTATTGAACTTATATTCTACCCATCTCATCTAGAGGTGGTTCTAGGCAGCCTAGAATCAATAAAGATCACCATAACAAACATTAAAAAAATAAATAGTAACAAAAGTGGTTTAAAATTGAAAAAGGGAGAGAAGGAAGGGACCAAGATGCACATAGGAAGAAGGTGGGATCTTGACTTAGTTTGTTAACCCTCTCCAGAAATGACATGCCCCAGAGAAGTTGGCAGGGTCTTCAGGCCCTTTCCAAAGGCCAAATGGCTGGGTATGGATCTCATCTCAGGGAGCATGAAGTTCCAGAAGACAGGAGCCATGGCAGAAAAGGCTCTTCTCCTAGATTCCTTGACTGACAGGTCGTCAGCATGCCCCTTCTACTGACGTGGGTGGGGTGGGCCAACCCTATTGGGATGAGACAGTTCCTCAGATAACCTTAACCATGCCATGAAGGGCTTTAAAGATAAGAACCAACAACTTGAATTGAACCCAGAAGCAAACTGGCAATCAGGTAAACCAAATTTATCTGGTTGCGCATCTCCTGTCCTTCCTGGTAAGTTTCAGTTATAACTTAAAATCAACATGCACCGACATTTGTTATTAATTTTTTTCCCCAAAACAAGGCTTTAGTCAGTGAAGACGAAGAGAGGAAGGAAAATACATCAAGCTATTTTTTATTTACTATTAAAATTCAGAACCGTGTAATGCTTTGGTGCAGCCATGTCAGATACAGAACAAGTGCTGTCAGGATGCTGTTCAGATTTCAAAAGCTTTCAAATTGAATTTCTGGCTGGGCTAGACAATCTTTAATCATGTGTATGTTTAATCTGCAGTGGATTTGTTTGTATTAGAGCAAATGTTATAGAACTGCAGTATTAAAGAATCAAAGACTCTTTTACCAGAGAACAATAACCCCAAAGAAAGTTATTTGCATATGTATGTGTGTCTCTTCTCATACACACATTTATGCTTCTACAAAGAGCCCATGAGACAAGGATGGGCTAGGGGATACAATTGACTCCATCTACCGTCATGGCTGGTCGTGGGCTATACTGGTTGGGCCTGGTAGTAATTTGCCCATAGAAGCTCACAGTTTTTGCTTACTTAGATTGGAGAAATACTTGCTATTAATGGGGGTGCTTTTTGAAATCATGCAGTTCAGACTGCAGATAATAACGTGCTTGCTTTTTTAAAGCAGAAAGAATGCCCTCAGTTTTATGCATTTTTGCACAAAGGTTGAAGAGCAGATAAAACAACAAGACTTGGTAGGTGTAATGGGCTTTGAGAATAATGTTGAGAGACAGGATGAAGAGTCACAGCTTACACAACAGTTTAGTAAGAGAATCCAAAGCAGGAACGAGTAGAGAGAAAGCATCTCAAAACTGAAACACTCCCCCCCCCAAGTTAGTTGGAACATAAAGGCAGGAAGGAAAGGGTACATTCAGACTCTCAAGATTCGAGACCTGTGGTGGTGCAGTGATTAGAATGCAGTATTGCAGGCTGACTCTGTCCACTGCCAGTAGTTCGATTCTCACCAGCTCAGGGTTGACTCAGCCTTCCATCCTTCCGAAGTTGGTAAAATGAGGATCCAGATTGTTGGGGGCAATATGCTGACTCTGTAAACCGCTTAGAGAGGGCTGTAAAGCACTATGAAGTGGTATATAAGTCTAAGTGCTATTGCTGTTGTTATACTGTTATTGTACCCTTTGAGGCAATCCAAACCAGGAAACCAAAATTATGAATACTAATACTGCTTTAATCAGAGTCTTACAAGTGTTAATTTTGGTCCTTGCTTAATGACCCACAATCTTAATTTAATGACAGCAATGTTGACTGCTGGGATTGCATTGCTAAGGGGTGCAGTCATGCTTTAAAACTGTGTTACTTAACAATGGAAATTCCAGTCCCAATTACCCAATTACCATCATTAAGTGAGGATTACCTGTATCATCTTGGTTGGTGAGACTTGTCTGCATCAGATCACCTATTTGCTCCTACTTGTAGTACTTTAGCCCATTATAAAGAACATTACTCATAGATCTGAATGCCCTCAAGTTAATATTTTACATGCTGTCCATAGGAGTACCTTAATTTCCGAATAATCAGTGCCTGATCAGGAAAAAGAAACAGCAGATGTAAACTTCTAGAATACACAAACAGATTCATGGTTCCGTTTTTGAACATTATTTTTCTGGCAAATTTATGAAGCATATTTTGGACTTATCCCGACAATGAAATTTCTCTCTTTATTCCCCCTGCCACCCTTCTCCCTTTATGTTATTGTTGAGAATATTGCTTATATTGTAAATTTCAGTCCTTTCAGACACATATTTTCCCATTGTTCCATCTATATATTATAATCAAAATTTTAGCCACTTTACCATTCATAATTTCACTTGTTCTTCTGTTTCAAATGTCAATAAAAGTTTATGCATTTTAGCAATTACATGATCATAATTTGTACACAATTCTGTTTTAAACTCCACCATACAATGTGCAAAACCATGTTAATACCACTTTATAATGCCTTGGTAAGACCACAATTGGAATACTGCATCCAGTTTTGGTCAGCTCGATGTAAAAAAGATGTTGAGATTCTAGAAAGAATGAGGAGAAGAGCAACAAAGATGATTAGGGAACCGGAGGCTAAAACATATAAAAAACGGTTGCTGGAATTGGTTATGTCTAGTTTAATGAAGAGAAGGACTGGGGTGACATGATAGCAGTGTTCCAATACCTCAGGGATTGCCACAAAGAAGAGGGAGTCAAGCTGTTCTCCAAAGCATCTGAAGGCAAGACAAGAAGCAAAGGATGGAAACTAATCAAGGAGAGAACCAACTTAGAACTAAGGAGAAATTTCCTGACAGTTAGAATAATTAATCAGTGGAATGACTTGCCTCCAGATGTTGTAAATGCTCAAACACTGGAAGTTTTAAAGAAGAGATTGGACAACCATTTGTCTGAAATGGTATAGGGCAGGGATGTTAAACTGCCGGCCTGCAGTCCAGTTGCATCATATGGAGGCCGTGCCCACCCCAGTTCCGGCAATGCAAAAAAAGTCACGATACGTCACAACACGTCACGTGATGCAGCGAGTTTGACACCCGTGGTGGTATAGGGTTTCCTACCTGAGCAGGCGGTTGGACTGGTAGATCTCCAAGGTCCCTTCCAACTCTGCTATTCTGTTATTTTGTTGTATATTATTTGGTCTACTTTAAAGCTTTCTAATAATTGTAAATGAGAGAACCATTGACAAATACATCCATCTGTCACCAGTTCATCTCTTGATTTTGTTTTACATTCCCTTTGATTAAATTCTAATATCTCACAGTGAGTTAGCCATTGGTGTTCCCCTATCATTTCCCTATCATTTCTCATCTATAAAATGCTTCTTGTGCTGATAGCCATAAAGATGCTTTTGTCGGCACACTGTGGGTTTGTATCCATTCCATATTATCAGTATGGCACTTCTATTAAAATCCACATTAACCTTGATTTTGTTGTACCACAGATATCCATCCATCCCTCTGTTTCTCATCAGCACCTGCTCTTTCATCCAAATGAAACAGCAAGTTGCAAAATACAATTTCAAATCAGATAAACCCAATCCTCCTTTTTTTTTTCTTTCCGTCTAGTAATGCCTTATATTTAACTTGAGATTCCCCCCCCTCCCCCCGCACATGAAATTCTGGTTCATTTCAAACCAACTTTGTCTCACAGCATCTAAAATTTTCTTCCAAAATTTAAAAAGAGAGAGAGAGAGCCAAATTATTATACTTTAAGAAAAGACTGCTGTGTGAACATGTGTGTGGGTGCGGGCATATGTATATGTATAATCTTTAGTTTTTACAGTAGGTTCTGTTTATGAGCAAGGCAGCGACCCATTCAAACCTTAAAAATTCTACACTGGCCATAAATATGGTAATTTTAACATTTGCCACCTCTTTCTCTCCCAGAAGTGATGCTCTCAGCAGGCCTACCATTTTGACATTTTCTTTCGTTTTACAGAGATAAGCTTCTTCCCAGAGGCCCCAAGCTATTAGCATTCATAATATTAATTGCCAAAAATTACCAGCTTCAAGAAGTTTTTATCTAACAAAACTGCTCTGTGGCTACCTCAAGACAATTTAGTGCCATTTATGTCTCAAGCAAACACTTAAGAATGTAAATAAGAAGAAGCCCAGAGGATAATTAATATTTAAAAAGCAAAATGTCATGCTCAGCTAAGCAAGTTTCTTTAAAAAAAAAAAAATCCATAGTTTTCTTTTCTACTTTCTGCCTTTTTAAAGTCACATGTTCCTCTCAGAAATCTGTCTGAAAACTTACTAGAGTAAGTTACAAATTGATCAGTATAAAATAGTTTATTGTAAAGTACTAAAAGCTGGCCAAGGTCTGAAAATTGCCTATGCAGGGGAACAAAATAACAGCAACAAAACCCTTTGACAGAGCACATCTTATTCAATGGGCTGTATTCCCAGCCAATTATTCAATGGGCATATATATATATATAAAGTGAAAGAAAAAAATATTTAAAAAATTAGATGTTGGGTCGATTTGATTGTTACAGAGAGACCTCATCATCTGAAATATTTGTTTATACAATATATCTTTCTTGTTAAATAAGGGTGATAAAGTTGATAACTATTTGCAGATCCATTATGTAAGGGAAAGAAAATTTATCAGGTTTTCTTTTTTACATTTTCCAGCCAGGGTGGATTTTTTTAATGTTTAATATAGGATGTTTGGGTCATTTTTTTCTTTTTTTATATTTTTGTACACTTTTCTTCTTCTTCTTTTGTTGTTGTTATTGTTGGATGTATTTTTTTCTGAGGTTTTTTTTGGTTTTGTATTTATTCCCATTGATAAAACATAATAAATATATATTTTTTAAAAAGAAACCTCTCTGCTATATTGGGCAATAATTAAAAAAAATGCCTTAAAAGTGAGTGAAATTTTCATGCTGATACAGCTCAAATTGCATAAAAAAAACCTTGATCTGCATTGGACAGGCCTCAAAACAACTGCCAGTCAAAATCTTTATGTAAGGCAATTATTTCTTCTATCATGCCCGTTTTATGCCTGGGAGCTGGATAAAAATAGCCTGGTGGGCCTAAATTCTTATATATGTCTAGGAAAATAGAAATTTCTGAACTACTGCACTGTATTTCAGATTATTTCCGTTTCTGGATCCCTTGCCACAGCAGCCCGTCCATTGCCAAATTTAGTGGAACAGAAGGAGTTAAATCAACAGCAAACATTATCTTAATTTGAGTGAAATGTCTTGACACCACCCTTTTGTCTACCCAGCCCCTCTGCCCCCATTATTGGGCCTGCAACTCTTTGTGTTCCACTCAAGAGCCAAAGGTTGTTCTCCATGCACAACAAGATTGCTCAAGCTTTCAGCTGACAGTCAGTGGTAGGTAATGAGCTTTTTGTGCAAGGAATACTAAGGTGTACCAAAGGGTCCAAGAGCTTCATTTTGGCTTATACCTCTGCTAAGATGTAACCTCTTTACACTTCCCCCTCCTGCCCTTTGACACAAAGAAAAAGCAAGTTGTGGCATCAACTGATTTCATTGTTTTTGAAATGAGCACATCTATTACGGATGTGTTTTAAGGCACAAGGACCTCTATGGACCCAGAATATTAATCACCAAATGTTGGAGAATAATAATAGCAGTAACAAAAAAAAAAAGCTGTCTACAATATTGCAAGCTATCTGTGTTTAAATTAAAACCTCAGAGACAATACAGGTCCTGGAAACTGGAAGATGTAATGTCATTTTCCATGGGAAAATTAAAAGATAAACTGAATATTTCTGGAACATTTGTTGTCATCCACTCCAAGGCCCAATTTTGGAATGCTTGACAGATACACGGAGCCTCAATAGTTAACATCTGGAGAACTGAACACGGCCACTTTAAGAATAAAGAGCTCATTTTAAAAAATGGTTTGCTTCTAGCTCAGGGGTGTCAAACTGCCAGCCCGTGGGCTGGTTGCATCATGCGGAGGCCAGGCCCACCTCATCTCCAGCAATGCAAAAAATGTTGCGATACATTGTGACACATCACGTGACGTGGCGAGTTTGACACCCGTGTTCTAGCTGGTTGAAACTTTTATCTGGGTATAGTCCTCTCCTGGAACATTATGTTCTGTGTGATTGTACCTGCTTTGACATCTGCAGTACTGCTCCCTTTTCTATATAGCAACCCTTCCCCTTCTATCTTTTAGTATCCAAAGTAAATGCTATCCTTACTGCTGCCACTACTACTGTTACTACTACTATTACTACGTTGATGCATTTATTGTTATTTTAGCCCTTATACTTTAAAAAAATAATTGCTTCCCTAAAACTTTTATTTTTCTAAGCGAGACCATGAACATAAACAAAGCAGGAGAAAATGGAAGTTAATTCTGGTGTTGCTTGCTACTATCAAAATGGCAGCTCACTGTGGAGGTCTGAAGTAAATGCTTGAAGCAATGCTGCCAGCTAAAATCCTTAGGGGATGCCAGAAGGAAACTGGGAGGCCTGTGCAGTCCCAATTCTGAGAACCAGGCAGAAAGAAGACCAAGCTAATCCTGTTCTAGGATCGATGAAACCAAGAGCTTTAGACAGAGTTGCTATCAAGCACAAGTAAACCATTCAGGAATCTCTGTAACTGTAGATGTAAAATCACAGCTATGATTATTAATAGCGTAACCCAGTGTTTCTCGATTTTGACAATTTTAAGATGACTGAACTTCAACTCCCAGAATTCCCTAGCTAGCAGGAAGCAGGTTCTATCTGCTGGCTGAGGAATTCTGGGAGTTGAAGTCCAGACATCTTAATGTTGCTGAGGTTGAGAAACAGTTCTAGGCAAATCCCTGTTGTTTGATTGGGTATTGTGCAGAGACAAGAATACCCCTTCACCTAGACCAGGGGTGTCAAACTGCCGGCCCATGGGCTGGATGCGTCATGCCGAAACCACACTCACCCCATTGCTGGCAATGGAAAACAAGTTGCAATACATTGTGACACATCACGTGACATTGCGAGTTTGATACCCCTGACCTAGAACGATGATCACTACTCTGTAGCTCTCTAATCTCTGTTTCAAGGAAGTTACTTGAATTATTGAATTATTATATTCCTTGAAACACAATAATTCTGAACATTAATAATATAATGTTCAGAATACTTGCTAGACATGAATTTAGGCACTTGTCGGATACTCGGCAAAAACATAATTTTCTTTCCCTACCCTACCAAGTTTTCTGTTTTTTAATTTCCTTTGGTGCACTGATGTAGTTTTATAACAACTGTAAAGACAGATTAGTATGCATTGCAATAGGAATTAATATGTATTACAATCAGTGGTGGGATTCAAATATGTGAACAACCGGTTCTCTGGGTGGATGCCGCTTCCGGAAGTCCATTCTGAGCCTGGGCAACAAAATATTAGCTACAAGTTCTGCCGAAGTGGTGTGAACTGGCAGAATCCCACCACTGATTACAATGGATTTCTGAATAATAACATGTGAATCTGACTTGGTTGGAATTTATCTGATCCCTCCCGCCATAACTGCAACGTTGTTGTTGTTAAGGTGCTGGCCTAGAAACCAGGAGACTGTCAAAACATGACTATGTAATTTTGGACTGGTCACTTTCTCTCAGCCCAACTCACCTCACAGCTAAATGGGGAGTTTCTCTAAAAATGATGGATATTGAAAACATTGGGGAAGAATTGTGACTTTTTCAGGAGATTGACTCACCATTTTGCTAGCTATTGTCAGTTATATTTTAAGTAGAAAATGGACAATTTTTGATTTGTTAATTTGTAGAAATATTTTTGAGTAAGTAGAACACTAACATTTGAGAGACTGAGGCCTCAGTTTCTGAGTTGGCTTTGTCAAAATGAGCATACCAGTCATGAAAAAAATTGTATCAGAAGTGTAAGAATTTTGTAGAATAAATATTTTAAACATTTCCACTTAAAAAAATCTTTATGGAACTGTTCTAGAATATCCATTTATGTTCTCTTGATTTAGGCAGGATTCTAAGCTAATAAATAAATGATTGTCTAGCATCATATAGGCTCTTGGTCCAAACTCATCTTACATATTTCTCTGGTCAAAATTACCATGATTTACATAGTTTGAGACCATTTGGAGGGCAACTGCAGACTTTCAGAGGAAAGGTCTACTCACAATATGAACACAATTGTCAATCCAAGAATACCTCTATCAACATAAGAGAATTGTATTGGATTTACAGCCCTAATGATGCTATCACTACAGTTAATTATGATTTGGCTCTCTGCATGTAGAGTGGCCTTCAGCCAATTACTGAATCATGAATGTCTGCTGGAAAGGAACCAGCCAGAACCCTCAAGGAGAATGGATATTTCAATTGTTTGGCTAGAATCCCTAAAAGATGTGTGCCTGGGGCCTCACAGCTATTTACTATATACAAAAATGACAGATGGAATATGCATACATAAGAATAATGGGGTGATTTGCTGAAATCACAGTGATCTATCTGGTTTTACTTGATAAAGGAGCATCATGTGTTAGCTTGAGTGTGAAAATCTGCACAGTTTTGGAAGTTATAATTTGGAGGATTTCAAGCTCAGGAAATCAACCGCATTGTCTAAGAGCCGTGGTGGCGCAGTGGTTAGAATGCAGCATTATAGGCTAATTCTGCTGACTGCCAGCAGTTCGACCCTGACCGGCTTAATGTTGACTCAGCCTTCCATCCTTCTGAGGTCAGTAAAATGAGAACCCAGATTGTTGAGGGCAACACGGGTGTTAGAGCACAGGTGTCAAACTCGCCGCGTCACGTGACATGTCACGACGTATCGCAACTTTTTTTGCATTGCCGGAGCTAGGGTGGGCATGGCCTCTGTATGATGCAACCGGGCCACAGGCCGGCAGTGTGACACCCCTGGCTTAGAGAAAAGCACTGTGAAGTGGTATATAAGTCTAAGTGCTATTGCTATTGTTGTCTCAGCTATCAATTGTAGAGTCTTCCTTGGTCGTTAGTGCTCGTGATTGAGAATCATTGTTAATTTTTGTTAACCATCCTGGAATCCCCAATGGGATTTAAGTTAAAATATTTGTTATTAATATTGATCTATAAATACTAACAATTCCACTGTATGTCAGATTTCTGATAACTCCTACTAAAGGGATATGAGCAAGTTTCCATGAATATGTATATTTGTAAGCATACATTTATATTCCTTCTTCCCGTTGATGTGCCTGGGATTCCTAACACATCAGGTACTTCATCTCTATTTTCTTAACTTAATCAAGGATGATCACCTTCCTCCAACTCCTTGTCTACAAGTTTTCCCACTAGACTGTACACTTGCAGTATACAAGATCAAAAGAGGAAAGGCTCTCACACATCTGCTAACAATAAATAAGTACTGCTATTTCTACCCCACCCCAAAATGAGGGAAATATATCCTGTTCTCTTCAAAGCAATTAAGTTTTACATATTTTCAGCGCATGGGGAATGATACTGTGAAAACAGCAAGGAAATATTGGCCTAAAATTATTTTCAATTAAAAAAAATGGCATTTTCACAGCTGAGCCTTTTAAAAACTACATGTTTTTCTGCATGTATGGGCCAAAGAGTATGTGCTAGTGGTGTATAATATTATTAAAGGGGATAGAGGCAGGTTTTAAGGTCTCTCCCCCCCCCCCTTTTAACATCTTTGGTATAAAAAAGGGTAAAGTAACAATCCATTGAAGGTTGGTGCATTTATTGTTGTTTTTTAAACAAATAACATCATGATTTGGTTGTTTGCTACTAAAGCAGCTAAATTTCATTTTTAATGTGTGCCATTGTGCCCACAGTAAAAAATGACAATAAAGGTTATCTATCTATCTATCTATCTATCTATCTATCTATCTATCTATCTATCTATCTATCTATCTATCTATCTATCTATCTATCTATCTATCTATCTATCTATCCATCTATCATCTATCCACCTACTACCTACCTACCTACCTACCTACCTACCTACCTACCTACCTACCTACCTACCTACCTATCTATCTATCTATCTATCTATCTATCTATCTATCTATCTATCTATCTATCTATCTATCCATCTATCCATCTATCCATCTACCTACCTACCTACCTATCCATCCATCCATCCATCCATCCACCCATCCACCCACCCACCTACCCACCTACCCACCTACCCACCTACCCGCCTGCCTGCCTGCCTGCCTACCTACCTACCTACCTACCTACCTACCTACCTACCTACCTACCTACCTATCTATCTATCTATCTATCTATCTATCTATCTATCTATCTATCTATCTATCTATCTATCTATCTATCTATCTATCTATCTATCTATCTATCTATCTATCGAATTTCATTAGGCCAACTAGGGAAGGCTCTTGAAGGTGTAAAAAACAAGCTGGATGTGCATACATAGAACCTGCAACTGTAGGCTGCCCTGTGCTATTTTAAATATAGAAAGCTTGGCTGCCACGGAAACACCCCAGAATACTGAGACTATTCAATGAATTTATGCACAGCTGGAACTTGACCAAATTCTTCCTGGCAGATGGAACTTTTTTGTGAAAATCTGCTACTGCTGATAAGAAATAAGGGGGTTGGATTTGTTGGCCTATGACATAACTTTGAATTTTCAGGCACAATCCACAATTCGGAATCAGTCATCATCCTTTAGAGCTTAGAGCTTTTTTTCTTTTTCCCTGTAATTTTTATCCTACGCAAACCTACAGCTTTTCCTTTTCCTTTTAAAGTGAACAAATAAATAAAGTTAAAGTTACCTTATACAGTTGATTAAAAATGCCCAGCTACATTAATTTAAAAAATATAGATGTAATATTTGCAGAAACAACAGTCTTTGCCTATTGTATGATAATTCTGATAAGTATCACAATCCATCTTGTGTTAGCATACATCCTCTTGACCATTTACCGCCATTTTACCTTCAGAATTATCCAATTACACTTCAGTGGTAATAACTTTTCTCCCATACACATAATTTGCCAATAGAAAGGAGAATACCAAATATATAACTGATTACATGAATATACCCAAAAATCTTCAGCTGAGATTATTCAAATATAAACCCTGTGGATTGAAAGGAAATATCCTCTATGTTGGATTGCAGCTTATTTTCCTCTATATAATGAAAACTTAAGTCACTTGTACTTAGTTTGTTTGATTTTAATAGGTCCAAAATTTTATTTCAAGATATTAGGTTTGATTACATCCAGAACAATGATTTTAGTTCCTATCTACTTATTATTTTAATACAGGTAGTCCTCAACTCACAACAGTTCATTTAGTGATCGTTCAAAGTTACAATGGCCCTGAAAAAAAGTGACTTATGACTGTTTTTCACACTTTGAGGCATCTCCATGGTCACGTGATCAAAATTCAGACATTTGGCAATTGATTCGCATTTATGATGGTTGCAGAGTCCCAGTCAGCGTCCTGTGATCATCTTTTGTGACCTTCTCCCAAGTAAAGTCAATGGGGAAGCCACATGACCTAAGCAGCCATGTTATTAACTTAACTACTGCAGTGATTCACTGAACAGCTGTGCAGGGAAGGTTGTAAAATGGAGCAAAACTCCTTTAACAAATGTCTCACTTAGCAACATGGGCTCAGTTATGGTCGTATTATCTGCTGGCAAGACAATACACCATAAATGTTTTTATGTTCAAATGTATTCTCTATATAAGGTCTATGTCAAGGGGTCTGCAACCTTGACAACTTTAAGACTTGTGGACTTCAGCTCCCAGAATTCCTCAGCCAGCATAGCTAGCTGAGGAATTCTGGGAGCTGAAGTCCACAAGTCTTAAAGTTGTCAAGGTTGCAGACCCCTGGTCTATGTACTCTGTTTATTGGTCAGCAACTAAAATGTTACACCAGATTAAGTAAAACATTTTTAAAATTGTGCCTTAACTTTATGTTATATATCTTTAATGGCAGTCACATATTGACAGTTGCCTCTACCCACTCCTAAGTGGTGCCCTTATATGGCAGTGGGGAAAAAAGTATGAAATCAAACTCAAAACAACACTAACCACACACCGGGATAGAGTGCCCAGCTGTTATCTCTGATTATAGCTCAGAGACTGAATCCCACTTCTCACACCTGCTTTCTGTGGAATCAAATGCAGGACCCAAAGCAAACAATGAAGTCTTACTGCAGTGTTTTATTAGACCACATGTGCTGGTGGGATTCTCTCCAAAGAATATTGAGCAGGGGTCTTCAAACCTGGCCGTTTTATGACTTGTGGACTTCAACTCCCAGAATTCCTCAGCCAGGCATGCTGGCTGAGGAATTCTGGGAGTTGAAGTCCACAAGTCATAAAAGGGCCAAGCTGGAAGACCCCTAATATTGAGAGATGTTTCCCACCCAACAAAGGGATGTACTCATATCTATACATTTTAAAAAGGTGGGCAAGACTAACAGATGAGGTAATCATACATAGTCATAGACAACGGATCTCAAATCACTATATGTGATGCATACATATTCGTAGGTAATATTACAAGCAAGTGAGCCTCAGTTTACTTTGGTGCACCTGGTTTCCTTCAGTCACCCCAAAAGCAATAAAGCAATGAAATAGAGCAGCATCTCCCATAAATCAAGAGGAGGGTGCAATTTGGAATGGACCAAAGCAAAAACAAAACAAAAAACATTACTCCTTGCAAATGTATGGGATGAGATAACAGACTTTGGCCTTACATCTCTATATATCAACTTGATTTAATCGATTCCACTCATCTAAGAGCCGATTTTCCCCACAAACATTAGTGCAAACTAGTGGAAAAGCTACACATTATCAGAAAGTATTACTTCTCCAAACTGCAGGTTATTTTTTAACAGACAGGCATTTGATTGACTCAAGCTCAAAGGTTCCATGACCCTAGGTAATTGGGTTTTTATATTTCCCCATAAGGGTTGGGGACCTGTTTTATTTTGGAAAAATACAAACATACAGTATGCACAAGTTCTTTTTTATGCCTATTGTCTTATACTATATTCTATTTCTAGTCATACAATGTTTTCTATACAATATTCTATTATTATGGAACATCAGCCAGATGTTCATGTTGGATTTGGCATTTTTGTCCACCTATCGAGTCTTTCCCAAGGAAATGGGTTAGGGAGATATGGATATTTAAGGGTGTTAGAGGTATCATCGCAAGATGTAAGCTGTTCCTAGTAAAGCTGCCTTTTGCAATTGACTGATGGTGAATTTGTGAATGTTGATGGTGTTCAAGTGGTGCTCTGGTTGTTTTGGTATTCTACCCAAGGCACTTATTTCTATTGGTACTACCTTTGCTTTCTTTTGCCACAATTGTTTCATTTCTATTTGCAAGTCTTTGTATTTTTATGTAATACTCTTATTATTATTTGTATTTCTATACTATATTATACCATTTCTATACTAGTATATTACTATTGCTACTATACGACTAATAGTACTACTATATAACAGTGTCTTAACTCTTACAGATTTTGGTTTGTTTCTAAATTTTCTTTCTCTGGGATTTTTATTTGACCAGGTGACAAAATTAGTGGACCAGAGGAATGCTGTGGATATAATTTACTTGGACTTCAGTAAGGCATTTGATAAAGTAGACCACAACCTACCACTTGATAAGATAGAAAAATGTGGGTTAGACAGCATCACCACCAGATGGATTCATAGCTGACTGACCGGCCATACTCAGTGTGTGGTCCTTAATGGAACTGCATCTACATGGAGGGAAGTAGGTAGTGGGGTGCCCCAGGGCTCTGTTCTGGGCCCAGTGCTCTTCAACATCTTTATCAATGATTTGGATGAGGGGATAGATGGGGAACTCATCAAATTTGCAGACAACACCAAGCTGGCAGGAATAGCCAACGCTCCAGAAGATAGGCTTAAGATACAAAAGGATCTTGACAGACTTGAACATTGGGCGCTATCTAACAAAATGAAATTCAATGGTAAAAAAAGTAACGTTCTACATTTAGGCAAGAAAAACCAAATGCACAGATACAGTATAGGTGGTACTTTGTTCAATAGTAATAACTGTGAGAGGGATCTTGGAGTCCTAATGGACAATCACTTAGATATGAGCCAGCAGTGTGCTGCAGCTGCCAAAAAAGCCAACACAGTACTAGGCTGCATTAACAGAGGGATAGAATCAAGATCACGTGAAGTGTTAATACCACTTTACAATGCCTTGATAAGGCCACACTTGGAACACTGCATCCAGTTTTGGTCACCATGATGTAAAAAAGATGTTGAGACTCTAGAACAGGGATGTCAAACTCGCAATGCCATGTGACGTGGCATTGCCGGCAATGGGGTGGGCATGGTTTTGGTGTGATGCATCCGGCCCATGGGCCAGCAGTTTGACACCCCTGCTCTAGAAAGAGTACAGAGAAGAGCAACAAAGATGATTAGGGGACTGGAAGCTAAAACCTAAAAGGAACGTTTGCTGGAATTGGGTATTTCTAGTTTAATAAAGAGAGGGACTAGGGGTGACATGATAGCAGTGTTCCAATATCTCAGGGGCTGCCACAAAGAAGAGGGAGTCAAGCTGTTCTCCAAAGCACCTGAAGGCAAGACAAGAAGCAACGGATGGAAACTAACCAAAGAGAGAAGCAACCTAGAACTAAGGAAAAATTTCCCGACAGTTAGAACAATTAATCAGTGGAACAACCTGCCTCCAGAAGCTGTGAATGCTCCAACACTGGAAGTTTTTAAGGAGAGACTGGATAGCCATTTGTCTGAAATGGTATAGGGTTTCCTGCCTGAGCAGAAGGTTGGACTAGATGACATTATTATTATTATTATTATTATTATTATTATTATTATTATTATTATTATTATTATTATTATTATTATTATTATTATTATTATTATTATTATTATTATTATTATTATTATTGCTGCTGTTGTTGTTGTTGTTGATCATCGCATAGTCAGCCAGATGTTCAGACTGGATTTGGCATTTTTGTCTACCTATCGAGTCCTTACCAGGGATCTGGGATAGGCAGATGTGGATGTTTGATGGTATTACAGATATCGTCGCAGGATGGAAGCTGTTCATAGTAAGGTCACTTTTTGCAATTGATTGATGGAAAATTTGTCAATGCCAATGGTGTTCAAGTGGTGCTCCAGTTGTTTTGGGATTGCACCCAAGGCGCCTATTACTATTGGTACTACCCTTGCTTGCCTTTGCCAAAGTCGATCTATTTCTATTTGTAGGTCTTTGTATTGTGTTATCTTCTCCAGTTCTTTCTTTTCTATTCTGCTGTCTCCAAGCACTGCCACATCCACTATCCAGACCTTTTTGTCTTTCTTATCGATAATTGTTAAGTCCGGGGTGTTATGTGGGAGGAGCTTGTCTGTTTGAATGCTAAAATCCCAGAGCAATTTAACTTTATCATTTTCTATGACTTTCTCTATTTTATGATCCCACCAGTTCTTGCTTGCAGGCAAATGATATTTCTTGCAGATCTTCCAATGCACCATTGTTGCTACTTTGTCATGCCGCTGCTTGTTGTCAGTCTGTGTGATCTTCTTGCAGCAGCTTACCAGGTGGTCCACTGTTTCTTCAGCTTCTTTGCATAGACAGCACTTACTGTCTGTTGCTGTCTTCTCAATTTTGACTTTGTATACATTTGTCCTTAAGGCTTGGTCTTTTGCAGCCAGAATTAGTCCCTCGGTATCTTTCTTCAACTTTCCTACTCTTAGCCATTGCCAGGTCTTGTTATTATCTGCTTTCCCAGCTATTTTTTTAATGTACTGGCCATGTAGTGCTTTGTCTTCCCATGCCTCTATTCTGTTCTTCATTTGGTCTTTCTTGTAGGCCAGTTTGGTCTCTCCAGTAGTCAGAAAGCCTTCCTGATATACTAATTTCAGTGCATCTTCATCATTGTCCTTCAGATATTCTTCCAAAGCCATTTTTTCTTCTTCAACCACCTGATGTACTTGCAGTATTCCACGTCCACCTATTTGCCTTGGTAGATGGAGTCTGTCAATGTCATTGCATGGATGAAGGGCATGATTCATTGTCATTATTTTTCTGGTCTTTCTATCCATTGCTTTTAGTCCTGCTTGAGTCCAGTCCACTATTCCAGCTGTGTATCTAATGACTGGAATTGCCCAGGTGTTGATTGCCTTCATGGTATTTCCTCTATTGAGTTTGGACTTTAAGATTTTCTTCACTCTCTTGATGTATTCACCTCTAATCTTTTTCTTGACTTCAGTGTGCTTGATGTTGTCAGCTTGAAGGATACCCAAGTATTTGTAGTAATCTTCCTCATCCAGACTCTTAATGTTATTTTGGTGAGGCATCTTGATTCCTTCAGTTTTCACTATTTTTGCTTGTTTGAGAGTAAGTGTGGCAAATTTGTCCAAGCCAAACTCCATTGCAATATCTTGGCTATATATACGGACAGTGTTGAGCAGCGATTCTATTTCAGATGATGTTTTTCTATACAGCTTCAGATCATCCATGTAAAGGAGGTGGGATAGTCTGGCAGATGTTTTTGATGTTTGATAGCCATGTCCTGGGTTATTCAGTATTGTTGACAGAGGAAACAGTGCAATAACAAATAGTAGTGGAGGAGGCGGAGCCAGCGGTCAAACGGAATGGCTGTGCTGAGACGCCGCTCCGAATGAGCGTGCCAACTTCACAGCTATTTCTCTGTTCCCGGTGGGTTTTTTAAAAGCCCTAGATCTCTCGGAGGGAGATCAGAAATGGAGGTGCCCAGCTGAGCGGCTCAGGACGGTGGTCCGAGACGCAGAAAGCAGGAAAGCCTAGTAGAAAGCCGGGTGAAGGAGACGGCCCAATATAGCCGTGAAGAAATGACTGCTGTCAGAAATAGCGGTGGAATAGCGGGACAGCGATTCAACTAACCTGGCAGAGTGAACACTCAGCGAACTCTTGTAAGTGTTCCGGATCGTGAAATCATTCCGGAGAATTTCGAAGGAGAGAAGAAAAGAGGAGAAGCCCCGGAGCGAAAGGGGGAAATCACCTCCCCTGTCAGATAGCGGCGAAAAGGAGACAGGGGAAAAAAAGAGATCTGACCTTAAAGTAACAGACTCACAGGCTGCAAGGACTGGTGATTAAGGGTGGTTTCTCTTTCTGGCTCTTGCAGCAGAGCCAAGAAGAAGCTACAAAAAACAAAATAAACTTGAAGAGTGACAGTATGGACTGAGTAGAGAGAGCGGACATCTTAAATAAGAACTGACGACCAATTAGCATTAAAGGTGGGAAGAGTGATACTCATAACGTAAGAAGTGAATTAATTGCTTTAAAAAGTTCCTAAAACAAAAGGGATCAACTCTAACTGTTTTGAGAGCTTGAATATAATCTATTGTATGATTGAATGGGAGGAGGCTAACTAGGAACGAAAGGTTGAATGCCTAAGAAGGGAGAGAAAACTGATTTATTTGTCTCTGTTGAATACAATAATATCTATAACTGTCAAGGGTTTGACTGTAAAACCTGGTCTATATTGTTAATGAATTGAATACTGGTTACAAAATATAGGACTGTAATGGAATATAAACACTTGAAATTGATTAAGATTGACTATTGTGTATTAGAAGTGTTAATGCAATAGGTTTCATATTCTGTTAGCAACAAAATATATCATTGTTAAGATATAAGACGCCAGTGACTATAACCTTGGAAGAAGAATAAATTCTCTAGGTGTGGTGGAGGGAAAGATAAAGACTGTGTATAAGTGGGAGGGTTGGTTGATGTCATTTAGAAAGATGACAAGTATCCCAAATCTAACAAGAGTTGGGACCAGAAGAAGGCAGATAACCCAAGCTTCATCAGCAGAATTAAGCCCAGCAGGGCAAAGATCTATTGAAGAGATGATGCCACGGGAGAGAGCAGGCTCACTTAAAGACTTACAAGCAATGCTACAATCCATGCAAGAGGTTATGCTGAGAAATCATGAGGATTTAAAAAAAGAAATAGGTGAAATAAGGAATGACACTGGAGAACTTAAAGAGAAGATGGGAGCAATGGACGGAAAATTTGAATGTTTCCAACAACAAATATTGAAAAATGAACAGAAAGTATTAGAAATGGAAGACAGAATGAATAAGGAGGAAAGAAGAGTAGACGAAATGAATGAAAAACTCTCGCAAGCAAACAAAGAATTAGAAAAAACCGTCATCCTGCTTGAAACTGAGAAAGCAGACCATTATCTACGCTTTCAAAACGTGAAAGAAGAGAAGGGGGAGGACCTCCCAGAAATGATGGCAGACTTGTTAGCAAGGGCTCTGGGGATAGGGAAAGAAGAAATGGCAAATGAGGTTGATGAAATGTACAGAATCCACACAAACTACGCAAGAAGAAATAACCTACCCAAGGAAGTACATATCAGATTTGTGAAGAAGTCAATTAGGGATGAGATTTTGCACAGAACAAGGGACGATCCAATAGAATACAGAGGTAAACAACTAACTGTCCTTAAACAAGTCCCCAGGAGGGTAAGAGACCTGAGAAGGCCCTATCAACATATTACATCAAAATTAATAAGACGAAACATCAATTTTAGGTGGCTGATGCCCGAAGGGATTCTGGTGACCTGGCAAGAAAAAAGATATAAGCTAGATTCGATTGACAAAGCAGAAGAGTTTTTACAGCAGCACCTAGGAAATGAAGATGAACTAGAAGAAAGAGAATTAAGAGAAGAGAACAATACAGAGAGATATAATAGAAAGACACGAGAACCACAAGACAAAGAACGGGAAACGGAGAAAAGAGAAAAAATGAAAATGAATTATGACAATGATGATGGAAGCAGACACAAAGAACCCAAGGAAGACAGACCGACAAGAGCGACAAGATCAAAGCAGAGGCAGTAATGTAGAAATATTAACACTATTATCATTAAATGTAAATGGACTAAACTCCCCGGCTAAGAGAAATATAATTTTAATAAGCTCAGTAAGAAAAACTTAGACATAACAATTCTACAAGAAACACACATAATGACTCAAGATCAGGATCTACTAAATTACTCTAAGTTAGGAATCAAATTTGTATCGCTTTCACAGCAGAAGAAAGGAGGAATTGTGATATATGTTAAAGAAAAAATCCCAGCAAGACAAATCTATCGAGATGAGGAAGGCAGAATACTGATTATTGAAATTTCCCTGAATAAAAGAAAGGTCGCCCTGGTAGGAATTTATGCTCCCAATGAAAAACAAAGACAATTCTATAAGAAACTGCATAAGGTTATTGCTGATATGGAATATGAGAACATTTGTATAATTGGCGATTTTAATGCAATTATAGACAGAGAATTAGATTATAAGAGTGGGGAAGTAAGGAAACGAAGCAGGAGAATACTACCTGGTATTTTTTTTAAATGGCGGAAGAATTAAATATTCAGGATAGTTGGAGGGAGAGAAATTTGAATGAAAAGCAATTTACATACTATTCAGGGCAGCACCAATCATGGTCCAGAATTGATATGGTCTGGACAACGAAAGAATTAAATGCAGATATTGATGATGTAGTAATACTTGGGCAGACCATAATCCTATTATAATTAAATGGAAAGAACAGAAGATAACAACAAGGAGGTGGACGCTAAAAAAGGCAATCTTAAACCAAATAGAATTTAAGCATAAGATGGAGGAACAAATGCGGATATTCTTCCAGACAAATAAGAAAGAGGAGACTAGCACTCAAAATTTATGGGACACGGCCAAGGCTGTTATGAGAGGAACTGCAATTGCGTACATGGCCAATGAATATAAAAAGAAAAGGCAACATTGGAAAAGCTTAACAGAAGAAAACAAAAAATTAGAATTAGAATTACAAAAAACCCCACAATGTAGAGACCTAAAACAACAGCTAGATCTAAATAAGCACAAATTGAATATTATAGAAAAGGGAGAAATGGCAAAAAAATTAAAAAGTATTAGACAAAATTTTTTTGAACAGGCAAATAAACCCGGGAGATGGTTGGCCTATAGATTGAAAAAACAAAAAGATAAAAGATGGATTAGTAAATTATGTAATCAAGCAGGGGAGATGGTATATCAAAATGAAGAAAAAAAACAGGTGATATATGACTTCTATAAAAACCTTTATAAAGAGGATGGAAAGGTTACTGAGGAAAGAATATCACAATATCTTATGAAAGCGGACTTACCGAAGGTCCCGGAAGAATTTCAAAATATATTAAATAAAGATATAACAGTCCAGGAAATTATAGAAGCAATTAAAAAGCAAAAAAGTAATAAAACACCTGGCCTGGACGGATTACCGTCCAAAATATATAAGAACCTCCAAGAACTTTTGGGCCCAACCTTACTGGGCAAATTTAACGATGTATTAAACATAGTAAAAATCCCAAACTCATGGAAAGAAGCAATCATCTCACTAATTCCTAAAGAAAACTCTGACTTGACCTGCATTAAAAACTATAGGCCCATTTCTTTACTGAACACGGATTATAAGATTTTCATGACTATAATGGCAGAAAGATTTAAAAAATATTTAGTTGAATTCATTCACACCGACCAAAATGGCTTTTTGCCTAAAACACAAATTAGACATAATGTTAGGATTATACTAGACATCTTAGAATATTATGAATTACATAGCGAAAAACAAATGGCATTGATTTTTGTGGACGCTCAGAAAGCGTTTGATAATGTTAAATGGAATTTTATGTTGACTCAACTTAAACAGATGGATTTTGGGGAAAAAATTATAAACATGTTTAAAACAATCTATTCCAAACAAGAAGCAAAAGTAATTATAAATGGAGAACTAACAAATAGCAAATACAAAAAGGCACAAGACAAGGTTGCCCACTATCCCCTCTATTATTTATTCTTTCTTTAGAAGCACTCACAAGAATAATTCGAAAAGACAAGCTGATCAAAGGATTAGAAATTAGAAAAGAGACATTTAAATTACAGGCTTATGCAGACGATTTAGTTTTCATTTTGGAAGACCCCTTAGAATCTGGAACAAGATTATTACAGGAGCTGGAAAATTATGGAGATGTCGCGGGGTTGAAGATTAATAAAGAAAAAACTAAAATGTTAGTTAAAAACATGTCCAATTTACAAGAAACTGAGCTAGTAGATAAAATCAATATCCAGACATCTAAAAAAGTAAGGTATTTGGGGATCCAACTGTCGGCAAGATGTACTACACTTAAAAGAGAAAATTATGACAAATTAATAGACCAAATTATAGTAGACCTAGACAGATGGAAAAATTTGCAGCTCTCCTTTATGGGGAGAATAGCGACAATCAAGATGAACATACTTCCCAAACTACTCTTTTTATTCCAATGTGTTCCAATTAAATTAGGTAAGGCTTTTTTTGAAAATTTAAACAGAGTTACATCCAAATTTATCTGGCAAGGTAGAAAACCGAGAATTAAATTAAAACTATTACAGGATGCAAAGGAAAGAGGAGGGCTCGGCCTCCCGGATTGGGAAAAATATTATCAAGCAGCAATATTGGTATGGATAAAGGATTGGATACACTTAAGGAACAGAAGACTACTGGCATTAGAAGGCCATGATATGCAAATAGGGTGGCATGCTATAATATGGGACGGGAAATATAAGGCTCACCAGTATTTCCAGAACCACCATATTAGACGGGCACTATTAGACGTGTGGATAAAAATTAAAAAAAATAATTATATAGAGAGCCCCAATTGGCTATCCATATTAGAGATATTTATGCACCCCAAATTCATAAATTTAGGAAGAGTAACCACATATAAAGATATCTTAGACGAGAATGGAGACCTGAAAACAAGGAAAAGACTATTAGAAGATGGTATAGAGTTGGAATGGTGGGCATACTTACAAATACAGTCGCGATACAGAAAAGACAAAAAAGAACCAGGGATAAAATTAGAGTATACCCAATTAGATAAAGTCCTTCTAGGAACAGAAGATCAAATGATAAAAAAGATATATCAATATTTATTAGAACAAGATTTGTTAGAAGAACAGGTAAAAGAAACAATGTTAATTTGGAGTAAAAATTTTGGTTATAATATTGACTTAGATAATTGGCAATTATTATGGGACAGAAATAGGAGGTTAACGCTAGCCACCTCTTATAAAGAAAATCTATACAAGATGTTTTATAGATGGCACCTTCCCCCTACAAGGCTAGCAAAAATAGATAAAAAAATCTCACCGACATGCTGGAAATGTGGAAGGTTTCCAGGGACTTATTATCACATGTGGTGGGAATGTTCAAAAGCGAAAATGTTTTGGCACCAGATAAAAAATTGGCTGGAAGAAATACTGCTACAAAAAATTGATTTAAAACCAGAAATCTTCCTATTAGGGATTATTAATGATAAATTTAGCAAAGCATCTTTCTACTTATTATTGCATATTTTAACGGCAGCAAGATTGGCATATGCCCAAAAATGGAAAAGAAAGGAAGCCCCCACTGAAGAAGAAATAATAAATAAAATTTTGTCCTGCGCTGAAATGGACAGGTTAACTCTAGAGATCAAAAATAAAACTGAAACAGAGTATTATGAAATTTGGAAAAATTTGTACGATTGGTTAGAGATAAGGAGGATCGCTGAGATGATTATTGATTATTGATTGATTAGTAGATAACGCAAGGATTTCCTAGTAGCATCTATATCAGGACACAACGGAAAGATATGTAAATACAGAAGTTTTTTGCAAAAGTTATATGTACAGCTTGTTATACTCTGTCCTGTTATAGGTATTTTAAGTTTCTGTTTTTCTTTCTGTAATAGCAGTGCTATACACAGGGAGGTTGAATTATGTCCACTTTTGTTTTTAAATGTACATTTAATAAAATCTTTATTAAAAAAAACAAAAAAAAAAGAAATAGTAGTGGTGATAATGAAATATTCCTCTCTTGATATTAACCTCTCCCAGTCTCTCACCATTGACCTGAAACTGTGTCTTCCATTGTGCCATTGATCTTTGCACAAATTTTCTGATGTTTCTACTGACTCCTGTTATTTCTAGGCACTTGATATGGCAGAGAGTCAAATGCCTTTTTGTAGTCAATCCATGCCACATTCAGGTTGGTCTTCCTTTTCTTGCAGTTTTCCAAGATCATTTTGTCTATTAGGAGTTGATCTTTTGTTCCTGTGCTATTGGGGCGGTTTCCTTTCTGCTCGGGTGGAAAGAGATTGTTTTCAACTAGATGCTGTTGTACTGCATCAGCTACCACACCAGTTAGCAATTCGAAAGTTGTTGGTAAGCATGTAATTGGCCTGTAGTTGCCTGGTGTTGCCCCTTTTGCTGTTTCATTATTAGGTAGGTTTTCCCAGTTGTTAGCCACTTTTCAATTTCTCCTCCTTGTAGTATATTGTTGAACTACTTGGCAATGAGTGGGTATACAACAGTTAGATGTTTCAACCAAAACCCATGCAGTTTATCTTCACCTAGTGCTGATCAAGTTTTGATCTTCCTTACTCTTTTTTCTACCATTTTTGTTGTTATTACTAGTTCTTTTATTTCAACTTCTGTTTTATTTGCATCCACCTCTTTTAACCAAGCCGCATCCTTGTTGTGTTTCTTTGGGTTATCCCATATCTGCTTCCAGAACTGCACTGTTTCTTCCTTGTCAGGTACTGACTGATTCATTGCAGTTTCTCCATTGATGGATTGGTAGAAACGTTTCTGATTGGATTGAAATTGGAGGTTCTGCCTATAATTTGCAATTCGAGCTTCGTATCTACTGATTTTCCTGGATGATGATGATGATGATGATGATGATGATGATGATGATGATGATGATGATGATTTCTATTTTTTATTTATTAATGAGCAGCAGGTAAAAATTAAAAAATGTACAGTGGTATCTTGGTACTCATTCTTAATTGGTTCTGGAAGGCACAATGGGTAGCAAAAACAATGAGTACCAAACACATTTTTCCCATAAGGAACATTGTAGTGAGTCACAAGGCAGCCGACAAGTTCTAGCTTGTGCACTGAGTACCAAACAAACGATGAGTACCAGGACAAAATTTTCATGTCTAAATGGGTTAGTACCAAATTTGATGAGTTTCAAAGCAGCTGAGTGTCAAGGTACCACTGTATAGCCAAACGGCATTTCTTAAATCATCATACTGTGGAATCAAAATACATCCCTATGCATCCTCACAGGAAGCAAAAAATAAATAAAATGCTGCAAGCAGGAGACAAGTCTTTGAAAAATTCCCAGTCCCGCTGTCATGGCAGCAATTTGACTTGAGTGTTACTGTTAACAAAGCTTTTGATGATCCCAAAGCAATGGCCCAAATTGCTTTGTAGTTAAATGGTTGAAATTCATACACTGTGTATCAATTTCTCTTGCTGCAACAATAAATGATATTAACAGACAACAAAGCCTCCTATAGGGCTGTTGATTGATAATAGCCTCGTGATCAGAAGAGGGCAGAACTGGGAGAGTGCAGCTAAGCAAACTTTTGCCGCAGTTGCCGAATATTTTTCCTCACTTTCCTTGGGGGGGGGTCATTCTACACAACTAACCGTAAAGGAGGGGTGGAAAGGAAGCCACTTCATTTGAGGAAGGAATCTTAGCAGCAGCAATACCTAGAGGGCCAATGGATTTGACAAGCCCTTAAAGCACAGCTTTCTCATTGGGATGTATCTTGAGTCCTAAGATCATTATATGCAGCTCTGCTCCGTGGGTCAGAAAGGGGAGTCAGAGTCTTGTGCACTACAAAGGACACAGTGAGAAGAAGGAACAAGCAAGTTCCCAGAAATAATCCACACAAGAAGTTAGAACGTGTAATGTAATTCAAAAATTAGCAATTATAGAAGAATGGAGGCAGGCCCACATCCACAGCCTAAAAATTCAGAAGTATACTACAAGAGCAGGGCAGAGCTTGCTTAATCTATTTAAAAAAAACAAAAACAAAAAAACAAACCTAAGTTCCAATAACCTAGCATGGGAAATGATATTGCTGAATCAAAACAAACATTATAAAAGCAAGATCATACTAAACAGCATGGCAACAGTAAATCAAACTGATACGGTAGAACCAGAACACCCAAAATGGTTCCTGGGGTTGTCAGTATGCTCATGATCACCTGCCAGCTTTATATTTATTAGCAAGGATGGTTCTGGGTACCAACTATGTTCCAAAATATGATGGGCAGCTGCAGCTCAGTGCTATGTTTGGAAGTATACATACTAGCCCATTAAGAACACAAAGTGACTAAATTTGTAGACCAGCGAAATGCGGTGGACATAGTATACCTAGTATACCCAGTAAGGCATTTGACAAATTAGACCACAACCTACTTCTTGGAAAACTAGAAAAATGTGGGATAGACAGCATTACCACCAGATGGATTTCTAACTGGCTGACAAACCATACTCAACGAGTAGTCCTTAATGGTACTACATCTACATGGAAGGAAATAAGCAGTGGGGTACCACAAGGTTCCATCTTAGGCCCAGTACATCTTCATAAATGACTTAAATGAGGGAATAGAAGGGGAACTTATCAGATTTGCAGATGATATTAAACTGGCAGGAATAGACAACACACTAGATGATAGACTCAAGATCCAGATGGATCTTGACAGACCTGAACACTGGGCTTATCTAACAAAATGAAATTCAATGTAGAAAAAAGTAAAGTCTTACACTTAGGCAAGAAAAACCAAAAGTACACATACAGATTAGGTAAAACCTGGCTTAATAGCAGTAACTGTGAGAGGGATCTTGGAGTCCTAATGGACAATCAATTAAATATCAGCCAGCAGTGTGTGGTGGCAGCCAAAAAAGCCAATGCAATCCTAAGTTGCATCAACAGAGTGATTTAATCAAGATCACATGAGGTACTGATACCACTCTATAAAGCCACACCTAGAATATTCATTCAGTTTTGGTCACCACACTATAAAAAAGATGTTGAGATTCTAGAAAGAGTGCAGAGAAGAGCAACAAAGATGATTAGGAGCCTGGAGGCTAAAACATATGAGGAACAGTTGCAAGAACTGGGCATGGCTAGTCTAGTGAAGAGAAGTACCAGGGGTGACATGATAACAGTGTTCCAATATTTGATGGGCTGTCACAGAGAGGAGAGGGTCAACCTATTTTCCAAAGTATCCAAAGGCCAGACAAGGAACAATGGATGGAAACTGATCGATGAGAGATTCAACCTAGAAATAAGGAGAAATTTTCTGACAGTGGGAACTAGCTTGCCTTCAGAAGTTGTGGGTGCTTCATCACTGGAAGCTTTCAAGAAGAGACTGGACAGCCACTTGTCAGAAATGGTATAGGGTCTCCTTCTTGAGCAGAGGATTGGACTAGATGACTTACAAGGTCCCTTCCAACTCTGTTATTCTGTAAAATCAGCAGAGCAGTAAAGAATAAGGAATAAGTAACATAGTGTGGGAAGAGAAGATAGAGTAATAGCATTCCAATAAATCAGTGATTTATAACTAGTTAGGTCTCTTACAACAAACATTTTATGAATGGGCAATGGGCACTCCTTCCCTCTGAAGAGCTAATCACAAAAGTGCCCATGATAAATCCAACCTTTCAAATGTACCCACCAACCTAAAAAAGTTGAGGACCACTGTTCTGGAGGATGGATCAAGAGAGTGCATGAATGAAATCTATGCAATATAAATGTATGGTATTGAGTTACAAATAGTAACAAATAGAACCATAGACAGCATGACTTAGGCCTATCACTTTCTTGAAGTTCAGTCTACCTCACATAGGGAGTGCTATGTATGTTGCCTTGAATTCCTAAATAAAACGTAGAAAAAAAGCATTAAAAATAACCATTCCTATATTTAAAATGTTCTTCTCTATTTACTCTTTAAATAATTTGACACTTCTGCTTTCCGCTTTTGATACTACAATAGCAGTAATAGAGAGATTCTCTTAAAATAATATTAAGAATTACTGATCGTTGTGCATTCTTCTTTGTAGATTTTGGTTGATTCTGGTCTATTTTAGGTGGATTTTTAGGAAGCCTTTAGATCAGACTCCCCCAACCCATTTTTAATAAAATTTAAAATCTTTAAAATCAGATTTTAATAAAATATCTAATCATACATTTATTTAGAGATCAAAGTATGAGGAGCTACTTTAGAAAACATGTCCAATTGTTGTATGTTTGAATTTTTTTTTTCTTTTCATGACAAAGAAATGTGTTGGATCATATAATACTGCAAAGATTTTTTAAAAATCTATCTTGAGCAAAATTCATAGCAAATCTATTTGTGTCCATAATTTCTGATAACTACTGGCTTAACAGCACCTCTTTTTTTTAAACCTATCTTCCAGAACTAAGGTTTTTTGAAGATTTTTTTTTGTCTTCTGCAGTATTCTTGTTTCAGCCTTGTTTGTTGCAAAAGTACTTTGACTGATGTACTCCCACTAAGCTTTAATTTAATATCAGTTAAATAGAAAGAAGATTTTCTAAGTAGATGATCTGAAGAAAATCAGAACATAAAATAATAGGGTTGCAAAGGATATTTGGGCTTAATAGACTTTTGCCCCCCCCCCCCCAGTTAGTTTTACATCTATGGTACTACACATTGTCAGCACCTGTAGATGTTTGAACATTTACAAGCAATAAACTATGAAGATTTAGATCATGGAAACGAAGGTACTCCTAGAAGCAAAGGTACTCTTAAGTGCCATTCATCTAATGGGCAAATGAGTCTCAGTCAACAAGCTGAAGCTCCTTCGGTTCTTCTCCAGGCTAACAAAGCTGTTTGAAATTATATCAGAATATAATGAGCTATAATCAATTACAATTATTCATTGCTGGACATCTTGGCCTATTATTCAGCCTGGTGTAAGTGTAATTGTCTTATTATAATGATATGAGTTGAGAGAGGTTCATAGAGATAAGGAGTATAATGTATCAGAGACAATTATGTTCCATTCTCCATTAGCCCAAATGAAGTCAGTTCAGTTTTCACAACCTATGACTTCTGTTTGGGAGCTGAAAAGAAAGATGGCTTGGTGCTGGAATTGTTGTATTTGTGTCTAGTTTGGGCTGAGTGTCAGCCCCTTAACAAGTAAAACCTTAGCACTGTAGAAGGCCAACCTGTCTTTTCTCCTCCAAAAATCAATCACAAACTACCAATAACAAGACTGTTACCATGTATTTTTTCTGACTTGAGTGCTGTCTGGTTGCTATCTAAATACATTTTGTTCTCCAACTTATCAATACTGGGTATCTAATTCATTTTATGCCTGATACAAAAAAAAAAAAAACCCCTAACAAGATTAGCGCTTAGTTTTTTATTATAAATCCACGCATACACCCACTTCTGTGCCTTTCAAAACCAATTACAGTATGGCTTTACTTACAGAGAAGAAAGGTTTGTTAAATACTTGGAAGAGGCAAGCATAAAAAAATAATCCTTGTTAAAAGACTTTGGAGTTCAGTCTTTTTCTCCCTTTTTCTCAAAACAACAACAACAACAACAAAAAAAAAAAAACAGTCAATCAACCAACTTTTTAGTCTTGACAAAATGGTTAGAACAGCTGCACATATAAACCTTGCAATGCTAAAAAAAAAATCTATATCCAATCATAACCCAATATTCTAATCATCTTAAAGTTTAGTGCATAAGTATGTATGCCTGAAAGTCTGGGTTATTTATCTAAAAGAAGGGCATAATCAAAGTAACTGCAGTGCAAAACAATTCATAAGGGCTCCATTACTGTTGTTCTTACTGTAATTCTACTCAGATGATGGCAACAACAGTAACCAGGATGAAATTTGTCCTTCAATTTTTCAAAACTTTTCTTCTGTTGAAATAGAATTGTCTACGTCATTCCCAGGAGGGTTTGGAATTTCTTTATAATTTCTTTTATTTATTTATTAAATTTCTATGCCACTCATCTCCCCTACCAGGTGAGTCTGGGCAGCTTCCAAATGATTGAAATAGGTGAAAAATAATTACAGTAAAAGATTAAAACAAACCAATACTAAAATATTTATTAAAAAACTGTCCTAAAACCACACCTACAAGTGCCAAGAAATGGATGGGATGCAGATGAGATGGGATGCAGCACGCTGGATGAGGAATTCTGGGAGTTGAAGTCCACAAGTCATAAAAGGGCCAAGTTTGAAAACCCCTGTTCTACGCCGTTCAGCCATCTCCAGCGGCTCCAACGAGCAAAGCCAGGTTTTGATACCCTTCTGGAAGGCCAAAAGAGAGGGGGAAGTTCTCACCTCTGGTGGAAGAATGTTCCATAGGGATGGGGCTATCGCAGAAAAGGATGCTTATGAGATTAATGTGCTAAGGCGATGAAGGTAATTGTTCTGCCTTATGTTACTCTGCAGGCTCTCTTGCTGCCTTTGATTCCTAATATGAAAAAAAAAAAACTTCGGAGGAGTATATCATACACCTGATGTTTACTCTGCCCTGGAGGATTTAATTGAAATAACAGGATCCCGGGAAGCTGTAAGCCACATGAGAAATAATTGTACAATGAAAGGTAAACACACTTACAAGGTAAATGCACTTACACATACCTCTTGGCTATCTTGTAACTAATATAAATGCAGGGACTGTACATATATCCATTAGGATTCCACTGAATTATTTTTCACTGAGTTAGATTAGGGCAGTTAGAAAACAAAATGCATAAGATAATTTTGGCAGAATGCTAGAAAGCCACAATAGGAAGCTAGCATGAGGAAAATCTTAGGAATTTAAGAATATTATTATTCATGTTTCAGTTAAATATGCAATGTTCTTAAGGCTTTTTGCTAAGATTTATCCCAAGGCATGGCAAAATTAGTTTTTTCCCTTCAAGGTTCATAACCTCTCAGTAGTAAACCTAATGGAATTATTGTTGACAGGTGAAGCAAAATTGTGGCTATCGATCCTTTCGCAGTCCTTAGCAATGCACATTTTTTTCAGCTATTTTAGTTTACAATAGCATAAAGTTACTGTTCACTAGGAAAGAAAATGGACTTTGTTGTCCCTGGATTGGCATGGATAAAGACCTAAATAGAAGGACTGTTAGGGTCAAGGAGGATTCAGATTTAGTAGACCCAGGAGCTCTTTGGCATATCTCATTTTGTGTATCTCATTCTACTGACCAAAATAATATTGGTGGTATTTGTGGATCACAAATACTCTAAAGGACCTCTAAAGCTGTCTCCCCCAAAAAAGAAATCTTCTCTATAGTCAGAGAAGTATTTCCACCTCCCCTATCTATTGAGTTGGCCTAAGATAAGGGACCACTGAAATTGTTTCAGTAAATATTTCAAAATTTTAAAGATATTAATCCAACCCCCCAAAAATCTAACCACTAAATATATAGTTGAGGAAGCTGGTGAGTGCCATGATCGATACCTTTCTATATATCACACATCGACAACTGTATTGTATAATATGCTGGTAGCCACAATATCCTCACCCTCCAAATGCCCTTCCCTGTAGGACATATATTCAATAATTTTTCATGGTAGATAAGAACACTTCTAAACAATGCACCGTTCTCCATCAACCTACTTTTATAAAAAAAAATCTTCAAAGACGGCCTATGGACTTATGACAGATTCCTATTTAATTTTAACTACAAGGAACTGGGAAGGAAGAAGGTGAGTGCTGCAAGGAAAGCATAGGTAGAAATGCTGAAGCAGAAGGTATCATATTCCATGATGTCTCAGTTCTTCATCTTGAGTGGCAAGTTCAGCGGCCATATACACTGGATAAATAAATACACCTGGCAGAAGCTATCCAGGCATTTAACCTCGTATAGTTAAATGACAATCTTTATGGCATATTAAGGATGAAGCCATTTTAAAAATCTTCAGGTTGCCCTCTGTCAATGTTTAGATGCAAAAATTTCTACATGGAAAGATTAATTATGGTTTTTCACTCCCCCCCCTTTTTTTTTTTTACATAACAAGGATCTAGCCTTGGAACTGGTCATAAGTAACATTTCTGATGTGAGACACTGCAGTGGGAGAGTGTGGATGACCTTGGTGGACAAGGGAAAGAGATGTTACGTAGGGAATATGAGACAAAAGAGGGAGGGGCCCACCATCACTTAAATGTCAGAGAAAGAAACTTAGGAAGGACTTGTCCTAATGGAGCAGATGATTAAATGTGGCAGTGGGAATGTGGCGGCACTTTCAGACTTGCAAGATTCTGTTAACGGAGCTGGACAATAAAGTAGATTCACCTCATCTAGTCCTGCTTCCTGTCTGGTTTACCCAGGAGGCTTGACAGAAATTCTGGCTTCCCATGTAACTCCCACACCATCCTCTTCTCCATTCACCAATTCCTCCCAATCCATGTGAAACTACCTCTCCTGACTCAGAATGGCAGGAAAAGGAATGCCCTCCCTTCCATCTCCATGACAATCAGTACTGCTTCCTGTGGTGTCATATCATCACGAATGCTTAGACCGTCTTATCCCCTTTCACCTTTGGTCTTCATTGGTGTCTGTCTTTGGCTGTATCTAGCAAAATGTCCCTAGCTTCAGAATACATTGCCTCTCTCTTATGGCAAAATATTTTCTGATCTGGGAGGTTGAGGCACAACAGGGAAGTCTTTCTCCATACCTGTCTCCTCAGTCATCTTATTTTCTGTCTTCCCTTCCTTCCCAATAGCCAGACTGGTAACAGCTGCAAAACTAACCAATCAGGCAGTTTGAGTTTGTGTAGGTCCTTCAAATAGCAATGGTAAAAGAGATAATGCACTGCTTTCCAGGAACACAGAGCGTCCAGGTGGCCTTTCTAATAAATCAAATGTTCACGCAAATCCCTCTTGTGCATAACCCAGGGGTCTTCAAACTCGGCCCTTTTATGACTCATGGACTTCAACTCCCAGAATTCCTCAGCCAGGCCCTGCTGGCTGAGAAATTCTGGGAGTTGAAATCCATGAGTCATAAAAGGGCCGAGTTTGAAGACCCCTGGCATAACCCAATCTCTTCCAACTCAGTAATGCTCAAGATAGCTTGTGCATTACTGGGTTGGAAGAGATTGGAATATTGTGTCCAAAGTTTGGAAGACTTTTCCTTCCTGTTTTGCTAGTTATCCTTTTCAGGGAGCTGACTTCACTGGAAAAAGCTTATCTATGAGAGCTTTTGAAAAGAGGATATCATATAACATTTACAATATCTGACAGGAGGTGGAGGAGGAGAAGGAGGAGGAGGAGATCTGAAGCACGAGCAATTCTTGAACTGCAGAGAAAAAAATACAACATTCATTTCAAAAAGCATATGATAACTGATGTAGATTTACTGTTTACAAATGAACGGTAAATTAGGTTAGCTGTTCTGACATGTTTGGGGGCTAAAGTGCAGTAGAATATAAAAACTGAATGATTACATTACAAAATTACTGTGGAAACTTTGCCAGGATGTCAGCAAGGTTGAAACCCAAATGATGAGAATGTTGATTGTAACATGAGGATATTTTCTAATTACTGTGAAACTGAGAAATCTGGAATTATTATTTTTTCTCTCAAATTTACCTTAATTTATTTGAAAGTGCTGAGAGTAATTAGAAGTCAGCTGTATGTTGCTCCAGCCCCCATGCTGGTCATGTGAACCCCACAGCAGCATTTAATTGGCTCAACTCAATGTTGGAAAATATGTTAATTTGAAATGGCATACAGTTCAGCATCAAGTATCAGCACAGCAATTTCTTTTACAGTGCAGACTGAAGCTGAGGCTGAATGAAATGGAAGAAGAGTAGTGTTTCATTGCTGCCATCGTGATCAAATTGTTTGTTTTTGTTTCAAAAATAAAACTGGCTTGGACTGGCATTTTGATGTTGAGAAAGTCTAGGAAAGTAGTCTCGGGAATAAATTGTCAGTCTTGTTTCCTAAACCGATTCTGCCAACTTATCAAGCACACGCAGATATAGTAATCTGGACTGGATGACATTACGCGTTATTTTTCTACCACACAAAATTAAGGATGCGGTACATTAGTTTACACAAATTGTTGAGTCTCCTCTATTTGGTATTGGTACGACATCTTCCAGTCTGTTGGCCAATGTGTTGTTCTCCAGATTTGCTGGTATAGTTTGGTTAGAACTTTTACTGATTATTCTTCTGATGCTGGTCATATTTCTATAGCCATTCTATCAATCCTTGTATCCTTCTGACTGATCAAATATTCAGTCAATCAATCAAAACTCTATTCAGTCATAGACCAGCATAAGAAATTTTAATACCCAGCTGACCATCTTCTAATAGTAGAAGTTCTTTCAATGTTAGATGTTCAAAGTAGGGAAAATCTTCTAGGTATCCTGGATGTTACTGTACAGAATTTCAGAATAATCCTTCCATCTTTTTTGATCCTTATATTACTATCAGTTTTTCTGCATCCTTTAGCATGTTTGATTTAATTTCCAGGTACTCCATCTATTGCTGTCTATGCGTATAGCAATTGTTTTGGTAGTTTGAAAGTAGCATTAGCAATGAAGAAATCATTGGATTGTCATTCTCCCGTTTCATTTCAGTTTCCTAAACCATGCACCTCAACTACATTTCCCTCCTTCATATTTTCAACTTCATCATTCTAATTTCTAACCACAAACAGCACATCTTGCTTACGTGTTCTGTTAATTTTAAATTAAACTTGACCCTTTATCCTCCTCTTCTTCTGCACCAGAAGTTGGAGCATAAGCTTAGCTAACTGCCATATTTAAGGAGTATCACAAAGTCTGATTGGTCATCAATTTGGTCATCAATTACATTGTACCTTTCCTGGATATGAAAGCAATACCATTCCTTATTGGTTTTTAATATCCTGGGTAGTAAACAGTATGATTTGCTGAGTAAAATCATCTAATTTTAGTCCATTTCAATATGCTAATGACTAGGATATCAGTGTGCAGTCAATTTCTTTTATTATTCACTGTTTTTTCACGTTCATGCTTCTTATCATTCCACGTTTCCATTGTAATTGTCTTTGTAGCTTCGGATTTTCTTTTCTTCCACAGCACAAACAGTAACTAGATGTCCTGAATACTTTAATCCAACCATGTCATAAACACCATTAGTATTCCAAAATATCCATGCCTCTTCTTCAGTAGCATGGCCAGTGCCATACTGAGTGGACCATCATTCGTACTATATCATCAATAATTTTGCTATCCATGTAAGTTCTTTTTGCAAAATACAACAGTGGTTTACCATTGGCTTCTCCCCATTAAATTATGCTTTTGCTATTGTCATTAACATGTTTGTCTATCTCCAGAACCTATCTGTATTGCTGTTGTCAGATATAGTCACCTGCTTACTTTAGAGGGACATCTAGGATGGTCTTAGGTGACTCTGATGGATCCATTACAAATACCTCAATTACAAACTTTGAATATAATTTGTTACTAACAAGTAGCTGATGGAATTGCTTCAGCATAGATATAATATATACATAACAAAGTATCCCATTTAATATCTGAACCATTACATTCTACATCAATTGCAGACATGACAGCTATATGTTGTTGTTGTTAGTTGCGAAGTCGTGTCCGACCCATCATGACCCCATGGACAACGTTCCTCCAGGCCTTCCTGTCCTCTGCCATCTTCTGGAGTCCATTTAAGCTCACGCCTACTGCTTCAGTGACTCCATCCAGCCACCTCATTCTCTGTCGTCCCCTTCTTCTACTGCCCTCAATCTTTCCCAGCATTAGGCTCTTCTCCAGTGAGTCCTTCCTTCTCATTAGGTGGCCAAAGTACTTGAGTTTCAACTTCAGGATCTGGCCTTCTAAAGAGCAGTCAGGGTTGATCTCTTCTAGGACTGACCGGTTTGATCGCCTTGCAGTCCAAGGGACTTGCAGGAGTCTTCTCCAGCACCATAGTTCAAAGGCCTCAATTCTTTGGCGCTCAGCCTTTCTTATGTTCCAACTTTCACAGCCATACATTGCAACTGGGAAAACCATGGCCTTGACTATACACACTTTTGTTGACAGGGTGATGTCTCTGCTTTTTAGTATGCTGTCTAGATTTGCCATAGCTTTCCTCCCCAGGAGCAAGCGTCTTTTAATTTCTTGGCTGCAGTCCCCATCTGTGGTGATCTTGGAACCCAGGAAGATAAAATCTGTCACTACCTCCATTTCTTCCCCATCTATTTGCCAGGAATTGAGAGGGCCGGATGCCATGATCTTGGTTTTCTTAATGTTGAGTTTCAAGCCAACTTTTGCACTCTCCTTCTTCACCCGCATCAAGAGGCTCTTTAGTTCCTCTTCACTTTCTGCCATTAGAGTGGTATCATCTGCATATCTTAGGTTGTTGATATTTCTCCCAGCAATCTTAATTCCAACTTTTGATTCATCTAGCCCTGCCTTTCTCATGATGTGCTCTTCATATAAGTTAAATAGGCAGGGCGACAGAATACAGCCTTGCCAGCCACTGTTGAGTTTTCCAAATTTGCTGGCAAATTGAGTGTAGCACTTTTACTGCATTGTCTTTTAAGATTTTGAATAGCTCAGCTGGAATACTGTCACCTCCACTAGCTTTGTTGTTGCTCAGCTTTCCTAAGGTCCATTTCACTTCACATTCTAGGATGTCTGGCTCGAGGTCAGTGACTACCCCATTGTGGTTATCAGGGATGCTAAGCTCGTTGTTGTATATAAGACATATTATAATAATCGAAATGGGAGATTACCAATTCTTGGATTACAGTTCATTAAATGGAATAGGTAACATACTATTTGAGGGTAATAATCATAGTCTGTCAAGCTCAGGAAATTAGAATTCCACACAGTTCAAATGAATATAGATATATTGTATGCTAATGCCCTCTACAAGAATCTGAACTACAGGACTTCCAGTCTTGTGTCATAGTGATGTGGCCGAGGGATTGTGGGGCTCCATACCCCATGGCTGGTTTTGCTCTGCCAGGGTCTAAATGGGTCTAAAGTCACCCCAGAGAGGCAGCAAAGAAGGAGGGCCCCCCAATGGTTGCGGAATGATGGCAGTCGATCCATTTGAACTGGGGGAAGCTCTCCAAACCAACAGGAGAAAGGCTAGCTACACCTCGGTGACTAGCCCAAGCTACTGGCAGCCGAAGTCCAAAAGCACTAACCAGAACAACGGTGAACAGTGTGCTTGCAACTGAGTGAGAATATCGATCTTCTCTCTTCTATTTTGTAACTGATTTCCTGGAAGAGATCCCCAAGAAGCAAACAATCCTCCGAAAGTGAGAAGGGAGGGGACCACACTCCCACCCTTCCATAGACGGAAGTGGCGATTTAATTTTTATGGGGGACAGAAATATATTGAAATGAAGTTAATAATACTACAGTCTGGATAAATCTGAAAATTATGAAAACTGTTAAGATTTCACATCTGAAAGAGTATTGATGAAAATACAAGAAAATAATTCTTTGTTTTAAAAGTTGAAAAATGAATAGGTACTGACATCTAGTGGAGGATTAGAGCATAGAACAGCAGCTGCATTGACTCAGAAATTGGCAAGATGCCCAGAAATAAAGAACAACTTGTTCCTTTGAACCTCAGTGACTTCTAGCTAAATAGAGAACAGCTGGGAACAGAGTTCTCACTACCACAGAGTGAGAACTATATTCGTTTTATAAAACTGCTGACCTTCTGGGATTATAAACACTTACTGAGCTGTGATCTCTAAGCTCAAGAACTGCTTGCAGAGAAAGAAAAACCTTGATTTTGGGCTAATCTTATAGGGGGGAATTTACTGGCAAGCTCTTAGATAGTTAAACATTCTGGACTGCAGTTTTGGCTGGCTGATAATTGTAAGACTCCTGAATAGAAGAACTGTTATAAAATACTGCTTTTAGTCGTGCTTTGACAATTGGAAATGCATTGGATTATAAAAACCATATATAAAGATAAGAACTATAGAAAATTTGGTTGTTTGGACTTTAAGATTGGCTGGTTTGACAAGGCTAATCACAGAGACTATGGTACTGGTGAAAGACTATCTGGAGGGGGGAGATAAAATGGATGTTGCATACCTATCTAAAAGTGGCAGGAAACCACACCTAATATCTCCTTCTGAAGGCCCCAGCCTGGAACATCAGAGATCTGCAGGAGCAATACTCCAAGACAAGGCAAATATTTTCCAGGAGGAAATGTATGCAATGCTGCAACAGATTCAAATGATGATGGTTTCCAATCATGATGAGATTAAAAACAATTTTGACAACATAAATGAGCACATCTTTAACCTAAACTTACAATTAAAAACCTCTCAGAAAATGACAACAAAGAATGAAGAAACAAACCAGATAGCAGAACATAAATCAGAGGGCAGTGACCCAAAGAGGAAAGCTACAAATGAAGAGAACCACAGCTTAATACAAACAAAAGAAAACATGCAAGATTTTGCCACAACAATGGAAATGGAAAATATATTTTATTTTTCAGGGCTTCAAAATAAACTTGAAGATAGGAAAGAGGATCTAACAAAATTGATTATAGAGCAGCCAAGAGAATCATTACAGTTTGGGAGACAAAAAATGCACATCCTACCTAATTTGTCTTTCCTATTCCCAATAACATTCACAAAAATACAAGAATCCCCTGGCAAGCTGAACACACTGACTTGGAAAGCTACTTGGCAAAAGAAGAAGGCTAGAGTTAGATTCAAGAGATTTGATTCAACTTACCAGATGGAGTACTATATGATTAAACACTTGTTTGAATATGGTTAAAAGAATAGATAAATTATGGATATAAAGGGGCCCTACAGTCAGAGGGATACGATATACAAGTAGTATAGTACTTTTTATACTATATGAAATATAAAAATATTGAGATGGTGTATGTGAATGAAAAGCTTGGATATTTAAAGGTAATTAACTTTGAGAAAATTGTGACTGATAAGAATGGTTTGAATACAGAGGGGAAATTAAGCTTAAATAAGAATCTTGAAGACAGGACACAAAGTGACTTAATAAGATGACTTTTATAAATACAATTGAAACATAAGCTGATCAGAAAAGATGTCATATGCTGATGTTACTGTTATTTGTACAAACACAAGAAAAATGTCTATATCCAACCTTGTATGTATCGAAAGTATTAAGAACTATATTTGTTTAATGTTGGCAAAAGGAGAATACTACTGGAAGAAGAGAAGATCAAGGAAATATATCATTAATTAATATATTGATTATGGAATTATAGAAATTAATTATTATTGATTATTTTAAATATATGAACCCAGACAACACGCTGTTTACTAAGCACTAAAAATTGTTATTGTAAAAAAATCAATAAAATATATATTTTTAAAAAGAATCTGAACTACTCATGGTCAAAGCAAATTGGTAGTACTGTGTTTCCCTGAAAATAAGACCCGGTCTTTTTTTTCCCCTCCAAAAGAGGCACCAGGTCTTATTTTCAGGTGGCAGGTCTTTTCCACTCATCTCGCGGCGGCAGCACTGACAGCCCCGCCCAGCCAGCCCACTTCTTCTGCGGCCGAAGGAGCAGCTTCATTCTGCAGCTGAGAATGGAGCTCTGGCCTGCATTTTGCTGTCAGAGGCCTTTCCTCTGGTTGGTTGGTTCTCGGCTACACAGATCTTTTCCAGAAGGAAATGCCTCTGACAGCGAAATGCAGGTCCGAGCTCCATTCTCAGCTATAGAATAAAGCTGCTCCTTCGGCCGCAGAAGAAGTGGGCCGGTGAGGCAAGTGTCAATCCATAGGAGACCTGGCTGCAATGGTAAGCTCCACCCCCTCCCTAGCTTGATTTTTAGGTGTGTGCCTCGTCCCAAAACTAGATTTTTGGGGTAGGGCTTATATTAGGCCCACCCCCAAAATTCAAGCTAGGGCTTATTTTCGTGGTAGGTCTTACTTTTGGGGAAACACAGTAGATAAAGGTCAGTGGAATTCAATGTTGGCTGGACTTAGATCTCTTGGGGACACGAAGGACTCAAGGGACTCAAGGGAACTGATGAAGCTTCTCAGATGAGAAGCGAAATGTTTTCTTCTTTCTCAAGAAAAAAACAGTCCAGTTGCCTTTTGAGAAAGCACCTTTGAGAAGGGACTCAAGACCGATGAGCCATTTGACCCCTCCCTCAGGCTCAGCTAGTCATCTCCTACACAGTCCTGAAGACAGAAGTTGTTGGGCTTTAATGCCAATAATAATTCTAGGAATGTGACTCAGCATAGTATTTGGGAAGTAGTGCAATTTAATTTAGAACAAACAAATTCCCTCAGTTCTTGTGAGGTGGATTGGATAGGAAACATGGTCAGATGAGTTAATTCTCCTTTATTGTAAGGTTATATTAATAGAATCTTGCAAGTCTGACAATACATCTCTCTCTCTCTCTTTCCATCCCCTTACAGCACAGAAACTAGGGAGGATCCCTTCTGGGTTGCTTTTCCCACCCACATTCCTGCACTGGCTAAGCTGTTTTTTCTTCTTCTGGCTGTTTCCTCAGCCGAGTCCCTTCTCCCTGTCTCCCAAGGTCCCACATCCATTATTGTAGAAATCACCTATCTATAGAGAATTTGTCTTCTCTAGGTGGAATTTAAGTTTTCTGGTTTCTATCCAACCTTTCGGGCTGCAGACACTGCTTCTGAATATGTACACCTTTTCTTGCTTCAAACTCAGTTGAGCAAAAAGGACAAGATTTTCTGCTGCTGCTGCTGCTGATGTAATTTATTCAGTCATGTCCGAGTCTTGGCTATTCTGTGGGCCAGGTGTCTCCACATCTTCCAATCCTGCACTATGTTTACTCATCATACTTTGTTCTAAAAACTCTGATGACCATTCTTAAGTCTTACCTATATGTTTGAAGATGTCCAGCAGAAAATAGGATCTTGCAGTAGTCCACCAGAGCAGCTAGACTTTCAAGGCATAGTGACAAAATGGGCCTCTCCTCATATATAGAACAGAGTACCCAATCTACAGATGCTGTCCAAAAGAGAATCATGCTATCAAAAGACAGAGATTAAGCAGAATTAGTAAAACTACACTTTCTCTATTTCTTCCTACAAAGGATTATTCTTACAGTTTGCACACTCATATACCACCCCTTTCTAAACGACTGTGTATATCTGTGTTTTTGTGTATGTCTGTGTGTATATCCGTGTCTATTCCTTAAAAATATCAGCAGCATAAAATCTGCTAAAAAACTCAAAATTGTTTATGTACGGATTATAGGCCCATATCTGTATAAATAGATATAAGGAAGAGGCTTGTCTCAAACTCAGTGGCAATTTGTTTGATAGAATACAATTTGATTGATAATGACGGAATTTACTATTGATGCTACACGTATCCACAGAAGAATCTTCAGAAAATGCTCTACCACAGTGAGTGTTGTAGACTATATGAGAATGGGCAATCTTATAAATATCTTGGATTTAAGACTAAGGGAGACATGATAGCAGTATTCCAATATCTGAGGGGCTGCCACAAAGAAGAGGGAGTCAAGCTATTCTCCAAAGCACCTGAAGGCAGGACAAGAAGCAATGGATGGAAACTAATCAAGGAGAGAAGCAGCCTAGAACTAAGGAGAAATTTCCTAACAGTGAGGACAATCAACCAGTGGAAGGACTTGCGTTCAGAAGTTGTGGGTGCTCCATCATTGGAGGCTTTCAAAAAGAGACCGGACAACCATTTGTCTGAAACGGTATAGGGTCTCCTGCTTGGAGTAGATAACCTCAAAGGTCCCTTCCAATTCTGTTATTCTATGTTCCAAGCTGCTTATGTCTTTGTAGTTAAAGTGAGCACTTTGGATTATACTTATAGAATTATTGGTGATTGATATAACTTCTGAGGAGCTTAACTGCTTCCTATGCAGCCACCTTCTGCAACTCTCTGAGCATCTTCAAAGTTGATCTATAAAAAAGCATCTTGTGATCATGCAAATTTGAAGTTAATAGCACATATGTCTCCAACATCAGGTCTCTCTCTACCAGGCAGGGGTGCAGATGGTGTGTCCACTACACAGCGTAGATATCCAGCATCCCACAGACTGAAAATCTGTTCATTAAAAATGAATGTGACTTTATACAGAACAAGCATATCACCTTAATTCTGAAGTCCAGCTTATAGAAACAAGAACAGCTCCCTATTATCCAAATGCCATCTTGGCTTATTCTTTATATCTGTGCCCTTATTAGAGTTTGCAGCAATGCAGATATTGTAGACATTTTTAACTTTGAGCTTGCGGAAAAGGAGAAATATTAATGGTAACTTGACTCTAACTCTCTCTATGATGTTCCTTAGCAGTTTCATAGATGTTAAATTACATGAGATAAAGATGAGCCCTTGTAAAGTTTTGAAAAATTCCTAAGGGGTTAAACACAGGACTTATTATCGGGGGGGAGGCATGCCTCATGATCTTCAAGCTGGATTCTGTACCGGGATTTATATATTTCCAAACCCCAAAATAAAATACTGAATAAGGAGCGCATTGTGAAGTATAACTGAGAAAACTAGTGCATGAATTGATCGTTAACCAAATGCCATGGTTTTCATTATGACTATATATTGCACTCTCAAAATAATCTTAACCCATTGCCATTTCTCTTATTTTATGGTAGGTCAAAGGTCATTAAAAATGGCCACTCATTAAAAAATCTCTGTCTAATGTTTCTGCTTAATCCAATATCAGGATTTCTATTTTATTGCGTTTGCCGCAGGGATCTTTTCTTTACACACAAAACCCAATCTTCAAAGTCCGGTGTCATTACTGGCCTACACAGTGGACCCGCTAGAGAAATTTCTTGGCATAAGGGTAGTGTTTTAAAACATTTCAGGGGGTTTCTACTGCCCTTGTAATGGTCAAGGTATTCCTGTCAATATTTAATTTGTATTGACCCATGACTCGATTACAATGCATAATGCTGATTGCATCTGTCTTCCAATAAAATCTGCAGGCTGGATGTGGCAAAAGTCTATTGATACATTTGATTTGGCTTGACAGAAAGAAAGGAGGAAAATGCTGACTTTCCCACATTCTTTTGCATGACTTGTATATTATTAGCCAGGAGAAAAGTGGGACAATATCCTGAAACATTAGTCAATTTCTCCATTTCTGTGCTCGCATGTACACCAAGATGCAGATTGTTTAAAAGGAGTTAAAGCAAAAATCTTCACTCAGCAAACATTTGTTGCCACAAAGCAGGTGTTAATTGATCAAAATGCATTTATTCTGCATTTCTAAAACCTCTGATTCCAAAGGATGCCTCATGAGAGGTTACTTAATTGAAAGTATAAAGGCCTTATATACTTTATAACGTTATAGAAATCTGATTTCCTCTACTATGTTGGAGGTAGATTTTTTGTTCTATTTAAGATAAATCTTTTGGGATAATTTATTTAGTCATATGTAACTTATTTACACTAATTTAAATGGATATAATTTAACTCTGGATTCAGTCCAATGATCTGAAGGAACTTTCCATTGCATCACTATCTATATTATTCCCATTCTTCTTCTTCCCTTGAATACACACAAGCACGTGATTTTAGGAGCAATCCTCTTTTATTTTATTATGCACATATGCTTTAACAGTTTTTTGTTTGGTTCTTTGGAACATCATTCCTCATCCCTTAAAATTAAATGCATCATCTTCTTGGTCCCATTTGCCTCTAAAGCAATAAGATTCACAGTATGCATTTCTAGGGGTTAGTCAAATATTATAACATTCCTTTTTTACTTTCCCTAGAAATCATGAACTATTATGCTGTTCTTTTTAAAACATACACACCTCTTCCCTCTTTCTATTGCAAACATTCCACAGCAGACTTGATATTCATGAAACGTTTCCTTCAGGGTAACCTGAAGCTATGCAAGCTTTGATAACAATGCACTGAGACTGAATTATCATTTTTAAACTATAGTACCCTTCTTCTTCCGATTTCTAAACGTCTTTTGTCAATTGCACATCAAACAGGGAATCTGTGGGATTCGAACAAGAATAGCAACTTCTAGCTACTCTGAGGGTGAATGAATTCGATCACAACCTATTGACGTCAATTGGCTGGTGGGGCCAGAAGCTTGCAAATATAAAGTACAAGATAACCCTGAGACCCATTGGGTCATCCTTCGAGAGAAAGATAGTGCAACCTGATGTGACCAAAATGAACATAAAATTTTAGGCTGACCATTTCCCCCCAACATTAGTCCTGTGATCATTTAAGAAGAGTATATATCATAAATAGAAATATAATTGTAATGACAAATGAACTTCAATAATACATCAATATTTACTAAACAGATCAATAGAATAACTATGGTGGGCAAAAAAAAAGCAATGGGAATGGGAGGGGCTTCCAACTTCCTTCTGGCTTCCCCATTGATTGTGAGAAGCTTCCTCCATTTGCGAGAAGCTGGCAGGGAACATCAGAAACCAAGATCACGTGAGAGCGAGGATGCTGCAATGGCCACAACATTGAAAATAAAACTGGTCAGAACATGGTGGGAATTTCAGTTTCACAAGAGTAATGAGTCCCAGATTTTTTTAAAACATTCTTTAAATTAGTGGATTTTAGAAGTCTCGGTTTAAAATTTGATGCAGTATCATGCACTGTTAGGGTTAACTTGAGGGTACAAATAGAGAAATAGTTAAACAGAAAGGGAGTTTTAATAGTATGTAGATAGATTCAAAAACACAGGAATTCATATTCCTTAGGAATGTATGAATAAAAGATTTTTCTTTGCTTATCCATATTTTTGCCATTTTATTGTGTTATTTTGTATATCACTTTGCTAGATAGATAGATAGATGGATGGATGGATGGATGGATGGATGGATGGATGGATGGATAGATAGATAGATAGATAGATAGATAGATAGATAGATAGATAGATAGATAGATAGATAGATAGATAGATAGATAGATAGATAGATAGATAGATAGATAGATAGATAGATAGATAGATCTATCATGAAATGCTTTGAGAAGCTGATAAAGGACATTATTGTATCTAGCCTCCCACCAGCATTTGACCCGCCTCAGTTTGCCTACCGAACAAATCGCTCTACGGAGGATGCTATTTCTTCCATTCTCCATCTGAGCTTGAAGCACTTAGAGGAAAGAAATACTCACGTGCGTTTGTTGTTTGTCAACTTCAGTTTGGCGTTTAACACAATCATTCCCTAGCATCTAGTAGACAAACTGGGCCTTTTAGGCTTAAACACTCCTTTGTGCAACTGGATTCTTGATTTTCTTACCAACAGGCCCCAATATGTGCGAGTTGGAACAAATACTTCTAATACCATTTCCTTGAGCACAGGTTCTCCTCAGGGCTGCGTCTTAAGTCCGCTGCTGTTCATTCTGTTGACCCATGACTGTTGTGCTAGGTTTGCCACCAACCATATTGTAAAGTTCGCAGATGATACAACAGTAGTGGGCCTTATTCAGGATGACAAGGTGGAAGCTTACCGCAAGGAGGTTGAGGGGTTGGTGAACTGGTGTAAGGAAAACAGCCTAGTTTTAAATATAAATAAAATAAATAACCTTTATTGTCATTTTTATATTGTGGGCACAATGGCACACATAAAAAATGAAATTTAGTTGCCCGCTCTCAAAGTGAAACATATACATGACACACACCTAAACATACTATGTACAACATATATATAGAACCACATCCCACATATACTAGCAAATAATATTAAATACTGTCCATCTTGAATATATAACGCAAGGAGGGAAGTTTGAGAGTTCGCAGGTTAATGCTGTATGGAATGAAACTATGGGAATCTGATGTTCTGCTACGGATACCACGAAGCCTCCTCTCCAGAAGATAACAAGGAAAACAGGTTGTGGAGAGGATGTGTAGTGTCCCAGAAAATCTTGCGGGCCCTGCTCAAGCAACGCTTCTGTGCTATGTCCTGGATGGTAGGGAGGGAACTGCCAATGATCTTTTCGGCCATCCTCACCACTCTCTGCACCGCCTTCCTGTCTGAAGCAGTGATGCCTCCAAACCAGACTGTGATGCTGTATGACAGGATGCTCTCGATTGTCCCCCTGTAGAAAGTGGTCAGGACAGGGGAAGGAAGATGTGCTTTTCTCATGCGGCGCAGAAAATGCAGGCGCTGCTGTGCCCGCTTCACCAGTTTCTCACTGTTGAGCGACCAGGTCAGCCTACTCGTTAGCTGCACACCCAGGAATTTGATGCTGGTAACCATCTCCACAGGTGAATCATTAATGCACAGAGAAGTGTGGCTGTGCCTGCCTTTTCTGAAACCAACAATGATCTCTTTGTTTTTTCCTGTATTTAAAACTAGGCTGTTTTCCTTGCACCAGTTCACCAACCCCTCAACCTCCTTGCAGTAAGCTTCCACCTTGTCATCCTGAATAAGGCCCACTACTGTTGTATCATCTGCGAACTTCACAATATGGTTGGTGGCAAACCTAGCACAGCAGTCATGGGTCAACAGGGTGAACAGCAGCGGACTTAAGACGCAGCCCTGAGGAGAACCTGTGCTCAAGAAAATGGTATTTGAGGTATTTGTTCCAACTCGCACATACCGGAAAAACCAAATACCGGAAAAACCAAAGAGATCATTGTCGATTTCAGAAAAGGCAGGCACAGCCACACTTCTCTGTGCATTAATGATTCACCTGTGGAGATGGTTACTAGCATCAAATTCCTGGGTGTGCAGCTAATGAGTAGGCTGACTTGGTCGCTCAACAGTGAGAAACTGGTGAAGCAGGCACAGCAGCGCCTGCATTTTCTGCGTTGCATGAGAAAAGCACATCTTCCTTCCCGTGTCCTGACCACTTTCTACAGGGGGACGATCGAGAGCATCCTGTCATACAGCATCACAGTCTGGAAGCATCACTGCTTCAGACAGGAAGGCGGTGCAGAGAGTGGTGAAGATGGCCGAAAAGATCATTGGCAGTTCCCTCCCTCCCATCCAGGACATAGCCCAGAAGCATTGCTTGAGCAGGGTCCGTAAGATTATCTGGGACACTACACATCCTCTTCACGATCTGTTTTCCTTGTTACCTTCTGGGAGGAGGCTTCATGGTATCCATAGCAGAACATCCAGATTCAGCCATAGTTTCATTCCATACAGCATTAACCTTGTGAACTCTCAAGCTTCCTCCTTCCATTATATATTCAAGATGGACAGTATTTAATATTTATTTGCAATGTATATGTAGGGGTGTGGGTCTATACATATGTTGTACATAGTATGTTTAGGTGTGTGTCATGTATGTGCTTCACTTTGAGAGCGGGCAACTAAATTTCATTTTTGATGTGTGCCGTTGTGCCCACAGTAAAAAAATGACAATAAAGGTTATCTTATCTTATCTAGATAGTCTTATTCTTTTTTTTTTTGCAAGATTATCAAAATCACAACATTGGAATCATAGCATTAGAGCAGGGGTCCCCAACCTATGGTCTGCGGCCCAGGACCAGGCCATGGGCTCTTGGCCAATGGGCTACAAAAACGGTTGGCTGGTGCGCGCACATATGGGCATGCATGCCCCCCCACTCACACTAGCACCCACGGCCCCATTTGCGCATGCACACAGGTGCAAACGGGGATGGTAGCATGGGACGGGTGTCCGCAGCCCATTTGTCCATGCGCTGCTAACCCGTGTGGTTTGCACAGCTGTTCATGCATACGCACAGCACCAGCACATGCCACATGCACAAACGGGGCTGCTAGTGCCACGCTAGTGTGCATGGCCCCATGTGTGCGCATGCACGCATGCACACCAATTTTGAAGCTACTCTCCTTCCCTCCAGTCCTCGAGCCTGGAAAGGTTGGAGACCTCTGCATTAAAGGTTATCTAATCTAACCCCCTGCTCAGTAGAGGATCTGCTACAGCTTTTCTTGCCAGTTCATGCCGTTCCTTCTTCTATGGGACAAACCTTCCCATATTTAAATACTATTGTAACATCTCCATTAGCTGTCTTTTCTGTAGGCCAAACATATTCAGTTCCTTTGTTGGTCAGACATCTTGGTTTCCAGACTCTTCATCATCTTAGTAGTCCTCTTCTGAAGCTGATTTCCCTTTGCCACTGTCCTTTTTGAATTGCACTCAAAACCTGGCACCGTCCTTCTAAAGGTCCTTCTAAAGGGGTCTGAGCAGGGCAGAGTGGAGCACTTAATATCCCATGATCTGGACTCTGTGCTCCTGTTAATGCATCCCTGGATAGCATTTACCCATTTAGCAGCTGCATCATACACATTTAACTTATAGTCAGCAAGGACACCCAGATCCTTTTTCACCATTACTACTGCCAAATCAGTTTGCTTCCAAATTATATTCGCACCTTACAGTTTTGTTACCTAGATGCAGAACTTTAGATGTCTTCCTGTTAAATTCCATTCTATTAATTCCAGTCTGCTGTTGAGGCCTGTTTAGATGCTTTTGAATATACTCTCTTTCATCTAACGTATTAGCTACCTCTCCCATCTTTGTGTCATCTGCACACTTTTTATGTGTCTCCTCAAGTCCTTAATAAAAGTATTGAACAGCCCTGAGTCCAGAATGGACCCCTGTGGCACTCAACTAGATACAGTGGTATTATATAGGCCCTATTTTACTATTTTATATCTCAAGGCATTCCATTATATGGCTTGTTAAGATTTAGGTACACTATATCTACACCATTCCCCTAATTACTAAGCTAGTAAGTCCATCAAAGAAGGAAATCAGGTTAGTCTGCCACAATTTGTGTAAAATCTATACTGGCTCCTGTATAGACTCTGTAGTGGTCTTTAGTAGGAGGGAGTTCAGACAAACTGTGTTTTAATTTTGTGTTTTCCTGGTAACGAATAGAAATAGGATATAGTTTAACTTCTAATAGGAGGGAGAAGAGCAGAGTCTAGACTTGGGGGGAGGGGAAGGAACATCTTTAAAATGTTCAGGATAACACATTAAGAGAGAAAGAATATTTCTTTGTTGTGGTGTTAATAACGTTGCTTTTATTGACACTCAGATATAATTAACCTCAATAAGTCCTTCCTATTTATTGATCTTCCAAGTAAAATTATGTTGAAATTTGCTGTTTCTTGATAGTTTTCTTCTCCTGTTTTTTGGCACACTCTCAGGAAACTTATTTTAATCTACTTCTAGTGAAATTTTTAAATATATGATTGATGGATTTTTCTTTTCCTTTCCTTTCCTTTCCTTTCCTTTCCTTTCCTTTCCTTTCCTTTCCTTTCCTTTCCTTTCCTTTCCTTTCCTTTCCATTCCTTTCCTTTCCTTTCCCTTTCCTTCCCTTTCCCCTTTCTCCTCTCCTCTCCTCCCTTTCCCTTTTCCCTTTTCCCTTTTCCCTTTTCCCTCCTCTCCCCTCCTTTCCTTTCTCTTCCTTTCCTTTCCCCTTCCCCTTTCCCCTTTCTCCTCCCCTTTCCCCTTTCCCTTTTCCCCTCCCCTTTCCCCTTTCTCCTCCCCTTTCCCCTTTCCCCTTTCCCCTTTCTCCTCTCCTTTCCCCTTTCCCCTTTCTTTCTCCTCCCTTTCCCTTTCCCCTTTCTCCTCCCCTTTCCCTTTTTCTCTCCCCCTTTCCCTTTTCTCTCCCTTTCTTTCCTCTTCCTCTTTCCTTTCTCCTCCCCCTTTCCCTCCCTCCCCTTTCCCTTTCCCTTTCCCCTTTTCTCCCATTTCCCCTTCCCTTTCCCCTTTCTCCTCCCTTTCCCTTTCTCCCCCTTTCCCCTTTTCTCCCCCTTCCCCTTTCCCTTTTTCTCTCCCCTTTCCCTTTTCCCCTTTCCCTCTTCCTCCCCTTTCCCCTTTCCCTTTCCCCTTTTCCTCCCCTTTCCCCTCCTCCCCTTTCCCTTTCTCTCCCCTTTTCCCCTTTCTCCTCCCCTTTTTCCTTTTCCTCCCCTTTCGCTCCTCCCTTCCCCTTTCCCCTTTCTCTCCCCTTTCCCCTTTCTCCTCCCCTTTCCCTTTCTCCTCCCCTTTCCCCTTTCCCCTTTCACCTCCCTTTCCCTTCCCCTTTCCCCTTTCTCCCTTTCCCCTTTCCCCTTTCCCTTGTTCCTCCCTTTCCCTTCTCCCTTTTCGCCTCCCCTTTCCCCTTTCTCCTCCCTTTCCCCTTTCCCCTTTCCTCCCTTTCCCTTTCCCCTTTCCCTCTTTCCCTTTCCCCTTTCCCCTTTCCCCTTTCTCCTCCCCTTTCCCCTTTCTCCTCTCCTCCCTTTCCCTTTTCCCTTTTCCCCTTTCCCCTTTTTTCCTTTTCCCTCCTCTCCCCTCCTCTCCCCTCCTTTCCTTTCCTTTCCTCTATCTTTCTTCTGGTCTGCAACCTTCCTTTCTGTCTTATTTTCTGGTCTGAAAAAATAACATGTGGGAAGTATAGGGAGCCACGGTTCCAATGCAAGAGAGATGGTTATTTAATAAAGGGGATGCTTTCATAGATCTTTTCCCATTTTGTAACTACTATATAAAATCACACAAAATTCAGAATTTTAAATAAGATTCATTAAAAATGTTTTCTAAGGCATATCAGAATGAGGATGGATTAAAAAACGTATTTATGTATAAAATGCATTTATTACTCAGCCCATGGCTAAAGGTAACATAAAGTGCAATAAAGATAATAACATATAATTAACAGTACTGGTAGTCCTCAACTTACGACCACAATTGGGACTGGAACTTCCATCACTAAGCAATGAGGTTGTTAAATGGCAAACTACTTCTGAAAAACCTTGCCAAGAAGTCTGCAGATCTCATCAGTTGGTAGACCATATAGGATAAAAGTTTAACTACTTGGGGGGGGGGGCATTTTCTTATGTTGGACGTGCAAGTTGGAGGGAAAGTCAAAACTGTACCAGGAGATTCAATGAGAAAGGAACAGGTACTGCTGTTATCTAAGTATTGAAGCAGCAGAAAATTTACCATGGTCAAATTCCCTTGAATTGAATACAGCTGTCCGTAGGATCTAAGGTCAAATTAAAAGTGTTCCAGATCATCACCAACAACTATGTTTATGTTTGTGAATGTGTGTAATACTTTTCTTCAATTGTGCTTCCTTACCACAGGAAGATTGGCAAAACAAAGGAATGAGGTTATGAATAAGGCCAGTTCTCTGTGCATTTAAGGCCTTAACTTTCTTTTCTTACAATGCTTCTTCTTCTTTTCTTTTCTTTTTTTGCTTGGAGTTTGGGGTAAGGCCTTCCAAGGGTACAAATTAATGCTGCCTTTCCCATTTAATGCTTGAATTTTGCTTTGTTCCTATGTTTTTAAGACATGTTAATTTTAATGGGCTTTAATCGGCTTTTGTAAATTGGTTTTGGCTAGCACAGTATCAACATTTTCTTCCTTTTGACCATTTAAGATGTTTTCTTTGTTTTGCAAAAAAGAAGACCGTTCAATAAAATTCTTATTGCTGAATAGATTTGGATGGGTTTTGTCCTTTGCATGCTTTTTATTCCAAATGCTACTGTACTTGGTTAAAAACAGCAACATGAGAGCTTTTCTTCACTTAACCCTGACTTGGGGCACAAATGTGTCTTGGCAACTACTTTTTCTTCCATGTCCTCATGGCATTGCTTTCATCTCATTCCATCCATATCTCTTTGAGTGTTTTTCCTACTTTTCACGAGACAGCTTTTTTGACATGCTTTGTTTGGTTACTGCTGCAGTCAAGATTTGGGGACTGTCTATCTCCTGTGGGCCACTTTAGGCTGTGGTGAACCTGCCCCTTACCCCTGTGCCTGGGCTCTGCCCTCCATAACCATTTTAACTTGGGCTGCAGGACAGACCAACTAGCAAGCATCTGCAACAGCACCTGTGCACATAACACCTAACTAGTGCTTTCCATAGTACTAGCCTATGTAAGTTGCAGGTTTAATATTATCTCGAAAGAGTTTTAAATTCATATTCAAAGACAGCTTAGCCAACCAATCACCACTGGAGAAGAATGGCATGGAATCTGAAGGCTCTCTTGAGGTTCACCTCCATGCAACTCCTCCTCCATGCTTGCAATCTGTTGGCTGGGCTCCTTTTTAGAGGAAGGCTAGGCACATGTTTGGAAATAGTCCCAATGACAGATCACAGGCATAGAGGAGAGGTGAGGTACACTGGAAACACTCCTTCTCATTTCACTATGTACACACTCTGTCTCTTTCTGTGACCTTCTAGATGGGAAATGTAGATTGCTAAATGTGGCATTTTAAATAGCCATCCACACTCACACCAGCTTGCCCTGTCCTGCTCTACATTAGGAAAGTGATTCATGGTTGTTTTCTCATCAGCCAGTGATAGTTGCTTGAAGGGAGAATAAAACCAGGAGAATCTTCTAATTTTTTACTTTAATTTAGCCTTTACTTTAATTTACTTTACTTTAATTTAAGGACGGTAAGGACCATCAACACATCAATCAACCAATAGGAAGACACTATATAAATACGAAGCATAGAATAGCCCAAAGCAGATATTCCTGTAGAGAGAAGTTCTCTGAGGATGGGCTCTAGCACAAGATAAGATAAGATAAGATAAGATAAGATAAGATAAGATAAGATAAGATAAGATAAGATAAGATAAGATAAGATAAGATAAGATAAGATAAGATAAGATAAGATAAGATAAGATAAGATAAGATAACCTTTATTGTCATTTTTATATTGTGGGCACAACGGCACACATCAAAAATGAAATTTAGTTGCCCGCTCTCAAAGTGAAACACATACATGACACACACCTAAACATACTATGAACAACATATATATATATATAGACCCACATCCCTACATATACATAGCAATAAATATTAAATACTGTCTATCTTGAATATATAACGGAAGGAGGAAGCTTGAGAGTTCGCAAGGTTAATACTGTATGGAATGACCCTGCTCAAGCAACGCTTCTGTGCTATGTCCTGGATGGGAGGGAGGGAACTGCCAATGATCTTTTCAGCCATCCTCACCACTCTCTGCACCGCCTTCCTGTCTGAAGCAGTGATGCCTCCAAACCAGACTGTGATGCTGTATGACAGGATGATTTTGATTGTCCCCCTGTAGAAAGTGGTCAGGACAGGGGAAGGGAGATGTGCTTTTCTCATGCGGTGCAGAAAATGCAGGCGCTGCTGTGCCCGCTTCACCAGTTTCTCACTGTTGAGCGACCAAGTCAGCCTACTCGTTAGCTGCACACCCAGGAATTTGATGCTGGTAACCATCTCCACAGCCAGATTGGATCTTGCAACAGTAGGAACCTTTTGCAAACTGCCTTATTCTGGCAGAATAGAGATGGCCAATGGGAATAACACAATATTTGCAGCATAGCTTCCTGACAGCTGGAAGGACTCGTGAAGAACATTTGTAAGTCTTTTATAGTACACTTGTTCTTCCAGAAGTCAACCATCTCCCTAGTTTTCCACATTCCACTTAAAACCCAAGAGAAAATGCTATGAAGGACACTCTCTGTGGATTTTTGTTTTGTTTTGTTTTCAGTCAGGAAAACAGGATGGCGTATTTACCAGAAAGCAGTGGTATCTACTTTCATTTTACAATAATGAAACTCAGAAAACAACAGACGCAAGAAACTTCTAAAGCATTCTGAAAAAGGTGTAGAAAAATCTATGACTCTTCTCAGGTGAAAAAAAAAATATTCAGGAAGAAAGAATTCATGGGAACAAATCCCCAAGAACCGCCCCAAAATAGCTAAAGAGGAATATGGCCTGTGCTGCATTGTCCTGCTGAATTACTTGATAAAAGGATTGTCTATGAATTTAGGTTGGGTAACCACGGTGCTCCATCACAGGTAAGCCATTGAGTTCTTCTTTGTCCTATATTAAAGGCAAACAAGATATGCCTTTTGGGTTGTTTCAGTGCAATTAGACACACAAATACATCTCAAAGTCAAAATGTTCTCATCAGTTGAAATTCACCCTGCGGCAAAATATCAGAGGTTCTTGTAATAAAGAGCACCTTTGGGAATGCACTGTTCACATATTTATTTATTTTTTGGCAGATTGCATGAGAATGTGATGTCAACTGAATTATTTAATGAGAAATAAGTTAGCCACTTATCATAGCAGCTTCCTCTTAGTATGTTACTGACATAATGTTTTGCTTAGACAGCAAAAAGGAAATGAACCCCTGACATTTGGTGACTCGGATTTACCTCATCTGAACCATTAGTATATGTTCCTATGGAAAGAACACATCACTGGTCGCGCTTAGCCTATATATTTTTCAATAAGCATTTTTTCCTTCAGACATTTCTGAGATCTTTTTTCTCTCTCTCATTTGCACTATTCCTGAAATAGAAGGGGGGGGGGAGTCTGAAAGTTTCTCCTGAGGCCTCAAGGTCATATACAGATTCTGGTTCCTCCAAAATGCAGTATCAATTTCTAATGTGACAAAAAGAGTTAAAGGGACAATTAGTTAAATATATAACTGTCTAGTGATCATATTTACTGTTTTCTATTTCAATCAAACATAAATGAAATCAACCTAATTCTGTATCTTGGTGCCATCCACTACTTTCAAATTCGTGGCCCCTCACAAGTGGTCTCAAAAATGCTACTCAAAAATCAAGCCCAGAAAAAGTTGTACTGTAAAGTACATTGTAGTTGTATGTGTGTAGGAATTCACATATACTTTTGATTCCACTTAAATATCAAAGAAAAGTTTTCCTTAGCTCAAAAATAGAATTGGTTCTTCAGCCATTTTCTCTTTAAAGCACGCCAAGCATATTCCCCACAGAAGTCGTGTAAATTTATCCATTAAACAATTGCAGGTATGTTGTTCCATTTGAAATTTTAAAGTCATTAGGACTATCCCTTTATCAAAACTAATCAAACACATCAAATAATATAGGATTTTGTTCAGGTTGGAAATTGTGCTAGCAAAAATGTTGGGGAAAGGAAGGAAGAGGCGTGAATAATTTATGGCACGGAAATAAAATCTCAGTGAAAAAAATATTTTTGGAATTTAAAAAAAAATTGAGATTGAATGTGTAACATTAGCCAGTGTTCTGCATGAATAAAAAATTGAAGTGCTGCAAATGTCTTTGGAAAGTACCAGTTATCTTGCATTGAGGCTGAAGGCATACAGGTGTGTGAGGGGATTGAGGATGGTGAAGGCTGAAGTGTCCAGCTCCTACTTGCTGGGATTAGTTCACACATTGGTGGGTGAGTGTGCTTCTATATTTCTAGAGGGCCACAAAGTACAATATGGTTCTTAATGCAATATAAAAGCACTGAGGTCATCAATAAATTTAGGACAAAATATTATCAATGTGCTCATAGTACTTGATATAGTACATCTCCATGATATCTAATTCAGGAGAGATAGAGTTCTTGATCAATGTCTAGATTCTGTGACAGGATGGTTACCAATAAACTGAGACTGAACCCAACCCTGACAATATGGAAACTATGAGTGAGAAATTTCTGGGTAAAGGAACTGGGAAGTCTGCTTGCTCTAAGGCAGACATGTCAAACTCGTGATGTCACGTGACGTCACGCAACGTATCGGGACTGTTTTGTCATTGCTGGCAATGGGGTGGGCGTGGCTTCCACGTGATGCGTCCGGCCCGTGGGCCGGCAGTTTGACACCCCTGCTCTAAGGGGTTTGTACTTCACCAAAAAATGTCAGATATATAGTTATAGTTGGAGTGGGGAGGTAGCCCTAGCATCAATATTATGATTGGAGGGTCAATTTTTGTGTGTGTAATCATTTCCTAGATGACTTTAATTCTTAGAAGTGAGAGGCTGTACCCCCCTTTCCATTAAAAGCACAGGAGAAGGAGAATTACATGTTAACTGTATTGAAATTGCATATAAAAATTATATTATAACATTTGAAGGAAGGCATATTGGTTGGAATAATTGTGTTGTCAATAACAGATTAATTAATTATTAATTATAAGGCTTGGTGTAATGGTTAAGATTCTGGCCTATAAACCAGGAGACTGTGACCTCTAGTCCTGCCTTAGGCATGGAAACTGGTTTGATCAGTCACTCTCAGCTTACCACCTCACAAGGTTGTTCTTGTCGGGCAAATTGGAGGAGGAAGATTATTAGGTATGTTTGCTATCTTGAGTTACTTACAAAGCAATAAAAGTGGGATAGGAATCTGATGACTAAATAAATCAAAATAATCAGAACTTTATTTTTTTCCCCACAATTTCCTCCTTATGCTTTAATCGTTTTTATTGGCAAATCACTTCAAGACATGCTGTCTTGAGACTTGCAAACAATTAAAGCAAGAATGTAGACCAGGGGTGTCAAACTGCCGGCCTGCAGGCCGGTTGCATTATGCAGAGGCCGCACCCACCCCAGCTCTGGCAATGCAAAAAAAGTTGCGATATGTCGCAACACGTCACATGATGCGGCGAGTTTGACACCCGTGATGTAGACAGTCTGCTGCCTTGGGAAGAGGAAGGACTTTCTAACCTTTAACTCAATGTTTCCCAACTTTAAGATGTGTGGACTTCAACTCCCAGAATTCCACAGCATGACTGGTTGTGGAATTCTGGGAGTTGAAGTCCACACATCTTAAAGTTGCTAAGGTTGAGAAGCACTGCTCTAACTGCTAACCCCTATTTTTTACTTCAGAGACTGTTCAGTATTTTTCCTCCCATTGTTAATTCAGTACAAGGTTGCATGGTAGTCAAATTTCCAAGTGGGGATTTTTTTTCTTTCTCCAAAGTTTGTCCAAAGTTGTTTTTCATTCCCCTGCTGTGCCCTTTGAGTCTCTTTAAGGCCTGAAGGTTAAGAAGGAATGTCCTTCATCAATTGGCTTTAATTAGGTTGTCACAGCTAAATAGAGGAACACACAAGGATTATTGGGAGTTAACTTGAACTCATCTCACTCACCTTTAATATTAGCTGTTTGCCTGACTGGAAAGATAGGTGTACTTTATTTTGTAGTAGGGCTGTGCAAATATTCAAACCGGAGGCATCCAATTTGATTTGACAATTTGACTGAATATCTCTGTTAAACTGACTTTAAAAATTGGCCTGAACTGGCATGTCAAATTAGATGCCTCTGAAATGACTCAGAGGCTTCTGTACATGCGCCAAAATGGTGTTTTCTGAACTGTTTTGGAAATCCAAAAGAAACAGGCCTAAATAGACAAATGTGTCCAAACCTATTCAAATCATCAAACTAGATGGAGATATATATATATATATATATATATATATATATATGTTTTCGTAGATTTTCACGGGTACAGGTATGCAGGTCTTGGCGTATTTGGGTCTTTTCCTGTGTAAGATTGAGAGTGTCTTGGCGACGTTTCGACGAGGTCCCACTCGCCATCTTCAGGCTGGTGTCTTCGGCTTCGTGCTTTTTGCTCGCACAAGCACGAAGCCGAAGACACCAGCCTGAAGATGGCGAGTGGGACCTCGTCGAAACGTTGCCAAGACACTCTCAATCTTACACGGGAAAAGACCCGAATACACCAAGACCTGCATATATATATATATATATATATATAAATCGCACTAGTGATATAAACTGGGTTTGATCGCTTTTGCAGAGACCCTCTGTGTTAGGCCCAGGGTCCATATTTGGCCTGTATACAGAGGGAAGAAAACTGGTTTGCTCCAACACTGAGTTCTATGTTGAAAGCTGGTCTTTTGAAAGACTTGGATTAACTCTTTGGGCAACAAGCATGGCTTCTGTGAAGAATTTGCCATGGATTCAGACCCATAATATACCACCATTCTTCTTGGTTCCATCAGTGAAATTATGCTCTTAATTCCCCATTCCTTTTCACTATTCACTTTTTTCTGGTTCTTTATTTCAAAAACGGTAGTTATATCTTTAATGGAATGGAATGGGGGCTTTGAGAGCCAGTTCAGTGTATTAGTTCAAGCATCAGGCTAGAAGCGGAGAGATCATGATTTACAGTCTCACCTTAGGTACAGAACCAGCCGGGCGACGTTGGGCCGGTCCCTATCTCTCAGCCCTAGGAAGAAGGCAATGGTAAACCACTTCTGAAATTCCTTGCCAAGAGAACTGCAGGGACTTGTTCAGGTAGTCTTCAAGAATTGGACATGACTGAACAGAAGAAAACAAATGGTAACTTTATGTCAAAGCTGAACATAGACTTCAATATCCACCTTCAGTCTCAAAGCATGCCAGTGGTGTGTGTATATATGTATGTATGTATGTATGTATGTATGTATGTATATATGTTTGTGTGTGGGGGGTTGTACTTGTATTTCTATGTATATTTATATAGAACAATTCTTTCTCAGAAAAGAATTTTCTGCATAAATTTTGCCTGCTTTCATCTGTAACTAATACACAGATCTGGCTGATACTATACAGTGCTTCTTTTTTGATTGGGAATCCTAAATCCTGATTTGATACCCTGCTGGAACATTGACGTGTGAAGAAGACACATTGACTAAGACTGAGCAGTTAATCTCTGGTGCATGTTGCCTCTAAGCTATTTAGCATAGGATTCTTGCCGGTATGACGCGTGGGTCACACTTCAGAATTCAGTGAACCCTTTCAGCCCTGGTAAGCATGTGGTCAAATGTTCAGATTCTACAGACAAGGGTTAAAACTGTTGTGATGGTACAGAAGCAGAATGTGACACCACCCACTGATCCGGTATTTTCCACGCCTGACCCCCTGCCATGAAAAAGAGCAATGAAGCAACCTCTGGTAATAGATATGGGGCACCAGTGATGGAGACAAAATATTTTATTTATTTATCGCATGCTAGCATTAAAGCGAATTAAGTGGAACCTTAGGCAATGTAGATTCAGCTTCAAAATACTTGAAACAGTACTTGAAAACGAACATGCAATTCAGTAGATAAGTAGTAATAAGTAGCCCCCCCTCTCTCTCTCTCTCTGTGTGTGTGTAGTTGCAGTGGGGAGAACAATGACGTGGTTGGGTGATGCAGCATCAGGTATATAGCTGGAACTGAGATTTTATGGGTTTGCGAGAGGCTTTGTATTAAGCTTATTCTAAGGCTTCCCAGCATTATAGTAATTCCCACTTCAGCAAGGTAACAAACCATGACACACAACTTTTCAGCAATTTTCAGCAATTGAGCTTCGGGAGCAAATTTAAGGGCAAGAAAAAAGTTTTTTGGGAGGGGCATATGTGATCCTGAAGATTGCTCATCCCTCAAATAGAAGAGGATAAATCATTTCAACTCATCAATGCTATGCTTTGTGCATGCCTGGCATATTAGTCATCAATAAATATTCAGCAGTAATTGGAACTATCCCTTGGGATTAAATTTTATTGTTGTTGAGTCAAACTACAGGTTAAATTATATAGGAAGTACGCAGCCTGACCTTTAATTATATATATATATATATATATATATATATATATACAGTGCTTTTTTTGTAAAAAAAAAAAGGTGCCGGAACTCACACATGTTATGCAACCCGCCTTGCCTACCTTACAAGGTTCCATCCAAAAAAGGTGCCGGAACTCCGTTCTGAGCGTTCTATGAGAAAAAAAGCCCTGTATATATATATTATTTTAGTGTAACTGTGCAGATCTGGAACAGAGCGACCTTGCATGATTTGGGGAAAGAAAGACCTTTAACCATTTCTGATTTCTCGCTATCTCACATGGGGGTTTGGGGGGGAAGCTGCTAGGAAAGATTTAAACCAACCTTACTCATCTTCAGTGATCTGGATAGGGAATCACACCTTTATACCAATGAAAAAGAAGTAAAAGTTCAGGTGTATACCGTATGCATGTGTATACATACATATACGTACGTATTGTTTGTCCCATATCACAAACTATGCCTAGATGCTTCCAGAGAAAGTGAATATAAACTTGAATATATCAATACCTTCTCATTAACTATAAGTAATGTGTTCTCTGTTATAAGTGGCTTTTGTGAGAGTTGGGTAACTTGTTGATTATACTGTATCTTCTATAGGGCTAACCAGCCCTGCTAGGGATTATGTGACTAGAATCTAATCTATCCAAAAGGCACCAAGCTAGAGAAGGCTGTTCAACCAGAAAGTCTGAATAATAAAACTGGACAAGTGTCTTTTAGTAATGCTACATGGCAAGAACATCAAATAATGACTCCTTCCATCACTCATGCCTTTGGAACCCAAAGGTCTCATGGCTACTAATATCTGTGCAGACATCAGGAAACTCTTGAGCTGGATTTTGCAACATTATGCTCTTAAATGCACATTGTTAGGTAGAATCTTTTTCTCTTGAACTAGTCTGCTTTTAAGAAAATGTGTATCTATGCAGGGACTGTATCTATCTATTTTTACTGTGATGAGATACAGAATCATTCTTGGATTAAAATACACACTTTAATGGGAAAATCTTTCACTGAACACAGTGGGGCTTGATTCTGGATGGAAATGCAGAAGGTTGCATTGTAAGTCCCGCCAATTGATTTAGGATAGGGATACAACAAACAGACAGAGAAAAAATTAATTATGCATGTTTACATCTATGCTTTAAAAAAACCTGGAGAATTGAAGATCCCATGTAATTTTATATATTTTGGGTTATGTTATTTATATTGCTTAGGTTTGGATGGACAATACCTATCAAACTATAGCGAAAATCTCTCTCTCTCTCTCTTGCCCTAGGTATCAAATGCAATGCATTAAAAAGATTTGTCTCCTTCCTTTAATTAGAGGATCTGAAGCAAAACTATCAACAAAGAATATTGGATGAATATGGCTTTGAGTGATAGTAGACCAAAGGGTTATATCAAAATCATCTTGGGAAATGTTATTTTATGAAGAACATAAATGCAAGAAAACTATAATCCTATAAGCACTTTTTGAATGTGTACAGTATACAAATGAGAAGGGACAGAATCAGCAAATAAGAACAATTCACAATGGAAGAAATGGCTAGACAATTACAATTTTTAGATGTGCTTGTCAACAGGCAGGAATAGAATAGAATAAAATAGAATAGAATAGAATAGAATAGAATAGAATAGAATAGAATAGAATAGAATAGAATAGAATAGAATAGAATAGAATAGAATAGAATATAGAATATAGAATATAGAATATAGAATATAGAATATAGAATATAGAATATAGAATATAGAATAGGAGAGGAGGGGAGGGGAGGGGAGGAGAAGGGAAGGGAAGGGAAGGGAAGGGAAGGGAAGAGAAGAGAAGAGAAGAGAAGAGAAGAGAAGAGAAGAGAAGAGAAGAGAAGAGAAGAGAAGAGAAGAGAAGAGAAGAGAAGAGAAGAGAAGAGAAGAGAAGAGAAGAGAAGAGAAGAGTTGGAAGGGATCTTGGAGGTCTTCTAGTCCAACCTCCTACTCAGGCAGGAAACCCCATACCACTTCAGACAAAAGAGGGCTGTTGAGGGTGGCAGAATCATAATTATTTAGCAATTAAGAGGTTAGTGCGTGTACGGGTTGTCAACCTCCACTGTTTCAGTAGAGTGAGTCTTCAGATCTATTCTGGTCCATTATTGCAAACCTGCGGGTATGATGCAAGAGCCACAGTTTGAGGACATACTGTAGGCAACATGCAAACCATCACAAAAAGGACCAATTGAGCTCCATGTGTTCTCTTAGCCCTTCATGCTTTCATAAATGAACCCCTGTTGTACAATGTTTATGTCCTTCCCTTCCCCCATTTCAAACAAGCAACCCTTCAAACTAGTTATTTGTGCTCATGAGAAGTATGCACACAAAGACATACTGGTATATACATATGCATAGGCTCTGTCTTTCACATTTCTGCCCTGTGACCTTGACGGATAGAAATAAAAGTGAATATTATGCATCCTGAAGCTATTATTAAAACAACACCCAAAACTGGGAAGTATGAAAGATGCTTAATAGTTTTCTAAACAGGTCTTGATTAACCTCCGCACAAGCAATGTTTGGTCAATGAATCAAAAAGCACTGTAGCCTCAAATTACCTGCCAAGCTTTCTAAAATGCTGTAACAGCTTTCTAACAATGCTCATTTTCTGTTATCTGCAAATGGTTTTTATAAGTTTTTAATTGACATATTTATTGGAGGGGGTCAACAGTACTCCCTGATAACTATATTTAGCAGCAAATTGCCCCACAGGCTAAAATGGCTCAAATGCCTCATTCCTGCAAAGTCTCATTTCTGCCTATTTCCTGAACTGTGTAACGGCTCACTGACTCACATCATTTAGTTATCATTATATGAGAAGGAATTTGCAGGAGCAGATATCTAAAATACCTCCTGGCCTACAAGCTTTTTCAAATCGTGCCTTTTCCCCCCTCAGGAGAAATTCAGGGAGTCGTCGCCGTATGACAGATATGTGATTTCTCCCATTTCCCTCCACCTGAAACAGCAGCTACTGTGTTGTAAAACAACAAAATTATAGTCTTCATTTCCTCTGGAGTGAGGTCTCTAGAAACACACCTCATTTATAGGAAGTTGGGAGGGTAAAAATGAAACAGAATTGGGAAAGGGAGAATATAACATAGTGAGCAGAACACACGTGAGAAAGAACAAATATTTGAAACGTCGTGGGCCAGTGGAAACAAAGGGCCCTTTCAAAAATGATGATTCCTGTGAATAAAGAAGCTACTTTAGGATCTGCAATTCTGACAAATGGTAATCTGACATCCCAGCTTAACGATTCTTGTGAAAGAGTACACTCATCTGTCACAGCAAGCAGAGAAGTGGATGAAAACATCTCGAAAAGGTGCAGAAAAGAGCAACAAAGATAATACGAGATCTGGAGGCTAAACCGTAAGATGAACGGTTGTGCCAACTATCCAGCAAGATGCAGTTCAGTGGTGAGAAATGTAAGGTATAGAAGCACTTAGGAAGGAAAAACCAAATGCCCAGGTATAGAATGGGCAGCACCTGGCTCAACAGTAGTAACTGAGAGGGATCTGTGTCTCCTAGTGGACCACCATTTAAGTAAGAGTCAGCAGTGTGCTGCAGCTGCCAAAAAACTCAATACAGTCCTAGGTTGCATCAACAGAGGAATAGCATCAAGACAATGAGAAGTGATAGTACCACTTTACATCACACTAGTGAAGCCACACTTGGAATACAGTTTTGGTCACCAAAAATGATGCTGAGACTCTGGAAGGAGTGCAGAGAAGAGCAACAAAGATGGTTAAGAAACTGGAGGCTAAAATATATGAAGAACGATTGCAGGATCTGGATATGTCTAGTTTAATGAAAAGAAGGACTAGGGGTGACATTTAAGGGATGTCACAGAGAAAAGGGGGGGGGGGCGACCTATTCTCCAAAGCACCAGAGGGCAGAACAAGAAGTAATGGATGGAAGCTTGTCAAAGACAGATCCAACCTAGAAGTAAGGAGAAATTGTCTGACAGTGGGAACAATTAGTCAATGGCATAGCTTGCAAGTTATTTTTAAAATTAAAATACACATATAAATAGATAGCTTGTCTCCCAAGACTTTAAAATACTGTCTCTCTCATTTCCAGGGAGAATAGCCTCACTAGTATTTTGCTGCAAAAACAGCAAACAGTAAAACAGTCTCCATAACAAACCGATTCGCTCTTAGCAAAGCTTCTGTGGATCATGGCTCAACTTCTTTAGATTCATGGAGTATCGTTCTGCAGGAAGAATGTCATATCTCCACAGACAGTTCTTGTTCTGGAGCAGGAAAAGAGAGGAAGGATGAAAGAAAATGATAGAATTGCTCTACAAGCGACTAAGCATAAAGTAGCAGTTAGCTGTGACCAAGACACTGCAATACTGAATGGCTAATTAACATGTGTAGTTTGATAAGAAACCTTGGGCCTCATTTAATTTGTGTGCAATGGGGTTAATCTCCTAATGAATTCTGCCCTGGCTATTTCCTGATAAAAATCCGAATTCTTTTTCTCAAGGACTGCCATCTAAAGGTTAAAGGGAGAATTGAATCATTTCCTTAGTGCAGTTTGGATACTAATTCTAATTTCAGATTTGAGTCCATTTATCCTTTTGTATAGAAACTGGCCGGATTGCTTTAGGCTATCAAATACGGAGTGTAAAAGTTCCCACCCTCCTGACACCCCCCCCCAAAAAAAAAATCTTCTGTATCTCTTCGCTGCCCTCTAGTGGCCATCTAGACCTCTGCAGCACCAAGTTGGTGGTCCTACTCTGTCCAATATAAAATATGGCGAATCGTAGCTCTGTGCAACGTTTGAGAAAGAGCAAATGTATGTTTCCTTGATGTTGTGGGTAATGACCTGAGATCTTTTTTATTATTATGGTTGGTTGCACAGTCAGCCAGATGTTTAGACTAGATATGGCTTTTTTGTCCACCTATCGAATCCTTCCCAAGAACCTGGGATAGACAGTTGTTGTTTAATAATATTCTATTGTCACAGAATGTAAGTTATTCCAAGTAAAGCTGACTTTTGCAATTGATTGGTGGTGAGTTTGTCAATCTCAATAGTGTTCAAGTAGTGCTTAGGTGTTTTGGAATTGCGCCCAAGGTGCCTATTACTGTACTATTGGTACTATCTTTGCTTTCTTTTGCCATAGTGGTTCTACTTCTATTTGCAAGTCTTTATATTTTTGTGATTTTCTCCAGTTCTTTCTCTTCTATTCTGCTGTCTCGTTTTCTATTGAGACATGTGGTCCCACCAGTTCTTGCTTGCAAGCAAATGGTATTTCTTGTAGACATTTCAATGCACCATTGTTGCTACTTTGTTTGCAGTCAGTCAGTGCAATTTTCTTGCAGTAGCTACCTAGGTGGTCCACTGTTTGTTTAGCTTCTTTGCAGAGGTGGCATTTGCTGTCTGTTGTTCTCTTCTCAATTCTAGCTTTGGCTTGGTTCTTAAGGGTTGATCTTGTGCAGCCAGAATTAGCCCTTTTCTTCAGCTTTCCTGTTCTTCACCATTGCCAGGTCTGCTTTGCCTGCTATTTCTTTAATGCATTGGCCATGTAATAGTTCGCCTTGCCACGTCTATCTTTTGTCTATTCTTTGTTTGGTCTAATTTCATGTCATCTCCTACACTTCAATGCATCTTCTTCACTGTTCTGCAGATATTCTTTCAATGCTGTTTATTGTTCTTAAGAAGTCCGGTGTACTTGCAACATTCGATGCCCACCTATGTTCCTTGGTAAATAGAGTCTGTCAACATTGCTGCATAGATTAAGGGCATGATTTATTATTATTTTTCTGGCTATCCTGTCCAGGGCTTCTACTTAAGCTTGAGTTCAGTCCATTATTGCAGCTGTGTATCTAATGACTGGAATTACCCAGGTTTTCATTGTCTCGATGGTATTTTTGTCCTGAGTTTGGACCTTAAGTCCTTCTTCGCTCTTCTGATATATTCACTACTAACCTTCTTCTTGACTTCAGTGTACTTATTATTATCATCACATAATTTTTATTGATAATTTAAATTGCAGTGATAAAAATCAATAGAAACTAAAGCCAGAGAGAGAAACGAAAGTGAAAATAGAGAGGACAAAGTGCAAACAAAGAAAAAGTCAAAAAGAAAAAGAAAAAAGAAAGAACGAAATAAAGAAAAAGACAAGAAATATATAAAGAAATGATTTTCAATCTTCATCAGAGCAAATATTAAAAAATTCTATAGTTCCTCCGGAGGAAGCATGGTGAGCTAAACACATCTCCAGGAGACAACCATGACAAATCCTAAAAAAACAGCGAGGTTCCTTGGAAGCTCTCCAGACAAGGATTGAATGGGAGATTGCCCACATGTACTCCGGATGGTAATGATCTTGTAATAATGTTCCCAACATGGATAATTCGATACAGGATTTCTTTTTTTTTTTAATCCAAGCAGAAAACAGCTATCTGGCAGCTGGCAATTGGCAACTACAGGTAGAAAACATGCTGGCTGGCTCTGGCTGGCCTGTTTTTTGCCAGCAAGCACAAAACAAGGTATGTTTTCCACGCAAGTAAGCACACACAGTAATATGACTACAGGGGAATTTATAACTTGTTTGTCTTTGCTTCAGATCACCCTCAGTTGTCAGAATAGATATGGAAGATCAGACTTTGTATCTGGAACTACAACAGGGTTTGGTTCCTGTCTATATCAATGTGACCTAATCTTTTGTTCACTGGTTATGGCTTTTTCATACAAGGCAACTGTCCTTAAGAAGGTATAGGTTGACCAGTGAAGCTTTGCGAAAGAGAAAGTCATTGGATGAGCTGAGCTGTAGATTTCTGCTAATGCATTTGAATGATTTTGGCTGGGATGGCATAAGCTAATAAAAAAAACATTTGCTAAAAGAACGTGATTCTTATTTCTCCATATATTTATTGCTTGACACTTTTCTTAGTTTCTGCAAGGAAAATAACCCACCAATCATTCTTTTCCCCCCGCTCCCTATTATTTTTTCTGCTATTTTGTAAGGGAAATTGCAGGAGCAATACTTTTGAAGCAACTTTGTATGAAAATGAGAACCACAAAAAAAAATAAAAATCTGAACCTATTTCTGGTTAGGTAGAATCAAAATGAACTAAAAGAGTTAGCTTAGGCCATGAAAAGAATGTTTTTCATTTGGATACACAAGCATATTTTTTCAAAGAAAAAACAACAACTGACCAGATGCTATCTGTTGCTTTGAACAAATTCAAATTATTTATTTTACACTAAGTAGTCAGGCCCATCAAAGGACACAGTAGCTGGACACCATCAAACCTGACACCAGACAGAGCATAGAACAACTCAAATAGTGCAAGATTGGAAGATGTGGAAGGGAGGACCTGGCCCATAGAATCACTAAGAGTCGGACACTGCTGAACGGATAACATCGTTATCAAGTCAGATTTTTTGACATTTAATTTTTTTTTTGCATCAACTATCCATGTAATGATGGACTCCGTTCCAAATAAAAACAAGCATTTTGAACCTTACTTCTCTCTGTCTTTGTTAAGTACTTCTCCATGGAAGATCTGCTTTAGAACAACTTGACCCCCCCAATACCAAATTAGCCCCATCCCTTACACTTTCCAAAGCTTTTTGAAGAACTGCCTTTGGAGATTGATTGCTTTGATGTTGAATGTGGGTTTTTTTTTAAAAAAAAAATTCAATTGTCATTTATATGCTATATATTTAATGTACTGTTTTTTATTGATTTCCACTAGTAATTTTGTCCCTATTGCTGCAAAGTACAATGCACAGAGCTGTTAAACTGAAGCGATATATACATCTTACAAATAAAAATAATGATATTCTAATTCAAAGAATACAATTGTTCTTCGAAACTTCTATGAATTTTATTAACTACTCCTCTTTTTTCTCCCCTTGTGCAGATGGAATTAATTTCACTTAATTGCCTCCTTCTAACTCTGAGGCTTGCTAGAAGAAAAAACTACTGTATGGCTCCATGGAATGTTGAAAACAATTTCTTTTCACAACCTTGTATTATGGGTTTTCCTCTAGTCTAGTCAAAACTGCCACTATTTCCTTTATTGATCCAATGATTCAGCAAGGAAAATTTCTTTACTGGGAAGGTCATATAAAACTTTTTTTTTCAAGGACTGGAAGTTTTCTTTGTGGATATGGAACAAATTTCTTTTATTTAGCTATGCAAAGGCTATCTCTCCCCAATGACCTGACACAGACCCAGCCAAAACCATCCATAATGAAAATCAATGGCACCAAGTCACTAAACAATTACTCCATCTTCTTTAAAAATGCTCGAGTCTTTAAAAAAAAAAAGAAGAAGAAGAAGGGGGGAAAAAAACCCTAAGGATTCAATGACTGATTAATTTGCCATTTTGTCTAGGAGATTGCGCAAATTGCATAACTTAAGGGATCACCCCTTTGTTGTGCTCCGAAAAGGTGACCCAGGATCAAAATTGCAAGGATCAGCAATTTCACTGAAAAACTTTGGGTCTTGGCAAATGGATATATATGCCTCTTTCAGTTCAATAAAGTTGTTTTCCAGGCATAATTTAATCTGGTTGTATATAAACAAGGGAATCACAAACCATGCATTATTATTCAGCCTTGCTTTACTAGGTAAAGCAAATATGTTTTGTTGGTAAGTGCTGTTTGTCAATGTGTGAACTTGCTTTTTTCTAGAGACGAAAGAAAGAGGATGCTTGAAAAATTTCAACCAATTTCCAAGAATTGTTTAATCTGTTTTTTTAAAAAAATAAAAAAATCTTTCTTTTTTATTTATATGTTCTGTTCTTGCTTAAATACATACAATGTTATATTTATACATTTAGAAAATGCTCTTTTGTGGCATCTAACATTTAATAAAATTGCTCGTTGTGCTTGCTTCTTTTTCTTCTTATGTTGTGTGTTTGGGTCATTGTTGACTCCTGGTGACTACCTAGACTAAATTTCTTGGCAAGATTTCAGAAGTGACTTGCCATTGTCTGCTTCCTAGACCCGAGAAAGAGTGACTGGTCCAAAGTCACCCAGCCTAAGGCAGAACTAGAATTTACAGACTCCTGGTTTCTAGACTAGATGTTTTAATCACTATAACCAAACTGCCTTTTTTTAAAAAAAAATAAAATAAAGTTTAATAATGAAAATGTTGAGCAGTGAACCGGTGTCTTATCTTCTTTGTAGGGCAGATGTGTATGTCTATATTCTACTTATGGGTTTGTAATGATGTACTATTGAAGTGGACAATAAAGGAGCCTAAGAAATATTGGGGCAAAGTGGAGAAATGTGACAATTTGATAATATGCTGTGTCTCAAAGCATTACTCAGACACCCCCTGTCCTTGACCAGCTGAGCCACATCCTGTTATTGTCTTGCTGAATAGCTACTTCCCTATTCTACTAACTAAGTAGCTGTCTGGTATTTTTCCATCTCACTGAGAACACGTGTATTTAGAATACTACCATATATGGGATCCACATAGGTCAGGAAATGCTTACGCTGTATGTACTATATATGTGATCTTTGCACAATCTTCGGGGTTCAGACCCTTTGTTTGCTGAACCCGTACGTTAATAAACCTTTCCTACATCAAAGAGCTGACTCAAGTCCTTTAATTCTACAACAGTTTCTGGCACCTCCAGATGGGACGTTTGAGTGAGGCGATGTTTCGCTGAGGACGGCTTGACCCCTCGGCCCTGACGGGAAGCCACTCCTGCAACATTCTCCAGGCGCCACGGGGGAATTCCCTCCGGGAGACAGTGGTGACTTCCTTGCAGAGCTGACGGAGCTGACAGCCAGTCCAAGAACCCTTAGGGGAAGGAAAGGAGGTCTGAACTGAAACCTGGCCAAGGAAGTGTGTGCAGCCGCCTCAGGCGAGTATGTGTTAACTATGCTGTGTACCTATCTCCTTTGAAGATAGAAGAGGAGGCCTGATCTCCCTCCTAGGCTCGGGACGTCGTTCCTAAGAGTCTGTTTAGGCTGTGTGGGTGGTTAAGCCATTGAGTTCACTACTGGTGACTGTTGGAACTTCCAGCACCGTAGGGCTTTGGCAGTGTTGGTAGAATGGGGGGGAAAAGTAGTGTGCCAAGCACACCACTTCAATGTATGTTGAAAGGATTTGGTAAATATTTTAATCACACCCAGTATAGGGTTCCCTACCCCCCAGTGACTAAGGACAGATTACGTTTTCTGTGTGAAGAGTGGTGGCCACATTTGGATGTGGGATGGCCCCCAGAGGGAACATTTAATACTCAAATAATTGATGATTTAACCTCGTTGCTGGCAGCAAATGAGGATTCCTATCCCAACCAGTTCCAATATATAGATCAGTGGGGGGATGCTGTGGCTGAACAAGCCAATGATTTATTGCAGTGCAGGGCGGAAGTTGCACGTTTGTGTGTAATGAGATCAAGAGGAAAGAGACAACATGTAGTGGCTAAAAAGTTTAAGGACAGGGAGAATTTAGAGGGTAATGTGCCTGATGCACAAAATAAAGTTTATGTAGAGGATGAGGAAGTTGAGCTCCGACCCCCCCCCTATGTGCCCAGGCCTTCTCCTGCGCTGCAGCCTTTGGCAGCACCTCCTGTGCCTCAGCCGGTGGCGGGAGCTGCAGCCGTGCCTGGGGGCAGACGGGAGGGAGCGCGGAGAAAGAAAGGGAAGGGGGAGCCGTCGGTACTTAAGGAAGAAGGTAGAGGGGAGGAGGGTCTCCCCGATGTTGGATATGAGGAGCAGAGCGTGGAAGGAAGCGAGGATGAAAGAATGGACACAGCGGTTGGAGTAGTGACTAGGTCTAAAGCTAGGCATGAGAATCATGTTAGGATGTTGAATGAGCGTTTTATAGCGCAAAGCCATGAGGACATCCGACGGAAGTTGCAGAGGCTTGAAGGTGCCTTGGGAAAGAACACCTCTGAGTTGTTGGAAGTTGGAAGTTGCAAGGAAAGTGTATGTTAATAGGGACAAGGTAGAGAAGAAGGAAAAAGATGCAAGAATGCAGAAAAAGACAGAATTATTGGCAGTAGCATTGCAGGGTGGCATGTTGCTTGGGCCAAATCAATGTGCTAATTGTAAAGAAGAAGGACACTGGCAGAGAGAGTGCCCAAGGAGAGTCCTGAGAGGACAAGGTGGCTTCGGTCGTGGAGCACCTTGGGGAAGAATTGGTGGGGGACGTGGTGGCTTCGGGCGTGGAGCACCTTTGAGATCCCCCTATCAAGGTAGAGGGTTTAGGGGAAATAGAGGTGGCAGAGGAGGCTTTGATGAAATACGAGAGGCGGAAGGGATTGGATTGGCAGGGACAGGTTGGACTGATTGACGGGGACCAGGCTCAGACTTAGAGGAGACCCCCCCTGAGCCTTTGGTTACTATGGATGTAGGGGGCCGTAAGACAACCTTTTTGGTGGATACAGGAGCAGGAAGGTCAGTTGTAAATAGTCAGGTTGCTACACCTGGTCCTCACTGTATACAAGTTCAAGGTGTGACAGGACAGGTGTTGGGACGTCAAATACTCCAGCCAGTAACATGTGTGTTTGAGGGTTCGACAAAAGGCTCAATTAGTACAACAAAAGGTGCGGTACTTAGGATATGATATAGAGCGTGGACAAAGAGCCTTGGGATGGGAAAGAAAACAGGCTGTGTTAGCAATAGCAAAACCTGTTAACCGTAGGCAGCTGAAGGGGTTTTTGGGGTTGGCAGGTTTTTGTCGGATATGGATCCCGAATTATGCTTTATTGGCAGCCCCTCTTTATTTAGCTACCAAGGGGGGTGAGCATGATGTGTTTTGTTGGGAAGGAGAACAGAGAAAGGCTTTTAGGAATGTTAAGCTAGCGCTTACATCAGCTCCTGCTTTAGCTCTACCCAATTTGGGGAAACCGTTTAATTTGTATGTGGACACTAGGAAGAACATGGCCTTAGGGGTTTTACCTCAGCAATTGGGCCAGTGGCAACGGCCGGTTGCATACTTGTCCAAACAGTTAGACGGAGTGGCACAGGGATGGCCGCATTGCTTGAAGGTCCTTGCTGCTATAGCAGTCCTATTGCAGGACTGTGATAAATTGACCTTCTCTTGTGGCCGGATGCCTTACCCCTGGCCTTGTATGCTGTTCGTTGTGCCCCTCGTCGCCAGTATAAATTGTCACCGTTCGAGTTGATGTTTGGTCGCCCTCCCACCCTGGTACGCAGACACCTGGCCGGCTGGCCGGATCTGGGCCATAAGGGGGGAGTGTGGGCCTTGGAAATGGTGCAGGAATTGAATAAGCAAGTAGAAGACTTAAGGGATTATGTCATTGAGCGGTCCCCACCTAAGTTGGTGACACGATGTCATCCTTTTAAACCTGGAGACAGAGTGTGGGTCAAGCATTGGAAAAAGGAACAATTAGAGGGTCGGTGGAAAGGGCCATATGAGGTAATATTGGCCTCCCCTCTTGCTATTAAAATTGCAGAGTCCAAATCATGGATCCACTGGACAAGGGTCAAAGCAGCAACTGCTCCCTTGTGGAAAGTGTCTTCCCACCCCAACGCTCCCACAACGCTTACTTTTAAACGTGCCTAGTATATATTTTGTTTTACTAACTATGTTACACTTATAGCGGCTGGCTTACTTTTATTCTGCGCTACTCTGTTGGAACCTTACCGGCAATAGGTTCCCCAGCACACAGTGGTGAAGACCCCTGCTGAGCCACACCGGAAGCTGGCTTTCTACGCACGGGAGAAGAAAGGATGCAGACCTGTGTTTTCTATTGTTTCTTTTTATTAGTTGTAATTGTTATGGGTAATAATGTTTGTGTCTTTAATTCAGGTCAATGGAGCGCACCTGCGGAGGCTCCCCAGGTGGTACAGTCTTACCTAATTGGCACGGGTGCATGTGATGGTAACCCGCCTTTAAGTTTTACCCCTGAATGTTGGAATGGCATATTACCACATCCCTGTCAATACCCGTATGTGTTTGATAAGATTGCACGGGAGGCTTGTCTAATTAGACTGCCTACAAACCCGGAAGCCTGCCAGTATGTGGGATATGTATTGAGAAAGGGAATGTGTACCAAGGCACCCTATAAGGGGGCTGCTCCTCCTATAACTCTGGATTGTGGACCTCCCCTGTTTTGGGGTTGGGAACAGGTCACCCTAGTCTCACAGTTAAAATCGGGATGGAAGGGGACTTGTATCATCCGTGTGAATCCAGTGAACTTTGGAATGACCATTCGCAAGCCACCATGAAGGCGTCCTTCTAGGCGTAGGGCAAAACGATCTGGTCCGGAGAAGGATGCGTCTCATTTGCTGGCTACACGAATGCAATATAATCTATGGGTACGGCTGGCTCAGATTGCCAATGTCACTGATTTTTGCCTGGCCGAAGCATATGACATGGAAAACTTGATATCTACCTGTTTGATACCTGTGTGTTTTTCGCCAGTAAAGGTAGCCAGAGGAGCTGGCCACCCGGTCATGCATTTCTTTTCAGAAGAGGAGTTGGATTACACTACTAGCCTTCACTGGGGTCGTATTTCCTATCAGCTACCCCCAGATGCCTTGGCCTTATATACCCCGATTGTAGCGATTCCTAAAGGTATAACCTGTGCTAAAATAGCCGGCTGTGAAACCTCTGGTAGGTCACATTGTGTAAAATCGGGCAATGACGAGCTGAATTGCTCCTCCTATCAGGAAATGTCCTTCTATAATGCCAATGTCTGGATGCCAAAGGGATGGTTCTTCACATGTGGTAAGGAGACATTCAATTACATCCCTGCAAATATTACCTCTACTTCCTGCTGTTTGAGTAGATTGACTGCCCTCCTACCTGAAAGATCACTCTTTGCTAATACAGATACTGCCCGATACCGGAGAGCGGAACCTCTGACTGAAGATTGTGACTCTAGTCGCTCTCTTTTCAGTGAGGCGGAATACCAGGCCTTGGCCATCTCTTTAGTAGGTGTTCCAGCCTTGGCTGTGCGGGCACATATAAACTTAAATTCTATTGCTTGTAGCTTGGCAAAGACTATTAACGCTACTTCGATTGCTTTGTCAGCTATTAATTGGGAAATGTTAGAGCTACGTAAGGCAGTGTTGCAGAACAGGGCTGCTATAGATTATCTTCTGCTACGCCAGCATTTGGGTTGTGAATCCTTCCAGGGAATGTGTTGTTTTAACTTATCGGACCAATCTGAGGTGGTAGACCGTCAGATTAAGGTCCTACATACATTGGCCTCAGATATAAAATTGATAATACAGGAAGCTGGTGGGAGAACTTATGGTCCTGGCTCCCAATGGGTCTTATTGGCACCATCGTTCAATACGCGATCATTTGCATGGCGGTGCTGATAAGTGGATGTTGTTTTGTTCAGTGTTTGTTTTCCATCATAAATAATTTCTCTTTACCCAGAAGAATGTCTGTTTTAGCTGAACGAAAAGCGGCCGCTCAAGTTATGGCCATGTGGGACTATGAGAATATAAAGACGGATGATCCTAGTGTGACAAGTCGAGAGTAATCGTCCAAGAATGAGATTAATCTCGAAAGGGGGGAGTGAAGTGGACAATAAAGGAGCCTAAGAAATATTGGGGCAAAGTGGAGAAATGTGACAATTTGATAATATGCTGTGTCTCAAAGCATTACTCAGACACCCCCTGTCCTTGACCAGTTGAGCCACATCCTGTTATTGTCTTGCTGAATAGCTACTTCCCTATTCTACTAACTAAGTAGCTGTCTGGTATTTTTCCATCTCACTGAGAACACGTGTATTTAGAATACTACCATATATGGGATCCACATAGGTCAGGAAATGCTTACGCTGTATGTACTATATATGTGATCTTTGCACAATCTTCGGGGTTCAGACCCTTTGTTTGCTGAACCCGTACGTTAATAAACCTTTCCTTCATCAAAGAGCTGACTCAAGTCCTTTAATTCTACAACACTATGACTACAGATAGTCCTCAACTTACAATAGTTCATTCAGTGACTATTTGAAGTTACAACTTCAACCTTATGACCATTTTTTACACTTATGACTATTGTAGCATGCAGTCATGTGATCAAAATTCAGACACTTGGCAACTGACTCATATTTATGATGGTTGCAGTGTCCCAGGATCATGTGATCACCTCAATGGGGAAGCCATATTTACTTAACAATAGCAATAGCACTTAGACTTATATACCACTTCACAGTGCTCTACAGCTCTCTCTAAATGGTTCACAGTCAGCCTATTGCCCCTAATAATCTGGGTCCTCATTTTACCAACCTCAGAAGGATGGAAGGCTGAGTCAACTTTGCGCCGGTCAGGATCGAACTCCTGGCAGTGAGCAGTGAGTTAGCCTGCAATACTGCATTCTAATCACTGCGCCACCACAGCTCCTCCTGTTACTAACAATCATGTTACTAACTTAAGAACTGCAGTGATTCACTTAACAACTGTGGCACAAAAGGTCATAAAATGAGGCAAAACTCACTTAGCAAATTTCTCACTTAGAAATTTTGGACTTAACTTGTGGCCGTATGTTGAGGATTACCTGTAATGAGATGTCTGTTGTTCAGTGGGAAAAGGGTGTAATGGAAAGAAAGCTACCTACTCTTGTGTATTTCTTGCACATTCATTATCATAGCTGAATAGACAATGTTTTCAGACTTACTAGCCATGACTATGCACAGAGGTGCTGCACATTGAGAAGAGCAGAACAGAGAGTTTGTTCTACCAATAGTACAAATAGTACAAATATTTTCTCCAGGAAAACATAGTTGACATCAGTCTCTTTCCTGCTCTTCTGTCACATATGAATGAAGCATGTTCCACGGGTAATATATGTGGCATAAAGTTGTATTTGAAGTTATTCTGGTGACATGGAAGGAAACAGAAAATTATTTGGATCGCCGCTAGTAGTTCTTTCTTCTGCTGCATACAACTATCTCCTGACTTCCCAAGAGATTGTTGAGTCAAATACTTTTTGTTCTACACATACTTTTAAAGTAGCATTATTAAACATATAAAATGTATACTAATCTATGTATATATTCCCAAATAGGTCAACTATGTTTGTGTGACTTTTAAAGTTACATATTACTACAATTAGGGAACAAACGTGATTTGTTCATATTTAGACATAAAATACCCAATTAATGCTTGTACTTAAAGGCCATTAGCAAAATCATGAAAACCTGTGACATATAATATTTGGAAAATGAGCTATGTTTAATTTGGACACTCTTAAGATATGAATACCTGCATACTTGCATAACTATGACCGACAAATGATTCTAGAGTAATATATATTTTTATATTGAATGAACCATGGTGGTGTAGTGGTTAAAATGCAGTATTGCAGGCTAATTCTGCCGACTGCCAGGAGTTCGATCCTGACTGGCTCAAGGTTGACTCAGCTTTCCATTGTTCCGAGGTCAGTCAAATGAGGACCCAGATTTTTGGGGGCAATATGGTGACTCTGTAAACTGCTTAGAGAAGGCTGTAAAGCACTATGAAGTGATATATAAGTCTAAGTACTATTGCTTTTTAATAAAATATAGATGAAGAAGAGGCGATGGACTCAGTGTAGAATATATCTAAACCTACCTGAAGGTAAGGAAGAGAATGAACAGCTTGCTTGCTTGCTTGCTTGCTTGCTTGCTTGCTTGCTTGTTTGTTTATTTTTTTTTTTATTTATTTATTTATTTATTTATTTATTTATTTATTTATTTATTTACTTACTTATTTACTTATTTACTTATTTACTTATTTATTTATTTATTTATTTATTTAGCCACCCAACTCCAATGGACTCCAACTATAGATTATTCTTACATAGCTATAATGTAAGGCTTTCCCCACTACCGAAAAGTATTTCCCAAAGTTACATGTGTCAAGTCACTCTTGAGCTACACAGCAAATGTTTCTGATTTTGAATCCAAAGAAAAATGTTTAAATTCTTTGTTTGTGTGACCCGCTGCAGTGTCAAGTTCTTCTAGTGGCAAAAATCAATACTGGATTATAGGCATTATCACAGAAGCCAAAGATCATAGTCAACACGAGTAGGCTGAAAGAAGGGGAGAAATTAAATGAGATGTAGTGTTAACTCAGCCTCAGTGATCAAAGTCTAAAATGAGGGGCTGTCTGAGCTCAGTCAGTCTAGAGATTGTTCTTTGACTAGGAAGTCCTTTCCTCTTATTTCAGACCTGTGTGGAGTGCCGGGGTTATTCAGAGGTGAAGGAATTGTATTCTGTATACTTAAAAGCATTCCATTCTGTGTTTATCACTTTGGGAGACTTTGCAGTTAAAGAGACGGCTCTGCTTCTAAGGGTAGCATTTAGGGCAAGGACTGCAAAACACCGAAAGATCTGGAAGTCAGCAATAAAATAAGTCTAATGAAATAAAACCAAATAAAATAAATCTGTCCAATAGCCAGAACATTGTTACACTCCACGGACAATACACTTCTTCCTTGAACTCCATACTGCTCTGTGAGCAGAATTATTACATTCTTAGATCTTTGCTAGGGAGAAGCTCTGTGCTATAGTCATTAAAACCAAGGAGAAAGGGGAAATCTTAAAGCAGAAGCGTGACCCAATACTCTTATGTTGCTCTTCTAATATTAACTGTTCACCGGTCAGGAACTGACACTACGTTCTTTAGCTTGGAAAAACAGCCCCATATTGTCACAATAGCTTCTTTTTCTTCTTACATAGAGAAAAGTCTATTGAAGATTGGTTTCAGTTCCTAAAGCTCCTATAAAACTGCAACATTTCTTTTAAAGCTACGATGCAGAGAGAATCCACCTTTGGGTGAAATAGGTACCTATAAAAGTAGCATTCAAGAGCCAGTTTGATCTAATGGTTAAGGCACCGGGCTAGAAAGCAAGAGATTGGGAGTTCAAGTCCTGCCTTGACCATGAAAGCAAGCTGGGTTAGTTAGTCACTCTCAGTCCAACTCACCTCATAGGGTTGGTGGTTGTGGAGAAAATCGGAGGAGGAAGAGGTGTTGGATATGTTCCTTGCCTTGAGTTATTTGCAAAAATAATAAAGGTAGGATATAAATAAGCAAACAGACAAATAAGTAAAAATAAAATTCTGTAGAGATGTATGGAAAGAATAAGGGCAATCTTATAAGGGTATAATTGTCCATAAAGGTCTTGCACTAACTGTTAAGGTGCTAACAAGTATATTCAGCTGAAAAACACTCTCTGCAGAGTCTTTGCACTAAAGGCAGGAAGATGAGAACAGGATGAGAATATATTCCTCCGTTTTTAATATCTACACGAGTATGCTTGACTGGAAACCTGTGGCCTGAGGATTACAGAAAATAGCAAACATTATAGCTGTATTTCCACATCTGTACACTGCTTTAAAGGTGTGAGAAGTTCAACTCCCAAAATTCCCTAGCCAGCAGGCTGGCTAGGGAATTCTGGGAGTTGAAGTCTGCATACCTTAAAGCAGGGGTCTTCAAACTTGGCAACTTTAAGACTTTAAGAATTCTGGGAGTTGAAGTCCACAAGTCTTAAGGTTGCCAAGTTTGAAGACCCTTGTCTTAAAGTGACCAAGGCTGAGAAACACTCCAGTATATAGTTATAGATTCATGACAAATACATTGGAAACAAATACTACTACTATTATGATATGGCATTCAATGGCACTGGAAGCTCTTTCTCAACCTCAAATTCACATGCTATCTGTCCGATTCAACTCCCAACCCATGCTTAAGCCATGGACAAATTTATCTATTGTAGGTTTTTTCATTCTTAGAAAAAGAAAAAGAAACTTCCTGCCCATCAAACAGCATATCTGAAGGATTCTTCAAAGATTCAGAAATCTCCAAATACTTTTTTTTTCTCCCTTCCTCAAGAATGATCATTCTGTTTCGTGAGATCCAATGGGTACATGTCTCCTCCATTAGCCCAACTTGTTCCACAGTTTGGCAACTTCTCAACTTCATTTCTAACTTCCTGGACTGAACGTGTCAGATTAGTGCAGTAGCCAAATGCTAAACTGATCTTGTTTTGCATCATCCACCCCCACCTCCGCTTGCTGGTTTGCACAAAATAAAGACTTCTGCCATACTATAACCTGCTTGATCTGCATTATGTTCTCATGCTGTACATAGCACTTACCTCTGGTTGATCACATTTGCCAGATTCAGAGAGAGATGTGAATATCACAGGTGAGGTGGAAGGCAAGTAGGTGTTTCACAGCATGTTGTGGTTATTGTGTAATAGCTGGTGGAATTATGTAGATGCCATTGGGTATTCCCAGAGTGTAGCCAAATTCAAAGGGAGACTGAGCTCAAAGCATTAATGATTATGCAGAACAGATTATTCAAAAGTTGGTTGGTTTGCAAGCTGTTATAGAAGGAGTTGAGTAGCACTTGAGGCATCTGTTTGGGAATGGCCAAGAATGACAAACTAGCTTATTTCTCTTTTTAAGAAGCGTAATTGCCGTCTATTATACATAGCCCAATTCTAGCCATTTACTCATTTTTATTCAAGTTATTCATTATTCATTCAGTAGTCACTTCAACAAGGTTAGATTTCAAATTAGTTTAAATCAACATTCTCTTATTTTATTTCACTGCAGATATCTATAAGCAAGGTCAGGGTGTTTTTGACTTTAAAGAAACTATGTTAAATAATGTATGTCTCTCAAAGAGTCTTTCATTTCCCTTACTTGGAGTTATATTTGCTTTTTAAAAACAAAATAGCCGGAGAGATTACTGCCGTGCTGTACGGATACAATGCTTGGGATTATAGTCTAAATCATTCTGGCAAACTGTGTTCAGATTGTCATGCTCCATCATTCTAATACAGAGGGCTGCTGCATAATGGGTTTGTAGAAATAATCCAATAAAATAAGCAGGTCTGGGAACTTAACGCCAAGCCATTGTGGCTTTCACATTAGGATAGGAATATTTATTGTACATATGCTGAGTGGCTTTGTGAGTTTGCCACCATTCAAGGGGTATGTGCTGCTATTCCAGAGGGAAACATAACTGTAATGGACTGACAAAAGGGAAGAGAATTGGTTATAGGGGGAGAAACAAAGTGATGAAATTTGCATGAAAGCACAGAGAATGTACTAAACACATATGGACAATAAGTTGACTAGGAGAGTTTCACTCACATAGTTCTTCTACTCCTATAATCACAGACTTCTTGCAAATTTTCTCCCTCTCCATTCAATAATGTTTGGTATGTCACCCAACATATATTAAGGAGCTGGAGGCTAAAACGTAGGAAGAACAGTTGCAGGAATTGGGTATGTCGAGCTTAATGAAAAGAAGGACTAGGAGTGACATGATAGCAATATTCCAATATTTGAGGGGCTGCCACAAAGAAGAGGGGCTCAACCTATTTTCCAGGTTGCTTCTCTCCTTGATTAGTTTCTTCTTTTGCCTTCTTGGTGCTTTGACCCCCTCTTCTTTGTGGCAGCCCCTCAATTACTGGTATCATGTCACTCTAGTCTTTCTTTTCTCTAGACTAGCCATACCCAATTCCTGCAACCGTTCTCATAACTTCCATCAAGTACTCCATCCTTCCAGCAAGGTAAGTTAAAGATACTGAGCTGTAGCTAGAAGAAGCATGGGTTCCCTACTCCTAGCATGTAGAACAGGAATAGAGATGATAATATTTCAGATATAATGAAAGTATATCTAATATACAGCATTTTTGGATGAGCACCAGGGAGAGGCCACCCTTAACCATGGATGCTCATTAAATGGCTATGGATGACTTTGAACCAGTCTCATCTCTCAATCTAACAACAATAGGATTGTTGTTGGGGGTGGATGGAAGGAGGGAATGCCATGGGTTTTTGAGTTTTTGAAGGGAATGTGAGATATTATTAATTGTAGTAAAATTAAATACTATAAAAATGAAGACATCCATTCTCTGTCCTTTGGGTACTGTTAGTTAATTTTACATATGATATTCATTCCCTATATTTTGCTATTAAGAAATATAGCACTTGTCTCTACCAAGAAATATAAAACCATACCTTCACATATAAAATAGATAACTGTGATGTATCCATCCATCCACACACATAAACATTGTGTTCTCTATAAATCTCATATTCTTTTAGAAAAAAGTGACTCATTTCATTCTTTTTCTGTTGCATTTTGAATCAGTTGTAGATGGCACTCCTTCTGGCCTCCATCCTTTCTCTTCAGTTTTTACAGGGTCAGAATAGATGGACCTGTCAGCTGCCAATTGCTCAGACTCACGCAGTCTGCTTGGGTCAATCAGTGCCAGAGGACAGCTGCTTCATCAATGCCAGTGGCACGCCAACGTTCATACCAAAGCTCATATTCCTTGGGGATGTGGATATATTTCTTACTCCAGAATATATAGAGATAGACAGAATTCTTGCTACCTTCTCTATGCTGAAACTTACTGCAGTTGCCTCTATCAAGAACCTCTATTCTCATGCTTGCTGTTTCATAGGGGTTTCAAATATTAATGCCCTGACTCAGAGTGGTGTTTCTTCCAGTATCAGAGGTGGTGCAACTTTCTTCATCCTTCATCTTAGATAAATGAAAGAGAAGAATCTGGTGACGTAAGCTGCAGTTGTCACTTCTACTCCCTATCTTTCAGGCCTTTTTGTGCTGCTTCCAATTGCTGCTAATTTTTGATTATTTAAGAGCCAGTTTGGTTAAAGCATCAGACTAGAAAACCAGAAGATCGTAGTTCTAATCCCACCTTGGGGATGAAGCCAGATGGATGATCTTGGGCCAGTCCCCCGCTCTCTCTCTCTCTCCAAAAAAAATGCCAAAAAACCTGCAGGTCATTCTTCAGGTAGTCACTAGGAGCGAAAACCCTATTTGGAGCACACACACATACACAAATATAAATCTAGTGATTATAAAACTGCATTAGGTGAGAGAGATTCAAGAGGGGTGGATAAACGTATGAACAAATATTGGAAGGGGAATAAGAATATGTAATTTTTCCTTTGGCTACACTTCAGCTGTGATCACTCCATTCCTTCCCTTGTCTATCCATGAATGGTCCTCAATACCTTCCACAAGACTTATTTTGAGTGTAGTCTGAAAATAATTGTGCGTACATGGAGTAGACGTTTTTGAACATAATTCAAGGCTCCATAGACACCAAAACCATGTACGTAGTTTTCCACATTTTTAATTCACTCCTACTTTTCTTTACACCAGATTGCTAGAGTGGGAGGGCATCACTGTATCCTTGTTCTGTTCATGGGCTTTCCAGGATAATTTTATTGGCAACTTGAGAACAAGATTCTAGATTAGTCTAGATTTTGCTCAGGTCCAAGAGGATCCTCATGTTATATTTTTAACAAGGGAGACATGTGCCGAACAGTCTAACATCCCTTAAATAACGAACGCGTGTAGGCAGGGGAGAGTGCACCAGCTGCTTTTCAAGAAATCTGTTATTTTCACAGTATGTTCCAAAGACTGTTGAGTTTCCTTGGAAACTTATCAGGGGCTTATCAGTTCCTCAAGAGGATAATAGTAGCAGCAGACCAGACTTCACCAAATCTGCAACTATTTTAACAAGTTCCTCAAAGCAGAGGCCCATCTTCCTCTCAATATGCAAAGTGCCAGAGCCTCCTGGTTATTTTCTATAAACAGATAACAATTGTGTATTGAGTCCAGATATGATCCTACCTCGAATAAGCTCATGGCAAGTAGGGGGACCAATTATCCACGAATTCTTTAAATGCAACCGATTTCAATATACTGCCATCAGTTGTCCATCACAGTAATATTGTCTTCCTTCAGAGTGCAGGTTGTTGCATCTGTTCTGAAGGACATTATGAGGCCCACAATGATTCAATTTTGTTCTCTGCACAGTCTTCACACACATTATGTTGATCTCTGAATGTTCTTCTTAGAATCCCCTGACAGAATGAAAAAAGCAAGAGGGAATCTTGGAGGTAACATTTTCAAGTACAAGTGTCATTTCCAGGAAACTTTCTAGTGTCTCAAAACCAGGTGAAGACCTGTTTATCCTTTAAAATGATTTTAAAACCAGTCACTTTTCCCCACCTACACTGGTCCTGCCTTTCCAGCTGTTTCTTGCAGGCTTTTGTGCTTTGTGATGTTATTCGTATTTAAATTCATGTAAGTGACTTTGGAAATGTGTTATTTGAAACATTAACAAACAAACAAACAAACAGCATCCTGCATAATCTGAGGCTACATCTTAGGCTACGGTCCAAATTTTATAGCACATATTGTTGTTGGTTGTTTTTTTGTTGTTGGTTGTTTTTTGATGCCAAAGTCAAAGGATGCCTCACCAGACAAAATAAGCTTGAAACTCACGGTGATAAATTAATCAGCGTATCTAATTTGTGCCATTAGTCGGCTCAAGTGTACCTTTCATGCTTGCAATATTTCCTTCCGTTTTTTTTTCCTGCCAAGGCCAAGGTTTTGATACTGAAAATGTCAAGATTGCCTTGCTTCTGAAGAAGCACTTGAGGCAACCTGCAACAAGTATAATATGTGCACAATGAGATTATAAACACTAAATAATTTCAAGAAAACATGGACATTAACAGATGTGTAAAAGGACTTGCCTTGAAATGAACTACACTGCTCCCAAATATAAATGGATATCATTTTAAAACAGTAATGCTGTCTCTTAGTGTCAACATTGAAAGCTTCGAGTAGTTTTCCCAGTAGTGCTTTGTTTTTGTCTTCTGGGCTACTCAATAACTTTGTTGTGTCCTGGTGGCCTCTTTCAAGTATTAACTAAGGCTTTGATTAGCTTCTTGAAAATCACCCAAAATTTTCTAGGAGTTTTTCCCTTCCTAACCCTATTAAAATCAAGCCTCAAAGAATGCTTACAGGAGTCAGTTGATATGCACGTTTGAAAACAATGGAATGACATAGTTAAGACATAACGATGAAAGAGTCAATCAATTCTAGTTTTTCTCAGCTCTTTTTTCCCCCCTAGTCGCTAAGACCCTTTTTCCAGCTTCTGCACCAAGTTGATTGCATGTATTTTTAAAATGTTTACAGAAAAGAAGCATTCATTTCCATGTGAATTTTACCTATTCAATAGATATGAGTTTGCAGGCATTTTGAATAATTTACATATTTTGGGGGAGCAATTTCCTTTAATATGCTATTGTGAGTGTTATTTTCATGAATGCGCATATTACGGTTTGCACTTATTTATAACTTTGAAATGTAGGTTTCTAAGCTAGCGACATCACTCTATACATATTATTTTCATAACAAATTCATAGGAAGAATCAATTCTTGCTATAGAATTTAAGGGAAGAATGACAGAGGAGAGATAAATTTCCTATCCTTTGATTGATTTGAGTGTTTATGTCTTTTTTTAAAGGTAGCTTTTCAGAAAACCCTCTGTTCTTGTTCTTATAAAGGAAAAAAAAATGGCTACAGATGCCATCCAATTTGGCCACGATATGTAAAAGGGACAGGTTATTCCTGTCAAAGGAATTCTGGCACAAAATAATGTGTGACATTTGCTCATATTTTCCTATATCTGCAAATTATGGCATACAAAGAGTTACATCCATGTCTTGATTTCCAACAAGAGCTATTGCAAAGGTGACATGATGGCATTGTTGAGGTATTTGAAAGGCTTCCACACAAAAGAACACCTCTCGTAACATAGGATGTGGAAAAATAATCTTAAGTATAAGAAAGCAGATTCTGATGATAGCAGCAGTTCAACGGTGGAACTGTTAGAAAGGTACATTCCTTTGATGGATGCCTTCAAGCAGAAGCTCCACAGACCTTGGTTGGGTGTGTGGTTTAATTTAGATTTCTATTCTGAACTCAGTGGGATAAATAATTCCAGCTCTATGGCTTGTGATTCAAAGGTCTGGATTTCTGAACTAAGATTTGGATTAAAAAGCTAAAAATCAAATTAAGAAAGCTCTGAACTGGTTTAGAGTAAATTAAATCACTTGAATCCGCACTCAACCATGTTCCTTTATCTTTTGTCTCCTTACATGAAGTCACAGGTAAGAAAACACATTCTAAGATACTCAAGATTTTTTAAACAAATAATTCTAAGACAAATAATTCTATATCCTCCCCCCCCCCACTCCATTCAATCATGTCTGATTTTTGGACAGTGTCTGGGCAAGTCCCTGAAGTTTTCTTGGCAAGGTTTTTCAGAAGTGGTTTGCCCTTACCTCCTTCCTAGGTCTGAGAGGCCCAAAGTCATCCAACTGGCTTTGTGCCTAAGGTGGGACTAGAATTCACAGTCTCCCAGTTTCTAGCCCGATGCTTTAACCACTACACTAAACTGGCTTTCCATATTCTAAGTAGAAACACTTAAATGAAATCTCATGGTACTGATGAGCTGAAAGTCTGTTTCCTAAGCAACTTTGGAGTGAACCTGTCTCTACATTCAAAATGACACTCAGAAAGATCTAAATAAAACCTTCCAAGGAACATCTGGCATTGCAACCAGAAGTTTAAAGTTTTGAGAGATGATAGCAATAGCACTTAGACTTATATACAGCTTCACAGTGCTTTACAGCCCTCTCTAAGCAGTTTACAGAGTCAGCGTATTGCCCTCAACAATCTGGGTCCTCATTTTACTGACCTCGGAAGGATGGAAGGCTGAGTCAACCTTGAGCCAGTGAGACTCAAGCTGCTGAACTGCTGGCAGCCGGCAGTCAGCAGAAGTAGCCTGCAGTACTGCCTTCTAACCACTGTGCCACTACGGCTCTTAGATATGCTTCAAGTGTCCTTTTCTTCCAATAGAAAGATGACATATATTTAAAAGAAGCTAAATATGCTTCACTTTATCAATTTATATTTTATGTCTTTCATAAATATTTGGCCCTGTGAAGTTTCACGTTTTCTCTACCTCCAGCACCAGTTATGCTGTTTAATTTTTTAAAGATAATTATGAAACAAATTTATCTTTTGCTAAAAATCCTTTGCTATGATAAGGCTATACTAAAAAAACTATTTTTTATAGGAAAGAGTATTATGGAAAGAATAGAAGTTGGTTAGTCAGATAATTATCCATTCCCTGAAGGAATTGTCAATAAAATGTATTGACTCAGCCTCTTACACTATTTAAACTTCTACATATATAAGCTCTCAGCATAACTTTATAGCTCACATTCTAATATAGGAAGTCAGCACCACCACCCCCAGAGCAGGAAATATTTTGGGGGATATTAAAAAGGCAGAATATTATATTTCCCCAAAGGAATAATAGAAAAATCTTAGGCAGAAACCAACCCCCAGTCTCCTTCCCCCAGGCAGAGGCCAGCTTTTAGAAATGAAGATTTGGGGCCACCTATTCATAAACAAAATGTCTTCGGCCACAGCCCAAGAGAAGATTTGAGCTGATGGGATTAGAAAAACAAAGACTCCCAAGGATAGGAACATGACCTTTAGGACATAATAGGATTAACCCACCACCATTAGAATACTAAAAGGACACACTCAAGCTCAAGTCAAAGTACATGGCATAGGAACAGAAACAACCTCGAATACAAAGACACAGGAACAGGAACAACCTCAAATACAAAGTCCAAAGAAGGTATAAAAGCCCAGCTTTCCCAACTCCATTTTGTCAGCCACCCTAGAAACATGCTATGTCACTGAAGTTTCTGGCAACTCAATAAACAGAACCTTCTTTCCAAACAGCTTCCATTTTGTTTATTCCTAACTTGGACTGGACCTGAAGATTTTTTTTCAACACTAATGAAAAGGTTCCAAATGTGGGTGATCTTTCTATAGCAAAAGCCAGACAATATCTGAAATACTAATAATCCTTTCCTTGAGTACTCTTTGATGCAGTGATGGCAAACCTATAACACACATGTCAAAGGCGACACCCTAAAATGTTTTGGGTGACATGCCAGCATTCACTAACAACTATTCTCCCTGTTTTATCGAGGAAACTGAATGGACACAAATACAAGAAATATGTGACCAGGAACCACCACGTGCTTAAAATGGATTCTTACTATCTATATCAGCATGTGATCTGTTATGTCCTGAATTGTGATGGATGGTGACGTGAAAGAGAGAGCAACTTGCAAAATGCATTAGGAACGTGGCAACTGCCCAGTCATCTTCCAACTGTGCCACATGGAGTCGTAGTTTGCAAGGTGTACGGAGAAGATATTTTGGACATGAATTGCCATGTCCAAAATGAATGCACTATCAGTGATCGTGTGAAATCGGCTTTTGCATTAGTGTGAACAAGAAGTGCACTTAATTATAAATGAAGATATAAAGAAATGTTTCTCTTGTGTGGAGAGGGAGACAACACACCAGTAGAGCCAAGTAAGGCATCTTCCTAATTTTTGAACACTGATTTCAAAAGATTCGCCATCACTGCCTTAAGGAAGTAGAATGAAAGACAGTCTCCATACACACATTGCAAAGAAAGGGGTTATTGTTAAAGCCGAGGGCTAATATGGGGATCTTAATTTTTCAGTGATTCTGCAAGGTTCAGCTTAAGAGAGCTTTCTGAATGCAACGGAGGCATAAAATAATTCTTTAAAACCCTGCTAAAAATAATTAATGTCTAAGAATTAAGAACTGGCATGGCCCTTCCAAGCTACCTAACCCAATATTATTTAGTGCAGGAAAATCAGGAGACTGATTTCTTTCTTTAGAAAAAAAAAAAAAAACCCTTAGTGGCGTTTCATTTTATTTATTTATTTAATTATGTGACTATATATAAACTTGCACCCTCCCCTGATCACACTAGCAACTTCTAAGTGAAGTGAAGTATAAAAAGTCCTCTTTAGGTTGCATTTCACAAAAGGGCATGTTGCTTCTGTTTTCCTGACAGTGTAAGAATGTTCTTTTTATAATTCCACTCATTTCATTCAGCACCACAGCGATGCACTTAAACCTGAGTATGACTGTGTAATAATGTATAAATCACAATGGACTATGGGGCCTATTTCTCTCTTATTACAAAGAAATTGCTGTCATATCAGGGAGCTTGCTGACAAAATAGTTCTATTGGTAGAATCACTGAGCTCGTAAGGCCCAGCTCTTTCCCACCGCTCGTAAACAGGAATGGCTCTATTTTTCTGTAAGAATCAGGATTTCATGAGAAAGGAAAATGGAGGCAGCATTATTTTATATTAGTGCCAAATTAATGTTGCATCAGCACTAAGCAGCATTCCCCCTGAATCAGCCCCCTCCTCAAATTATATCATGTCAACGTGGCAATGAAAAATAGGCCTATTTTTATAGCCTTCCACCAACCCAATTAACTATTTTAAATAGCAACCTCTGAAGAAGGACCATTATTTTCAATGAGAGCTCTTAACTGGGAGATTTGCAGATATTGTAATTCCACAATGGCATTAAAGGAAACCTATTTTAGCATCCTATGAAGATAGCACTTTTTCCTGATTCAAAAAGAAAAAAAATCCCTATTTTTTTTCCAAAGCAACCTTGCGCATTCTAATTTCCCCCCCTCTCATCTTCACATATAAAAACATCATAATTTGTGCTGTGCCATTTCAAATCTACTCCTACCATGATGTGTTTTTGTAGGCAACATCTGCAGTTAAGGATGTGCTAAATACCTATTACTGAGATCAAGTGTTTACTTTTGAAAATTTGTCTTCTTTCATTCATTTTTGAAAAGAAAACCCTTCAAGTGATTCCTTACCATTGTACAAATAATGCCCTTGAAAGATATTATAAGGCTTTTCTTTCCTAAATGATCCCAGTGAAGCTTGTTTTGGAGTAGGAATGCCTGAAATTGCATCAGGAAAATCCATTATTTAGATGCTGGAAGTCACTAACAAGGTTTACTCTAATGACAATATTTATCTTATAGATAGCTAGTTCCTTGAAATATAGGTGCTTTTTTCTCTGTAATAAATTCACTTAATTTTTCCAATTCAAATGTTGCATGAATTTCAGTATGCTAAAATTCAGAATGTCATTTTCTTTTTTTAAAAAGAGCAATATCCTAAATATATACACCAAGGAAAAAAGCTCACATTATTTTTCCTTATTAGATTAAGTAGAACTCTGTTGAATATTCCACTGTTTTCATTTTCATGGTGTTTAGATCATGTAAATAGTCATCTTTCTGACAGTCATTAAAAATATCTTTCCTTTTGAATACTCCATTTTGAATTCTTAGCTACTACATCCCATCCTTTTGGGGATGGGGCAGTAGAATGTGGGTGAAGAGTTATTGGGGCTGTTGCTAAGTTACCACAGTATCTCCTCTGCACTATTACTGTATTTCTTTGCCACAAAAGACACAAGATGGAAAGCAGCGTGCCATGTGACAACTTTAAAATTCCATGGCACCAGCTTAGGACACCAATTATCCACAGAAGCTTCAGAGATATTTTACCCAACTTGTTTTTTTCTTCCTGGATTAATCCTATTGGTCAGTTTATCCAATTAGGAATCATGGATGATGCAAAGGAAGTCACATGGCACTATAGCCAATCAGAAGGGCTGCTTGAAGTAGTGAATGAAGGTAATTCAGAGTAATGGTAAAATAAACAATTCTGGAAGCATTTTCTCAGAGTGGCAAAATATTGAAAAAGGAGAGAATTTTCAAACATGCTTGAGAAAAGAATGCAGATCACATTGATTGTAATCTAGAACCTATCATTTGAAATGATAAACCACAGACGAATTTGGGGGTTAAATATGATATGTTTAAATATACAGGTAGTCCTTGTTTAACGTTCACTCATTCAGTGACAGTTCAAAATTACAACGAGGGAGACTTTGGATGGGTCCTCAAATTGTGGCTGTTGCAGTACCCCTGCAGTTTATGTGATTGCAATTCTGGTGGTTGTGATGTCACACCATTCTGTAGCCACAAGGCTGTTATTTGTGATCTTCATTGCTGGTTTCCAACAAGCGAAGTCAATGGGGAAGCCAGAGAGAGATTACAAATGGTAATCTCTTGACTGCAGGATGCTATAACCCTGTGTGATTTGCCTAGCAACAACAGCTAAGACTGCCACAACTTCCATCTTAAGTCAGTTAGTCGCATGATGTCACACTTTACAACCCTATTAACAATAGAGCTGCCATTCTCAGTTGTCATTAAGTGAGGACTACCTGTATAATTAATGTTTGTGTGTGTGAGAGAGAGAGAGAGAGAGAAAGAGAGAGAGAGGGAGGGAGGGAGAGATAGATTTATATGCTTCACTATAGATAGTTACATAAAGAAATAGAGATGGGGATGAAGATAGAGATAGATAGAGATAGAGATAGAGCTATATTAGAGTTATTAATGTATTCCACCTATATGTTGAATATGTACTGAGGGAGAAGATGAACATGTTTTTTAAAAGTGGAGGAAAAAACTTCAATAACATACAGTAAGTAATGTACTATGCTGACATTACTCTGATACCTGCAATTGAAATTGCAAAATATTTGGAAGCTCTACCAATGGAAGTGCAGACTGAAAAGGTGGGGCAGGATGATGACAGGTACAGTAACCAGAAATAAATTTGAGAGTGAAGATACTGAAGTGTTGGATAGCTGCTTCCTTTTAAGATCAACTATCATCAGTAAAGCAACCACAAGTTAAAAAAAAATGCTGTTCAATTTACTGGCTGCCAACAGTGGACTTAGATATTCAGATGCTATGATGATGATAATCAGAATGGCTCAGGCAGTGTTTTTTTTTTTTCCAGTGCTATTCGATAGACACGAAAGTTGGATTTTGAAGAAGCAGGACAGGAAGAGTATTGAAGCTTTTGAACTTTAGTGTTTAAAGAAGACTGCTAAGAATATCACAAACAATAAAGAAAACAAACAATGGATCATAGAACAAGCCAATCCACAGTTTTCATATGAGGCACAGATGATCATAGTTGTATTTTGTACATATTGCACAGACATAGCTCTCTGGAAAAGGCTGTAATGCTGGGAAAGGTGGAAGGAAAAAAAGGGGGGGGGAAAGGAAACAACAGTAAGGTGGATGGACTCAGTAACTGCAACAATGGCTACACCACTGAGAGATCCAGAGAGGTAGGTTCAGTGGTGGGATTCAGCCGGTTCGCACCAATTCGGCAGAACCGGTAGCTAATTTTTTGTTGCCCAGGCTCAGAATGGACGTCCAGACGTGGCATCCACACAGAGAACCGGTTGTTCACATATTTCAATCCCACCACTGGGTAGGTTGGAGATACATCATCCTGGAGAACATCTATTTATCTGGTTACTAAGACTCAGCACCAACTGGAAGGCATGTAGTTAATCAATATCCTCACATATGATTCACATTTGGATCCTAACTATAGATTCTGCATTATACAAATATCTTTTTTTTAAGCTTGTAAAAAAGCAACAACATTCATTGTCACTTAACAGGGCGTTAACTGCTAGAAGAGACATTAATCATGTGTTGCCTGTACTGAAAATTGTTATTAGCTGCTAGTTGCCTGCCAGGCACAATTTACACTACTAATGTTGACAGTTAAAGTTCCAAATAGCTTGCGGCCTGATTATCTGAAGGAGCACCTCTGCTGCTATGAGCTTCCTAGTAACATTGATCATCTGAAGAAGCTTTTTGAAGACCCATTGCCCACCCACCCGTCAGACGCTTAGCTATATGGTCTACAAAAGAGTCTTCTCCTGTATAGTTCCCAAGCAACAACATGTATTTCCCAAGGTGTGCTCTGCTCCCACTCTTCCCATACTTAAGAAAAGTTAAGATGGTGGCTGCAACCTTATGATGGAAATTATGTCTCATTCTGTCTTCCTTTCCTTCCCTTCCTTCCTTCCTTCCTTCCTTCCTTCCTTCCTTCCTTCCTTCCTTCCTTCCTTCCTTCCTTCCTTCCTTCCTTTCTTTTTCTTTCTTTCTCTCTCTCTCTCTCTTTTCTTTTTGTAAAAAAAGGAGTGAGGTTTCAAATGAACTATTACTAATCTTCAATTCTGAATTTAATTACAATAAAGTTTACTCCTGTCTTCTATTTGCACTTTTTAAAATATTGCTGTAAGCTGCGTTCAGTGATTATACAATAGAAAGATATGATATAAATCTCATACTAATCAAACACTAATCAAACCAAGGACCAAATAATAATATCTGCTACTCAGGAAATAATGAATTAAGACTTTAGGACGCATGTCCACTGCTTAAGGCTTAAGGGCTGTCTTCGTTCTGTGGGAACCTCCCAGAGACTAAACTCAAAGAAATGGATGAGACCTGGATTAAAAACCTAATTGTGATTTATGACATTTAAGTTTACTTTTTAAGAAAAAGGACTCTCCGAAGACGTCATTTCCTTATTTGATCACATCAAAAGGTATAATTTGTTGGCATTTTTGGAAAGAACTATGAGAGTTGCCCCACCTATACAAACTCTTAGAAGTTATTATGTAACTTTACATGAACTCCGCCTCAAAGTTTGAACTCACACCATTTTATGACTAAGTCAGCAGTTCAAAGTCAGTGGGAATATGGGATTGGACCAGAGAAGGCTCTCTACGGTCTGATAGCAAAAAGAAAGATATGTCTAATTTTGATTTTTCCCATCTTTCAGGACTTTGGAAGGAAAGAGGTGAATCTTAACCAAGTCTTCTTGGTCTTCTCCCAGGCCTCTAAAGGTCAAGGAAATTTAGACTAGTAGAAAAACTGGTCAAAATGTATTTCTTGCATAGTACATGATGAGAGAGATTATTGTAGTTGTAATTACAATAGTAATCAACAGTAAAAACAGGAGAGATTGCAAATGCTACCGTGTCTCACCCAGAAAAATTTCAACCCTCCTCCTAGGCTAGAGAAATGATTTGCATTGTTCCTGACAGATCTCAATACACTTACATTCTTTTTTTTGTTTTAAAACCAATTTTATACATCTTCAACAGGGGCAAAAACAGTATTTCTCTTCTTTTATGCACAATACCGCCACCCAAATTACTTTGATTCTAAAAGGAGAGAAGTAATATTGCTGCCTGCTTAAGTTTTCTTTACTTTTCATTATGATGACATTAGAGGGGAGGGTGATATGTTTGAGGGGATATGACAGCTCCAGACTGCCTATCTGGGTGACTGACAAGATTATAATGTCTGTTTATGAAGTTGGCAGGTACAAAGCCTAGATGGGGGGAGGGAAAGAAAACTAGAGGAATCTAATCCTGCTGAATTTAGACTGCCCCATCAGAATTCATACAAATAATAAAACATTTCCATCACAGTTTCCCTTTTTTTTTATTTTTAGGTACAGAGGAAGAGATACATTTTGACCATGCTAATAATAATGTTCTTTATTGTCTTCACTGCATTAATGAATTAGGTTTTCTTCTTTTTTTAGAAAAAAAGAAAAACCTTTAGATAGAATGTGTCATATTTACTTGCAGGGCAGAATGAGGGCTTTTTTTTTTTTTAAATCAGAGAAATAGCTGTGCTGTTTAGAAAGCTTGACAAGCCTTGCTTCCTCTTCCATGGAACTGAAATGGATTCATAAACTTATAGGATTGGAAAGGATCTTGAAGGTCATCTAGAATAGGAGTCTCCAAACTTGGCAACTTTAAGACTTGTGGACTTCAACTCCCAGAATTCCCCAGCCAGCAGTCTTGCCAAATTTGGAGATCCCTGATCCAGAACACTGTTTCTCAAGCATGCTGTCTAAGGAATTCTGAGAGTTCAACTTTCTCAAAGTTGCCAATATTGAGAAACGCTGATCTAGCCCAACACTCTGCTCAGGGTAGCATCTGTAACCGATGACTGCCTGTGTTTGAGGATCACTTCACCTGATAGCCTTGCTGTAAACTCATAAGCCAGGAAGTTCCATCCGACATCTAACCTGAATGTTTTTCCTTGTAGTTTAAACTACAAGAATGAAGAGAAGGACTAGGGGTAACATGATAGCAGTGTTCCAATATCTCAGGGGCTGCCACAAAGAAGAGGGAGTAAAGGTATTCTCCAAAGCACCTGAAGGCAGGACAAGAAGCAACGGATGGAAACTAACCAAGGAGAGAAGCAACCTAGAACTAAGGAGAAATTTTCTGACAGTGAGAACAATTAATCAGTGGAACAACCTGCCTCCAGAAGCTGAGGATGCTCCAACACTGGAAGTTTGACTGGACAACCATTTGTCTGAAATGATATAGGGTTTCCTGCCTGAGCAGGAAGTTGCACTAGAAGACCTCTAAGGTCCCTTCCAATTCTTTTATTTATTTATTTATTTTTATATAGAGATAGATAGATGCAGACAGACGATAGATGATAGTTGACGATGATAGATAGATAGATAGATAGATAGATAGATAGATAGATAGATAGATAGATAGATAGATAGATAGATAGATAGATAGATAGATAGATAGATAGATAGATAGATAGATAGATAGATAGATAGATAGATAGATAGATAGATAGATAGATAGATAGATAGATAGATAGATAGATCACTGCAATGGACATGAGTCTTCCTGCCATGAGTAGACTAAATGTATGCAAGGAATGGAACCATTGTTATGGGTTTGAGCCTGATATTATCATATCTTGCTGGTCCTCAATAGCAAGAAAAACATTTAGGAAGAGCAATAAATTATGGGTGCATCTGTCTGTAAAATTACTATATGGAAGCCATTAGTCTGATGTTTCTTGTGCTTAATAGACAATAACAGTCATCATATTGTACTCTTTAATTTTTTCTTTCAAGTACTCCTGCATAGAACACATCAAAGTAGATCTAGTCTGGACAAGGCTAATCATAGAGACTATGGTACCAGTGAAAGACTGTCTGGAGGGGGGAGACAAAATGGATGTTGCATACCTATGTAAAAGTGATAGGAAACCACACCTAATATTCCTTCCTGAAGGCCCCAGGAGCAACACTCCAAGATAAGGCAAATACTTTCCAGGAGGAAATGTATGCAATGCTGCGACAGATTCAAATGACAATTGTTTCAAACCACAATGAGATTGAAAACAACTTTGATGACATAAATGAGCACATCTTCAACCTAAACTTACAATTTAAAAACTCTCAGAAAACGACCACAAAAAATGAACAAACAAATCAGATAACAGAACATAAATCAGAGGAAAATGACCCAAATAGGGAAGCTACAAATGAAGAGAACTACAGCTTAATACAAAAGAAATTGCAAGATTTTGCCACAACAATGAAAATGGAAAAGATATTTTAGCTTTCAGATATTTCTTCTTTCTTGAGGATAAGAAAGAAGATCTAACAAAATGGATTACAGAGCTGACAGGAGAATCATTAGAGTTTGGGAGACAAAAAAATGTACATTCTACTTAACTTGTCTTTATCATTCCCAACAATACTCACAAAAATACAGGAAGAACTCCCTGGCAAGTGGAACATTCTGACTCGGAAAGCTACCTGGCAAAAGAAGAAGGCTAGAGTTAGATTCAAGAGATTTGATTCAACTTACCAGATGGAGTACTATATGATTAAACACTTGTTTGAACATGGTTAAAAGAATAGATAAATTTTGGATATAAAGGGGCCGTACAGCAAGAGGGATAAGATATATAAGTAGTATAGTACTTTTTATAATATATGAAATGTAAAAATATTGGGATGGTGTATGTGAATAAAAAGTTTAGATATTTAAAGGTAATTAATTTTGAGAAAATTATGACTGATAAGAATGGTTTGAATACTCAGGTGAAAACAAGCTTAAATAAGAATCTTGAAAACAGGACACATAGTGATTTAAAGATGACTTTTACAAATACAATTGAAACATAAGCCAATCAGAAAAGATGTTGTATGTTGATATTATTGTTATTTGTACAAACACAAGAAAAATGTTTATATCCAACCTTGCATATATCGAAAGTATTAGGCATTATATTTCTTTAATGTTGACAAAGGAGAATACTACTGGAAAAAGAGAAGATCAAGGGAATATATCATTAACTTATATATTACTAATATATTGATTATGGAATTATAGAAATTAATTATTATTGATTGTTTTTAAATATATGAACCCAGACAACACGCTGTTTACTAAGCACTAAAGATTGCTATTGTAAGAAATCAATAATATATATATATATATATATATATATATATATATATATATATATATTAAAAAAGTAGATCTACTCTGTTAATTAAAAGGTTATGTAGGTTTTGTGTCTCCTTCTTACTCCATTGTCTTCCCCCCCCCTTAAGTCTTAACCTCGTTAACTTCTCCTACAGAAAAAATAATTGCAATTAAATGTTTGGAAAGTGAGATTGACTGTATCTAAAAAAGCATGCTTCTAGGATGCAGACAGATGGCATTGCCTAATTGATGGAACCTGAGGTGCACCAACCCTTCCAGATTAAACCAGTTGATTAAGCCAGCTGAGCAGATACTATGGGAGACAGGCGGTCCCTCAAATCACCAGGTTTTATGTCCTAGAGAGTTTATAGGTAGCAACCAGTGCCTTGAATTGCAACTAGAAGGAAACTGGCAAGTAGTGAAACTCAGGAAGCTGAGTTGTTACATGGGCAGACCAAGTATGTTGCTGCACATCATTGCTGCTCCATTACAGAACAGCTGAAGCTTTTAGGTGGTCTTCAAGAGTAGCTCCATGTAAACATATTGCAGTAATCAAGCCATGATGTGTCCAGAGCATGAGTGACTGTCTGACAGGCCGCTGATCTAGGAAAGAGTGCAACTGGTTCATCTGTTAAAGCTGGATAAAAGCCTTCCTGGCCAAAGCTACCCCCTGCTCATTGAGCAGGAACTGTGAGTGCACAAAGACCCCCCCCCCCAAATTGCATACTATCCTTGAATGAGGAAGTTCAACCCCATCCAAGGTCAAATATGCATGTAGTAACATCAATATTGGCAGAACTTTGAAGATCTCCTCTGAATGTGAAGTCGTCGTCGTCATCATCATCATCATCATCACATTCAATATTCAAAATTCTCTGGATAGATTATAACATCATTTAGAATATTAAAGCAGTGAACTCAATAAAATAGCAAAATCTATTACAATGTGATGGAAGAACTATAATTTCAGTATAATATAAGAATATTATACATGCCCAGGAAAGGAAAAAAAAAACTTTGCTTGGTCCTACAGAGATATCAATAAGGGTGAGAGGACTAGTTTGATATGGACCATGGGCTACAAACTGGTTCTGGTCCGTGACCCATTGGGAATTGAACCACGTAAGCAGCGGGCAAGCATGTGAAGCTTTATTTGTGCACACGTGGGGTTAGGTTGCACACATGCGAAACCATCCCCTCCACCCTGCCAATGCTGCCAGCACTGCCCCATGGCAGAGCCAAAAAGGGGACCACTGTTATAGAGGACAACTTTGCTATTGGGGACCAGTGAGACATAATAACATCAGGCTCAAATCCGCATCAGTGGTCCCATTCCTTGCATGAATTTAATCTACCCATTTATGTCCACTGCACTGAGCCTTTCTAGTTAGGCATAGCTGAGATCATTTTTGGGAACAGCACAACTGCAAGATCTCACCCGCTGACTAGCTGAAGGTTGCAGTAGTGATTCCTCTTTTCTATTGATAGCTGGCTTAGTCATTCTTTATTGGCAGTGGGTGAGTAGGCATTAAGATGAAGTCACTATAGAGCAGATCATGGCTTTATAGTACCGTAGGGTAGCTTGTAAAAGTGATGTTACATGCTGTTTGCTAATAGGAAGTGTTCTGAAGGTGCAGTTTCAAGGAAGCAATATTGCTTCAGATTAGTAAAGAGCTTTTGTTGATGAAGAGAGACAGCAAACACAGGAATGTGCCAGCCTCTCCTTTCTTCCAGGAAGATGTAATTTTATACTGTAATATAGTGTGTATCATAGGCTGTATAGATTACAGCTGAAGTTTCTGGCAGAGATAGTGCTCCAGGCTTCCTTAGATAAAGGGAAGAGAATAGAGCTCATGATTCATCAGACAACATTAAGAGATTAATAAGGTGGTTATACATGAACGGATGACACTTTTGGGGTAGTGTGTGTGTTTGCTTGCTTTTTTTTTCAAATGGTAGAAAGAAGTGAGCAGTCTATGTGTCACAGCATGGCAACCAACGTATTGTGCTGCCCTTATGGAACTAAAAGGAGCAAAAGGCCATTTGCTGCCTGCCAGTGTCCCTTCAGCAGCCTGGCTCATGTGTGTGTAAAGCCAAAAAAACAACAACAACCCCCAACCAAATCTTTTTTTTGTATTTGGAGTTGGAGGTATTTAAGGGCCCATTTTAAAAGTGAAAAGATTCTGTCTTAGGACACTCAGGTTTTGCTTCCATGCTCCCCTGAATATCCCTCTGATATTCATTTTTGTCTGAAGCATCAGAGGAACCTATTTATGCTTAAAAACCAAAGCACAAGTCCTCTTGGCAACAGCAGCAATATTGCAAGACAATGGTTTAATGTGATGTTTGGGAAGATGTTGTGGAACCTCTGGACTGTTCCAAAACTTAGATGCTTAGATGCTGATGTGTGGAATTTTCCATTGCTAAGAATTCTAGGAATTAAAGCTTACAGATCCAGGGCATGGAAGGATGGGTTACAAACCGGAGAATTAGAGATTCATGGATCAGATGGAATGCTGAAAGTATCTGAAATTGGCATGTGTCTTCATATTTGCATCCATTTCAATACCGTGACTGGAACAACTGAATAAGGATCTACTTTGTGATCTTCTGTGCTGCAAAGTATTTAATTCTCAACTAATCCTCTATAGGTCTGTGGGAGTGACTTACAGCAGAGGTCCCCAACCTTTTGGGCACCAGGGACTGGTTCCGTGGAGAGAGGTTTTTCCACGGACCGAAAGGTGTGTGGTTTTGTGTGCTGCCTGCATCCCGCGGATGGGGCTTTGCTTGTTTGTGCAGAACGGTTGCTGGCATGCTGCAGACCGGTATTTGTCCACGGATCGGGGGTTGGGGAACCCTGACTTACAGGAACTTCCCTTCCAATTAACTTTGCTTGTGGAAAGCCAGCAGGGAAGGTTTCAAATGGTGGTCAAATCACCCTGGGACACTGCAACCCTCATAAGTGCAAAGTGGTTGCCAAGTGTCCGGACTGTGATCATGTGAACACAGGAATGCTGTGTCAGCCAGAACTTCGGGGACCTTTGTAACATTCAGTGCCATCATAAATCTGAACAGTCACTGAATGAGTGGTTGTTAATCAAGGACAACTACTGCAGCTATTACAGCTGCTTTTGGAGAAAGAAATGTACTGTTATGCCAACCACAGGAGCATGGTGGCTGGTAGTGGTTAGGATGCAGAGTTGGAGGTTAGAAAACTTGCATTCGAGACCTGAGTGCTGCTGTGGGGTGGGGTGAGCTCCTGTCCTTTGCTCCAGCTCCTGTCAGGGACATGAAAGGAGCCTCCAACTGGGCATCCCCGAAGGCAATGGTGATGTCACTGGCTAATCCTTTCACCCCAGAAACGTCTCCATGCTTCTGACATGAGTGTGATGTGATGCCAACTATGATTGTAGCCCTTGAAGCAATACCTAAGGGACTTCTTCAATATTTGGAAATTTTTGAATTTATCAGAACTGAACACCTTAATTTAAAAAAAAACAAAAACACATCCTGCTAGGAACTGCCTATGTTCTCAGTCATTACCTTAATAATTCTTGATTAGGAGTCGAATTTTTAGACTCCCACAAGTCTAAAAACTGTGAAAGTAATTGCAGATTACCAATAATAATATTAGTAAAATATAAAGCTGTCGCCAAAGCCTGTAACTTTACTGAAAGTCCTTTATAATGTGCTCTAAGAATTAGCTGCTCTGTCTGCATTCTTGTTAGGTGATCCCTCACTTGACGAGCTGTAGTGATTTCCTGATCTGCTAACAAGCTCAAACTGTAACGTAGCTATCAGTCAATGTGCTTAAGTGCACAGCTACCATTAACTTCAAATGGGATATTACTCTTGGAATTACTTCCACAAATTAAATCACTCAAAGACTTAGAGAAATAACTGACACCAATCATTCTGAATCCTCTGCATGCCATTCTTGGTGGCTGCGAACCTTTTTGTGTCCCTCCGAGTTGCACGTTTCAAAGTTGGCAAGTTGTATTTCAGGAAAATTAGCTCTGCAAACAGAGAGAAAGAGAGAATTAACTTTTGAGTGTTTTAGGTCATCAAGCCCTTTTATGTGCTTAGCTGAGATTCATTTATTAAGATTTACTGAGGCTGTGCTCCACACACACACACACACGAAGGGGAAATGATGTGTTAAACATTTGTCACATTGGAATTGCTGAATTAAATTCTTTTGAGGCGTGAGTTAAAAGAGTTATGCTTCCTTCCCCAGTTCATAATATAGTAATTTGGATCAAAAGCATATAACATAATTTTAATATTTCTGAGTGTTATACAGACCACTTGATCTGCTTCGTGAGCCAGATCAGCGGCAACCTTGGAGATGGGGAGGCAAGGGGGTTCAAAAAAGTAAAGATGGCACTTATGGCAGCCTGACCAAATCCCAAACCATTGTACTTGGGTCAGTGTTGGATGCACATATAAAGAATTTAGGCTTCTATTGTGCTACCGTGACCACCATCATGAGTTTTATTTTTACTGTTCCCTGAAGATGCTCCTGCTTGCAGTGATGGAAGCCAGAAAAGGAGATGTTTTCCTATCATTTTATTTATTTATTAGGTAAAGGTATAAGTTTCCCCTGTCCAGCATGTCCTGCTCTAGGAGATGGTGTTCATCTCTGTTTCTTAACTGAGGGAGCCAGATTGTCTGAAGAAACGTCCGTGGCCATGTGGCTGGCATGACTATATGCCGAGGCACACGGAACTCTGTTACTTTCCCACCAAAGTGGTACCTATTTATCTACTCGCATTTGCATGCTTTCAAATTGCTAGAGTGGCAGGAGTTGGGCAAGAGCAGGAGCTCACCCTGTCGCACAGTGCTCGGGTCTCGAACTGGGACTATCAGGTTTCTATTACTATTCTACTTTCTAGCTGACAAGCTCAACATGTTTAACTGCTGAGCTATCGTGCTCCATTTATTTATTAGATTTTTATTTAATCCCGCCTTTTTTTACTTTATAAGTAACTCAAGGCAGAAAACATACCTATTTTCCCTACAACAACAATATTGTGAAGTGGGTTATGCTGAGAGAGAGTGACTGGCCCAAAGTCACCCAGCCAGCTTTCATCCAGATGGGACATGGCTGGCTCAGGAATTCTGGGAGTTGAAGTCCACGAGTCATAAAAGAGCCAAGGTTGCCTACCCCTGGACTAGGACTCTCAGTCTCCGGCTTTCTAGGCCAGCACACGTATCACTTCAAGAGACTGGTTCTCATGGCAATATCTTTTTAATTCTGTTTGCAAACAGGATTTCTTCATTGATCCCATATTTGCTGTGGTCAGTGGCTGTGACTAAGAAATCTGAGCCACCGAAAAGGAAATTGCTGAGCTGAAACAAATTTTGGCAAGAGGTTTATTATAAAGGCAGATTCTCCTTGAAGCCTACCTTCCGAATCAGCCTGCTTCTCTGATCTGAAATCATCCCAAGCTTTTCTTTTCTTTTTCTTTTTCCGTTTCTAAATTTGAGATTGCTTCACCATTTTTCTACTTCCGTCTGAGAATTCAATTTTAGCAGATATATACATTTCATTGCGAGTTTTATCTAACGTAAACATGGGGACATATTATTTTAATGAATTCATCCCTTCCATAGATGTCTTTCTCTGCGTACTGTAATATGCATTCTTTATGTTTCGTTTTGGTTTGGTTTCTTTGCAGTTGAAGTCAAACTGCAAAATTTGAAGGCTGGAGAAAAGCAAAATTAGGCCCAGATATGCCTGGAAGGAAGTTCAACAGGCAAAGATAGAAGATCATAGTAGAAGCAACCATAAAATTCAAGGCTGTCAATACTTTCACTGATTTTTATGGCAGCTTGACCCCCCCCCCTTTTTTTTAATATATATATAACAAATATTCATAATTAATGAATTTGGGATGTGCATTCAAGGAAGTTTCATTTTCTCGTATTGGTAGACATCCAGACTCAGTTCTATTATTTCCTCTTTCCTTTTGATACCATTTTCAGAAGTAATTCTTTTTCTGCATCATTGCACCCATGAACTGCTATTTTGGCTCAACAGGGCTATATCCTCAGGCTATGGTCAAAAAAGTCAAGATGTTGGCCATAATGATTTGACTGATAAAAAAAAGCAGGCAGAACTTTGATTGCAATGTTGTAGCTGTCGTGTTGACTTTAAAAAAAGAAAATCATATCCTGAGCAAGATCATTTAAAAAAAAAAAAGCTGTAGAAACTTTTCTTTATTTCGCCTCATTTTATTCTACATTTTTCCTCATAGATGCTTTAAAAATAATTTCATTTAACAACAAGACATTTTTTTCCCTTCCTGGCATTTTCCCCACAAGTCCAGGTTATACTTTTTTAGTTTATTTGTTTTTGTATTTGTTTTTGATCCATTAGTGGTGACAGGTTACCCATCCAGCTTTCATGTCTGAGGTGGGACTATAACTCACAGTCTCCTAGTATCTAGTCTGGTGCCTTAGCCACTAGACCAAACCAGCTCTCTCTCATCTGATGCCAAGATGATCTTCTGAAACTATAAGTAACTCTACTTAGTGTACCCAGTATTTCATGTTACAATATCTGGATATCCACTATATATTGAAGAAAAGTGAAAATAGTTATATTCTCATATTCACAATGTATAAATTATTCTTACTGGGAGTTAAAATAGATTTTCTCCAGACAGGGACATCCCTTGCCTTAATTATATATTACACTATGCATTCCATTTAACCAACTTCTTTTCAGTGGATATCACAATCATTCTGTACGTTGGTGATGTGAGCATTCTGTGCATTATGACCAAGTCAGTAAGATTACTTTACTTCAATCACCAAGATCAACCTAATTAAGATGGTACTAAGTAAGATGAAAACTATAGACCAGCTGGAATGTTTCAAAGCACCAAGGCCATCATGAAAATTAGGATGTGGTGCTGAAGTCAGCACATACTTGCCCAAGTGTTCTCATATGGCTAATCCCTAGGTTTTTAAAAACCAATCTATCTGATCCTTTTCAGGAGAAACCAAAGATAAAAGCATGCTTCTTAATCGTTCCATTTCTTGGCTGCTTCTTTATCAAAAAAGCCACTTATTATGCTTCCCGGATTAGCATTAGGAAGAATAGTCATTGTAGATTGCAAAGCGTGGTTTACAGCTTTAAGTATTTTGCAAAGCAAGACACTGTGCCTTATTCCACAAATCATGGTTAAAACAAACCAAAGGTTTGTGTGTTGTATGATGTCTAGCCAATACAATCTGATGACCACTTTCAGCTAAGTTTCTGGCTCTTTATCCTTATGCATTTTGTTTTGCTGGGGAAAAAAATGAAATGTCCCTCTGATACTCAGCCTTCTGCAGTGAGCTTGAAATAATTGGTTTTTTTATGTGTCAACATTTTAAACTAAAGGGAGAAACACAAAAAGGTACAGAGCTCCATGAACGTATCAAGGCAATTCAACCTGCATGTTTCACACAGAGAATTAGCATTGTTAGGTGAAAGTATGAAGATACCATCTCTAGCCTTGAAAAAAAAATTGTGAAATGGTTTCCTTATCAGTGAGGTTAATGAAGATGTCAGCAAATGGGATGAGGTTTTGCCAAATGAGATTGCTTTCACCTCCAGTCCAACTTGAAAAAGGTGTTAATCAGTACGTTAATCTTATCAGCAGATGAAGAGCTAACTTTGGGACTGTACATTTCTGTTTTCATGGGGAGGGGAACCCCTAAAAGATAATTATTTTCAAAATCCAGTGTGCCCAAAATGACTTTTCACTTTACTTGTACTGAAAGCTCTTGCAAATTGAAGCCATAAATAGATTGGAAGAACACCTAGAAGGTAGCATCGTGAACGAGTTACCAGGTGTTTCTGAGAATTCTGTGTGCGCTGGTATAGTTCCAGGTAGGCTGGAAATAAAATGATCATAGATGCTTTGATTTTGATTATTGTCATGTTAAAGCTTCTCAGAACCCTGCAATTTCAATAATATATATATGAAATCCATTATAAAAATAAATTGACAATATTAATTCTAAGTCTCTGAATCCATGGAGATAAGTTTTTTTTGTTTTGTAGGATTATAATAAGAGATTGGAAGGTCTCCTTACAATTCTGGAAGGAAGGAAGGAAGGAAGGAAGGAAGGAAGGAAGGAAGGAAGGAAGGAAGGAAGGAAGGAAGGAAGGAAGGAAGGAAGGAAGGAAGGAAGGAAGGAGAAAAAAAAGAAAGATAAAGAAAGAAAAGAAAGAAAGAAAGAAAGAAAGAAAGAAAGAAAGAAAGAAAGAAAGAAAGAAAGAAAGAAAGAAAGAAAGAAAGAAAGAAAGAAAGAGGGAGGGAGGGAGGGAAGGGGAAAGTCTGTATTTCAGAATTATATTTCAGAGTTATATTACACCCAAATTCAAGCAAAATGTCATTAATTTTAAACCTGGATTACTAAAATAAGCCTACCATAGGGCTTGGTTTAAAAAGAAGGTTTATTTCAAAGCCCACAATTAAATGTGTCACAGATGAGAGAATAAACTGTGGTTAATCATTAACTGAATTTCATCATTTCAATCTCATCAGAGAAGAAGGAGGGGAGAAAACATGTGAAACCTAGTTCTCCCAATAAGAAATTATGCTATGAAATTGTTTTATGACTTTTATTTAACCATTTAAGTGATATTGCAGGACTAAAAAAACCCCTGACTTTTAGTTTTCCCTCAGTTCTTATCCAATTGATTGATGGTGTGATCTCAAGTCAATGTCAATGATCTGTCCCCAACTTTGGCCTTCGGTGTAATGGTATACCCATTACAATTACAGTCAAGTCCATCCATCTTACTATTGGTCATCCCTAACTTCTCTTTCTTTTCAGCTTTTCCAACATTACTGAATGCGCAAAAGAACTAGGTTTTCACAGGTGAATGTGAAATTATCCAAAATAATATAACTTGAGCCTGGGCATTTGGGTCTCAAGTGAGAATTCTGGATTGATTTGTTCATTTGCTTATTTTCTTAGCTATACTTGGAATTATCCCAAGTCTCTTCCAACACCAAAGTTCAAAACTTTCAATACTTTTTTTCTATCTTGCTTCTTGAAAGTCCAAATTTCACTTCCATAGGGTGTAATAGGAACACTATTGCCTGCATTAATTTGTAAATTCACAGCTTGGAGATTTGATGACAATTTGATTCAGTCTCCAAATTAAATCAGCTTTCTTAATTGAATTGAAAAATGGATTCAGATCATCAAATTGGACATGTTGGATTATTCTGCACACACAACACAGTGTCTTCCAAGTCAGTTTGGAAATCTAAATTGATCCAATTTAAATTGATCATTCAAAGGTCTAATTTGAGTCAATTTTCTCAACTGATTCCAATTGTTGGATGGGATTGATTTCTTGAATTGAATCAATTATTTGAATTGGGTTTTGCAAGATATCCATATCCCTAGTAATCAGAAACTCAAATGAAACTAAGCTAGATAACGGGGTGGGGTGGGGGTGGGGAATGAAGGCTGTATACAGGAAGTAAAAAAATCTGCATGTAAAAGCAGATCACATGGTTGGAAATGGTTTCAATTTATCCATCACAATCTGAATGCAACTAATGGCTAGGCTCAAGCTTTACATTTAGCCATAATGTTTTATCATGGATTATAAAACAAGTCAGTCTGACCAGTTTACACAATCCGGTATGCCTTCAACTATGTCCTTTTAAATATTTATTTACCAAATTTATATCCCACATTTCCATATTTAAAAACTATCCTGAAGTGGAATATAATTCCATTAAAAAATGAAGGAGAAAAAAATAATTTAGTTAAAAGCCAATAACAATTTAAGAATTAAATAAAATATGTTCAAAACCATAAGTTTAGAACCAGAATTATTTAAATTTATGTTGCAATTTGGTATGTTACTATGAGTTTAAAGCAAAACCTGCACTCAACATATAGCACACAAAATAATATGTGTGATTCTGTGTGTCTCTATATATACAAGTGTCTCTCTCTATATATATATATATGAACAGCTGACAGCCTAGGTTCAAGACCTGAGCACTGCACAATGGGTTGAGCTCCTGTTACTTGCCCCAGCTCCTGCCTATCTAGCAGTTTGAAAGCATGCGAATGCAAGTAGATACAGTAAATAGGTACCACTTCGGTGGGAAGGTAATAGCATTCCATCTCCTCAGCATATAATCATGTGGGCCACATGACCACAGAAATGTCTTCAGACAGTGCTCAGATGAGCACCACCCTCTAGAGTCAACATGACTGGACTGGAGAAACCATTATCTTTAACCCTACATGAAATGTGTATGACATTCTTATCCAAACCTGTTTCATTTCTTAGCATGTTACTTTGTGCAAAATGTTTCATATCTGTATAAATAAAAAAAGAAAACACAATTGTTAAGGACATTATTACATTTCTCAGATATGTTTTTGACCCAGCATGCATCAAAGATTTTAATCAAGTTCCTGACTGCAGGCCTATCCACAGGTAATGCCCCTAGCCACTGAAATCAAATGAGCCTCATATGGCATAGGGTGACATCTTAAGAACCATTATTTAAAAAATACAACTTTTAATATCACTTTTTTTTTATCAACCCCTCTTGTGATTTGAGTAGAAATGCCCACGTTTGACCTTGATGACTTTGTGCCTTCGGAAATCTTGTGAAACAAACAGATGGCATTTCAAAGGCAGTTTCCCCAAAGGGTAAAGCTCACCATCTGACATTATACACTTCCTAAGTCCCCAAGTTTGTTGAAATAAATGAAGTGTTGAGTTTCTATCAGTAGTTTTAACCCATGCGCTTAAGAGGATTTTCTTTTTTTTCTCTGGGTTTGTCATTATGAATCTTTTAAAAAATCTGTCTGCGATCTATTTGCCCTCCAAATGGCATGCTCCTTAAAAACCAATTCCAGGACATTATAAATAAATGTAGTGAATGGAATCTGCCATGTTTATTGCTCCTGGCTAGAAAGATTAACTTTTTAAAAAGTGTATATTTGCACTAAAAGCTATGTTACAACTATCCTGTGCATAAACAAATTACTGATGCTGAAAGTTTCAGGGTAAAAGTGTAAACATGAAGGGGTTCTCTAAAAACATATCATAAGGCCTTTCACTGTTTTTATTTTAATTCATCCAGATATTTCTACCCAGAAGGCAGCTGCCTTAAATAAATAATATAATCTTTAAAACCTAGCAGATATAAATCTGACTAAAAAGGAAAATCTTCTTTCAAGAATTGGGAAGGCTGGCAGATTAATTAAAACAACTTTAAGGACATTTATTTCATAGTTTGGTAATGATACAAGATAAATCCCTCCCTTACTGTCAAGGAATTGCTCAGCAACTGTCCAAATGAAGTGGGAGACGTTGACACAAACTTCTCTTGTGGGATAAAACACAGTGAAAATTGGGAATGGTCTATTGATTGCATTAAATGGGATCCATTTCATCTGAAATATATGCTGAGGAAACTCAACGTGAACTTCAGCAGCAGTACATCCAATAAACATTTTGGTGAATTCTCATGCAATGCATCAGGTATTGGCTGGGATCACCATAAGTTTCATTTTAGGTGAGTTTGTAGTGCAGCCAATGTCTTTCAGTTTAACCAGTAGTTTAACAGAGTCAAATCTGTTGACTGATTTTTGTAAACCAAAATGTGTGGTTTTGAGTAACTTTTTTTTTTATTAGTGGAGGTCTAAATCAAGAGCAGGTTTATATCTCTTACTTCTAACAACATTTTTATTCATTATTAAATTGCAAACTTCCTTCAATATGCCATATATCAGTACAAAGCAATCTTGATATGCTGACAATATAAAACTTCATTTCAGCTTTTTCATTCAGCTAAATGGTTATATTCCCAGATTATATTGCCTGCCATTCTTTGTTTTTTTTTTGTTTGAAATAAGATTATCCCAAAAGAAACTTTATATTGATTGTTCTGAATATCATCCTTTTAGCCATTGTCTCTCCACTGCAGGATGAAGGCCTCTTCCGCCTGTTTCCAATCAAGCTTTCTTTTGCTAGTTGTGACTGCAATACTTGCCGTCAATCCATCTTGTTTTAGATCTCTTTCGTGGATGCTTTTTATCAGGTGGGATCCATTCTACGACTGCCTTGGTCCCCCTGCCATCAGTTCTTCTAGCTAGGTGACCAGCCCATTTTCATTTCAATTCTTTTACTCGCTTGATGATATTGTATACTTTTGTTTGTTCTCTAATCCACGTGCAGGACTTTCTATCTTTTCTTATAATGCCGAGTGTGTATCTTTCCATGGCAAGTAATGTTTTCAAGACGAAAAAAGGGAGGTCAGTCTTTTTGAAAATGAAAAATGTAGGAATATATTTAGGATCATGCCTAACAGTTTGATAGTTATAAATGCAACGCTTTAAACTTCAGCACTGTGGCTGATTCATTTAGGATGGTTCCCAGGCATGGTAGACAAAGAGGCATAGATTCTATTATTGGTTCATGAGTAATGCTGAAGTTTTATGAATGTAAGTCTTAATCCTATTCTTTCTCTGACCACATAAACCCTGGGTTGCTTCCTCTAAGCCTATTAACTTATTTACAGACTTTTCTGTGTTCTTAGAGAGGTAGCTTTATGCACTGAGTTCAAATAACATACAATCTTTGTTTTTATTTCCGGCTCTGCTCCTTTAAGTATCATAAAACCATTTCTCCCTCTTCCTTTCTAACATTCTTCCATTTTCACAGTATTTTCTTAGCCTATCACTCACACTATAGGAGTTCTGTTTTTCCCCTCTCTTGGAGATTCGAAATGGTGAGTCACTTTGAAGTAAATTTCACCTTTTATCTCAGATTGTTGACTATTACTGCTTTCAGGTAACTCTCAACTCTCAGCTGATTCTACTTCTTTTTTTGTTAAGGCCAACAACAATTCAGGTTTTTTTTTCCCTGGCTGTCCAACATTGTTCTCTTCTTAAACTTCTTTAGATCTTCTTTAGATAACCTGTTTCATCTTTTAGGCTCAAATACACTGTTCCTTTCTCCAACACATTCTACCCTCCTGTGTTACCAGCCTCTCGGTATCTAGGAATTCGGCTTACCCTTTCTTCTATCTGAATTCAATTAGCATCTGGCAAGTAGGCAGGAATGTAGAGTTGTTATTCTACAGCAGTTCTAAATCAACTGTCATAGGGGAGAATTTATATCTTCCTTGGCAAGGGTTGGACTAGAACTCCAAGGTCCCTTCTAGCCCTATGACTCTATGATTCTACAACAACAAGTGATGGTAGACGCCAGGCTGCTCTATCAGTCTGCTATACCATGCTAGCTGGGTAATTCTGGGAGGTGAAGTCCACAAGTCTCAAAGTTGCCAAGGTTGGGGACCCCTGCACTGTACCCATGCTTCTCTCTATGCATATGTAGCGCTTTCTCCCATATACCTTTTCCTTAAAAACAAAACAGAAAGTTTCCTTCTTCTTTAGAAGACTCTGCCCCTTTATCTCATCCGTCTACCCATCTGTGGTGACTACTGCAGAGTCTTTACCATGTCTTGATAAAAAAAAAGTCCTGTTGCTAACCTAGCTAGTGTACAATTGCAACCTTATGTAATTTTCAGTGAGTGATGTAATTGGATGAGATATGGTATGTTTCATTCTTTCCAATCACATTAATAGTTGTGATTTATGTGATTAACAGAAAATTACTGTAAATTTTCTTCCCAATAAATACACTCTACTGCTCATTTTAGAGAATAGGCCTTCTTCCCAAATGTACAATATTTAAGCTTTTTTTGGATAGTTTTTATCACTAGGCTCCTGTAGCAACATTGCCCCTAGACTTACATCAGAGGCATCCATCTGGGAAGATCAAATTGACTAAAATTGGGTCTTCTCAGGATTGGCTGTTACAATAGCTTTTCCCTCCATTTCTTTTATTCCTCAAATACCTCCTAAGACTGCTTTGTTTATCTTATCCAATTTGACTCAGACTTTTTCACTGCATCTAAGAAGTTGCACTCTGATTAAAAAACTGTGTTATAAACCAAATTGCCATGCTATAATTCTACAAACCCTAAGAATGATATCACTTCTTCCTTTGTACTTGGAGAGCTAAACTTTGAATCACCTCCACTTTATCTCTTTCAGCTTTCGCTGCCTGATTCAAAGACTTGAATTCTTGAAATGCTGAATGGCATTTCACTGGATTTATACTCAGCCTGGCTTCTTCAAGGTAGCTACTACTTTGTGTAGATGCTTTAAGTGTTCCTCTTGAATAGCACTAGAGACTATTATACCACTTCATACTGCCTTCTACAACAAGTTTAAAAACTTCCTTTTTATGACCCCATAATCCCTTAATTCAGTGTAGAGTCAGGGCAACTGGATGGAGCCGAGTGTTTACTGGCCCGATACCCTTCCTTGCCCCTACACAGATTTCACAGCAATTTTTTTTTCTTTGCGCTCTAGGAGAGAAACATCTGCCATTATCTAGGATTGAACTCTCAACCTTCCAGGTGGGAAGCGAGCATCTTCACCACTAGGCCACCACACCGCTCTACCATTTACAGCCAGTTATAACCTCTGAAAAGTTTCCAGGTCTAAATTTAAACTGGAAAGCATTTTGGTAAACTGAAGGAGCCTTTGAACTCTTCCTTTCTTAGAGAGGAATTTGCAAATACCTTTTCATCAAATCATGGGTAAACATGGATAAATATAATGGTTCAATCTAGTTTATCTAGCAGATTGTCCATCCTTGGTAAGGGTTAATTGTCAAACCTGACCACTTGACTAACTCTCTGCAGGCTTGCACAAAATCTAATATCTGCATTAGATTTTACTAATGTAATAACTCAAAGGGAGATCACCATGCTTTTATAAGATGGCTCAATCACCTATACCTACAATTTTGTGAATTATTTTTCTAATACATTTTATAATTATATTGCACCAGATCCAGTTTTTGTTGCATTGGTCATTTTATGAATCCTCATTTATTTGATGTTCAGCATAGCTGAAATTCCTATCTGATCTGTAAACACTTTTAAAAACATGTTTAAGAACTTTCATAAGTCATTATTTTGAAGCAGTACTGAACCTATATTTCTGATTTTTGTAGATCTAGAAATTTATAAATCTGGTCTAGGAGCTCTGTTCTTACTAATTGCTAATTTCTTTCCCAGACTACAAGTCTACATCTATATCGCGTTGAAAAATTAAAGAACCAAAAGAGTATTAACATGGGTCTGATACTTTCAAAAACAATATTATAGTAAAAGAAAAGAAAAGAAAATCATCAGTTCCCTGATAATCAACTCAAAAGCAGATGTTTTGTGTTCTATCTTCCCTAGAATAACCCATTTTAAATCATACTTACCTATTCCTTCTACATTTCTTCTTTAATTCTTCCAATTTTATTCCTACTCCCAGAAGCGGTTAGGTTTCCCCTAATCCTCTTAACCTCCCAACTTGATTTCCTAATAAATTAATCTACTTCTTATCTGATAAACATTTTCTTTTTCCCCAATTCCAAGCTAAGTGAAAAATAGCATGTAAGTGGTTCTCTTAGGAATGAACACGTATGAGAATGTTATCGCAAAGGTGCTTTTTTCAAAAGGTAACTGGACGTTGTCCAGTTTGCCCAGAACTGTAGAAGCTTCTTGGATAAGAAGTGAAACATCTTCAAGGAAAAATGAAGTCCAGTTGCCTTTTGAAAAAAGCATCTTTGGGACAACCATGACCTGGATGACTGAGAATCTCCATAGACATATGTAAATGTTACTTCCTGCTCCTAGAAGTATGTATAAATATGTGAAACTCTGTTTAAAATAAACTAATAAAGCTTTTGAATTTAAGTGGTCCTTCAGAATGTGTGCACCGGATATAGGTGGAAATGCTTGTTTGACAAAAATCCTCCCCAGTTGGTGAGTTGAAATGCTGGATTTGAATTAATCTCTATTTATGCATCAGAAATAGTGGTTCCCAATTAGTGGTGGACCAAAACATAAATCTGCTGTTGGTGTGTCAGACTTTTGTGAAAAGATTCCATTGTGCCTATGAGTACCGAAACACATGGGAACAGAGAACTCCTGGCTATGTCTCAGAGAGCTAATAAGGTATCTGGCCTTGGGAAAGAGGTTCATAGTTAATATGATGTTATATAAAGAACTTCATGGAATCCTTATTTTAATTTCACTACTAGCTGTTTATTGAAAAGCAATGTTTCAATGGTTCTACTACAAAATGTAGCCAGTGCCAAGAGGTGTAGTGTAGAACAATATTCAGAGAATTCCCAAGCAGACCTGGAAATAAAAATGTATCATAGGATCACATATCTTCTGCTAAGTGGGCTACAGCTGAAGATTAAAACGGAATATTTACTTACTGGATAATGGACACACAATGTAACTGCTGTAAAACTAGGGGAATTCTGACTTGATTCTTTTTACATTCTTACAATGGTCCTAATCAGATTCCATTGAGTCTAACCATTCTTTTGCCTGTGATGAAAATGGTTACAAAGGAGTAATTACAACAACAATCACAATGTGTTGTTTTTTCCCCTATCATCTCTGTTTCAACTGAACAGAGTCCGAAACTCTGTTTTTGTAAAATGATTTCTGATAAGGATAAGGTTTCACGAAAAGTAGGCAGATTCTGAGTGGATAGATAATGTATATTTACAAATTTGTTTAATAAATAAATTATAAATAAATTATTGAATGTGTTCTCAAGGTTGTACAGAAAGTGAAATTTTCTATAATTATGGTTGATCTTGCAGTGTAAGAATGAATTATTTCTGGATCCATACTATAATATAATTACTAATCATTATAATGATCTTGCATTTTAATTTTTATCTGCTAATTTGAGCTTTAAGAAATAGTTTCTTGTGAACTTTCTTAGGCAGAATGTAATCCCCTCTTAGTTTTCATATAAAAGTTAGCAACCTCAGCAGTTTCTCCAAACTCTCATCTCTTACCCGTATTTGCATAAATATTTATTTCTATTTTGTTGTTATCTCATTGTTACTTTACAAGATAGATTCACAGAGGACATGGTTGTCCTTGTAGTTGTAATGATTCCTTAAATTCAGTAGGAGTATCTTTCTAGACTAAGTTTGGCCCTTTGGAATTCTGAAAGTATGTTTATGGTTGCTAAGAAAAGGTTTCCTAAGTCACATGATGTCTTCCATATTGAATGTGATAAAAAAGAAAGAAAATCCAGCCAATTTGACTATTTTGATTATTCCCTATCACTGAACTTGTTTTTTTTTATTAATGTTCTCTTTTTTCTGGGCAGATAGGCACTTCTTTAAAAAGTTCTGGACAGTATGTCTGGGGAGATTCTCAATCATCCAGGTCATGGCTGTCCCAAAGTTGCTTTTCTTCAGTGAAGCTTCTTAGATGAGAAGCAAAACATTTTCAAGGAACCCCCCCCCCCAAGAAAGTCCGGATGACTTTTGGAAAATCACCTTCTGGACAGTATATTGCCAGTATTTTTATAAGGAAGAATGATTAAAGTGGGATCTATAGTTATTCTTATAAATAAGGGTGATATTTGAGGGCAGAACCTTGATTTGTAACAAACCAACATCAATTGAATATCATATCTCATTAAAAATTGTTTCAAAATAATCACATCAGGTAAGACAAGGAACCGATACCGAATAAATTCTGATGAAAAATGCTTCACAAGAACCCAATGTTATTATTTATTGTGGTATTTGGGGACAGGAGTGAAGAGTGATAAACATTCTCTAATTAAAGAGAGAGAGAAGAAAAGATTTGCTTATATTCAAGCAGGAAGTTCATGTTGAAACTAAGACTTTTAACCGTGAACGTCACAGCTTACCCATTGCTTTTTTTCTTCTTCTCTTAACCATCCCATTATATGAACAGAAGGAGGACACAAGAGCACTTGCCATGTGAAATGAATATGTCTGATCCTCTCCTCTTGCTGTGATGGAAGAGCAGACGTTGGACAATCTGTTTGAAATGAGCAACTTTGTCAGTTTCCATGGTTGCTCAGCTCTTAATGCAGAAGACGATGATATTACGGTAAAAGGCTTACGCCACTCAACAAGACTGTCAATTGTTTATGTTTCTCCTTTTTTAAAAAAAAAAACACACATCTCTATTCCAGTCACACAATCCTGTCCCCTAGGGCAGTTCGCTGTAATAAGCACAAAATAAATAAAAATAAATGCAACTAGATTTTTTTTTTTAAAAAAAGAGGATAAATTAAATTGCATGAAATCCATTAAAAAGAAAACCATCAAGGGAAATGGATTAAAATTAGTGTACCTCAGGGTATCTGTAATTATTCATTTGGAGGGCCAAAGAAGAGGCAAGGCATTATTCTTCATATGTTATACAACAGTTCAGTTATAAAAAGTATCAAAAACCACAGTGAATGGTTGAGTGTCAAATTTAACCACCCTGTTTCCAGAGAACAACTGAGGCATTAAAAAAATATATATGTGAACCAGGGAATCCAGAGAATATTCAGAGAACATTCCACATCAAGATTTGTCCTGGAAAAAATTTAAAATGGAGTTGCAAAGTGACAATTTCAGCAACATTCATACAGTTAGAGCTGGGTGACAGAGTAGCATATGGTGTGGTACCTATCACCAGAATTAGGCAATGTAAAATAAATGAGGCTGTGGCTTATAAAATTCAAATCCTTAAACAGAAGCTCTCTTTACAACCTGCTCCACAATCCCCTTCTAGGATTCTGAGTAAATGAGTAAACAGATATCAGTAATTTAATCACAGGTTTCTTATTTTTTTCATCAAGGATTGTAATATTTGTTTTCGCCATTGCATTATTCTATTCTATAGCATTGTTGCATCAGACTGATAGTGCACATTTGGGGAAATTATAGCTCAGGCCTGTCTTTGAAGAAAACTGTGGGAAAATTCTTCCAGTTATTGCATTCAGTTTACATTCCTAATGTAGATAGGAAATATTTTTCCTTCTCCCATTGCTGGCTTTCCTCATTAGCTAGAAACATGCTATAAAATCTGCCCTTTATTTGTCGATTGTTCCATTTTTTCACAAAGGTATCAAATATGGGGATCTTTATTTTCAAGTGTGGTGCTACAGTAAAAAAAAAAAAACCAAAAACCCAGTAGAGTAAGCTCAGTAAGCTTAATGCTCCAATATTCTCAAAACCAAATTCATACTTTTTTAAAGAAAGCAATAGCCATGGGATCTGGCAAATCTAGCAAACCACTTTCTTCTTACCAAGTTTAATCCACCCACAAAAAAAGAAAGAAGTGCTTCCTAATGTCTACCTGGGTTGTCTATTGATTATTGTTGCTGTTGTCACTGTTCCGAATTAGTAAGGTGACTGTTGTATTTTTTGTCTTGTGTGTGTGTGTGTGTTACGTACTTTGCAGTTGAGCTGCTACAATAAAATTGCTACTGTTTAGTGGGGGGGTTGTAAAAAAAACTTTATTAGGATTTTGGATACAGAATAAAAACTACTCCAAATAAATATTTAGAATGAAGAAAGAGGAAAAAGAAGAAAAGATCAAAAACAAAAATTCAGAAATTAAAGAAAAGAAAAGAAAAGAAAAAGATTATAAAGAAGCTATTTCTGATTTTCCTTTACAGTAATTATAAGTATAAATATAAGTTAACCTCTTACTCTATGGTTCCAGTATTGGCCACATTTTTTCTATAGTTTATTATTTGTATTCTAATCCTCAAAAAATCCTCATGACTTCATTTTTTTTTGTTTTCTGCAAAAAGTCAATAAAGGTTTTCCAATCATCACTAAATTTAGACAATTTTCTGTCTCTAATTAAAGCAGTCAATTTAGCCATCTCGGCAAGTTCCATGATCTTCACCATCCACGCTGAATTGGTTAAAACCTGAGCAGTGGTAGGATTCAAATACCTTAACATCCGGTTCTCTGCATGGATGTAGGCCTGGGCCTCTGAGGCCTAGAATGGACTTCCAGAAGTGACATCAACACACTTCTTGTGAGGTGTTCTAGGCCTGGGAGGCCTCCACCAGGCCTAGAACGGACTTCCGGAAGTGACATCAATGCACTTCTGTCGGGCCGTTCTAGGCCTGGGAGACCTCCTCCAGGCCTCCAAGGCCTAGAATGGACTTCCAGAAGCAGCATGGTTTCAGCTGGTTCTCCGAACTCAACAAAATTTAGCTACTGGTTCTACCGAACCGGTGCAAACCGGCTGAATCCCACCATTGAACCTGAGCCTCTTTACTGAATTGTTTCCCCAAAATTCCATTCAACTGGAAGGAATAAGAAGTCTAGGAATGTCTGCACAACGTGGCATCTGGAATTCCTTTCAATCCTAGTACTAGTAATAAGAGACTCCTATATTTTCTTCATGATTATTAGACAGGTTGCATTTGCATAGAGTTATGTGTGTGTGTGTGCACTTTTGGAGCAGGGAATTAATAAGGGTGTATACGTATGTCTTGTCTATGAGTATGTGCATGCAAAGTTGTATGTATGAGGGGTCCTTGGTACTCTCTGTGCTTGGTTGTTTTCTTGCAGACGTTTCATTACCCAAACTAGGTAACATCATCATTGCTCAGCACGTACTCAGCACTCAGCACCCTACTTTATTGAGAGCAGAATCTTACAAGTCCACCAGCATGTTTTTTTCTTCTCTCTCTCTCTCTCTCTCTCTCTCTCTCTCTTTCATCCTGTGTGAAGTCAGCCCCCCCTCCCAAGAAAGAAATATTTTGTTAATATTAAAAGGCAGAATATTATATTTCCCCAAAGGATCTTAAAGACAGAAAAGCAGGCCCAGTTTTTCTTAATAGCCTCAGGCAGAGACCAACTCTGTAGAAATGCAGATTTGGTGATTCATTCAGGAAGACTAGAGCCAGGAAACCTGGGGCTGATGAGATTAGAAAGACTAAGACCCCTAAAATCTACATCCCCCACCCAAACTCTAAAAACATGACCTTTGGGACATAACAGGATTAACCCACCACCATCAGAATACCAAAAAGGACACACTCAAAAGCTCAGGTCAAAGTTCATGCCAGAGGAACAGGAAACAACTCCAAACACAAAAGCCCAAGAACCACTCCCAGCAACATGTGGTCAGTCCATTTTGTTTATTCCCAGCTTGGACTGGACCCTGATGAAGATTTTTCTTTCAACAATCCCAAGGAGCTAAGGCAGAGGCAGCCTGTTTTTCTAATGGCTTCTGGCAGCCATATTCAAGGTCATCTCCATGGCTTCCTACCTGTGTACGTGTGTGTTTGTCTCTATGTAGGCCCTTGGAAGTTGTGATGGAATGTATGGATGATCTTGGGGAATGAGAGGAATAAATGCTGCTTAGGAAACAATCAGACAAGGGGGGCAGGAGCAACAGCTTTCCTTTCCAACCTAATTCCAAAATGATGGCACCTAAGTCTATTGCCATGCTGCATACATGACCGGCCAAAGATCAAACAACACTTCCAACAGGAATGTATGCTTTTTTAAATAAGTAATTTTCCTGTGAAGTATCATCAGGGATGTTTCCTTAAACATACAGATCTGAGTGGATTAAAGATTACTCAATTTATTTCATTGTTGTACCTCTATTGTTTCAGATTGTTCAGTTTTCCAAGCTTGGGGAGATTCCAAGTCATCCAAATATTTTGCTAGCAGAAGCCGATCCATTTTTCATATCAAGCCTTTACTATAAAGGCCTCCATCCCAAATCAAAATCTCTAATTGCATCAATTGTCCATTTCCTTGTTTCCTTATATTTGCCTCCTTTAAGAGAGACAGCAGATGGCATATCTGGAATCAGAACTTACTTTCTAGTTCAGCTGTTGATACTCTTCCTTCCAAAACGTAGAACAGACTGGTAAGCTAAAAACAGTTGCTTTTTTTAGTTTAAATAATAAAAGAATACCCTTTATTGAAAATGTGGTTAAGTTCATTAAAGGAGCCAAAGGAGAGCGAGATAGAGAAAAGTTTATAGAAGAAAGTAGAAAGAGGCTGCATCTAACTTTCTGTTACAATCATTATTTTTTATATATATAGCTATTTCTTTGTGAAATGGACCTTAGCCTAGGTAATAAAACAGTTTCTTTTGAATGACTTGGAAAATGTTGCTGTACTGCTATTTCTGTTTATTGCATTCAGGAGATTGCAGAATTGGAGATCAGGACAAGACAATGGTACCCAATTGCCGTTTTGATTGATTGCTTATGGCGATTACTTCAAATAAATAGTTTTGTCCTGAACTTGGGGCAGAGCTGGAAGCAAAATTAAACAGAAGGGCCATTTGCCAGCATTTCCAAATATGCATTATTTCCAATTTCCTATTGAAATGGTCTTTTTTTCATTGCAATGCCAGGTAATGTTTCCTGGTATTACAAATATATCAAGCAGATGATGATGATGATGATGATGATGATGATGATGATGATGATGATGATGATGATGATGATGATGATGATGATGATGATGACGACGACGACGACGACGACGATGGTGGTGATTGGTTACACAGTCATCCAGAAGCTTAAGCTGGATTTGGCATTTTTATCTACCTATCAAGTCCTTCCCAGGGATCTGGGATAGACAAATGTTGTTGGAGGGTGTTAAAGGTATTGCCGCAGGATGTAAACTGTTCCCAAGGAAAGCTGCCTTTTGCAATTGACCGATGGTGATTTTTTTCAGTTCCAATGGCTTCCAAGTGGTGCTCCAGTTATGGTTCATTGCACAGTCATGGTTATTATTACTACCTGAATTTGTTCAGGTAGAGTGGGCATGCTTTAAGTCCCTTTAATTACACAGTGCTCTCTTTTGTGGACAAAGGATGTGTGCCTTCTCTGTCACAGTCCCAGTGCTCTGGAACAGCATCGCCCAGAGACAGAGACAGCACCCAGACTTCTGAGGTTCTAAAAAATCCCATAAGACCTGGCTCTTTCTCAACCTTGGGGTTAAGTGTGGTTGTTATATATTGGTAGGGTCATTATTATGTGTTTTGTACTGTTTATTATTTTACCTGTTTTAATCCAGGCTGCCTGTTTATATGGGTTTAATGGTTTTAATTGTTTTTACTAGGGTTTTTTTTTGGGGGGTGGGATTTTAAAAGCTACCCATAGTCTTCTGGAGAGGGCATCCATAATAAATCTATTAAATTAAATTGGATTACATTAGATTATTTGAGGGCTTGTTGTGGTTTTTTTTCCCTCAGTGCGGTTCCCTTAGTTCTGAACAAATGGGAAGAAAATGAAAAAAGGAAGAATGAAAAAAAAAATGATTGTATTGTAAAAAAGAAAGGCTGCACCAAGTGCATTAGGTAAATATTGAAATCCTGAATGAACACGTAGCTAATTTGCCTCTTAAAATTTTATAGAATGATCATTCAGGGGCTACGCTTTTACATAATTAAGCGAAGCAATTTAAATTTAAATTTTCCACCAAGAGAGAAAATTATGACCAATTTCACATATTTGATGTTTCTATTTTTTAAAAAAAAAAGACTACGGGGTACACGCACTTACTAGCATGTCAATACTTGCATGATCATGGCAATTCAATAAACCACCAACTTAATTTCCATACCCCCTTGAGGAATATTTGGTTCATGCAATCAGTTTTTCTATGGACCACGCTCCAGTATGCCATGATAACTAGAGAATGGGATAAAGCAGTCCTGGGCATTTTACGGACCTTTGGCTGTCCTTGCATGGATTGTTTTTATTTTGAAGCTGACTGTATTTTTTTTTCAATTTGCCTGTGTGTGTGTGTGTGTGTGTGCGCGCATGCCTATGAACCTTCATAGCCCTATTGGTTCAGCCATCCACAACACTTCAAGCTTTTTATGTGGCCTGTTGGTAAAATTAATTGCCCGCTCCTGGGCTAAAGCCCTCTGAATCAACTTTAAGATTCCCAATGAAGTCCTCCCAAATAAACGCAATCCAAACCGATGATTCAAATATCCAAACTGAATCAATTTGCTAAACCGATTTGGATAATCCAATGGGATTGATCTCCCGAATCGAAGCAGTGATTTGAATTGGGTTCCACAGCCCTAGTAATTAAAAAGTCAGAGGAGACTAGATTGTATATAGGACAAAGGAGGGCAATAGATAGGAGAAGAAAAGAATACCTGCAGTCTAGTGCATCTCACAGGGTTTTTCTTGTGGGGAAAAAAAAATAGGAAGGTAGGAAGATGAGGTTTATCTGATGTCTTGAATTGACCTCACAGGCACAAAATATACAAGACGCATATAAATAATTGATGTTATCAATTGATATCCCATTCAATATTTCTGTATTGGCTAGCAACACTGTCTAGAGTTTCGGCTAAAATTCCTTCCTCATCTGCTCACAACTATGTGAAAGCTGTTGATAGAAATGAACTACAGCAAATTAAAATTACATCAGAATGACAACAGATACGCAATGACCTTACGATGCAAATCCCTGAGTTTCAAACTTGTGTCTTGGTGCGAGTAAGGAAGTCACAGTGTAAAGATGTCATACTATTTTGCCCATCCCACAAAATACGTTTTTCTAAATCTGGCCCTTTATTATTTGTATCAATCTTTCTTGCATTGCATTGATTCTGGTTCCGGTTCTGGTTCTGGCTCCAGTTCTGATGCTGGTCCTGGTCCTGGTCCTGGTTCCGGCTCCGGCTCCAGTTCCAGTTCCAGTTCCAGCCCTAGTTAATAATAATAATAATAATAAAGTTGGAAGGGACCTTGGAGGTCATCGAGTCCAACCCCCTGCTCAGGCAGGAAACCCTATACCATTTCAGACAAATGGCTGTCCAGTCTCTTCTTAAAAACTTCCAGTGTTGGAGCATTCACGCTTCTGGAGGCAGGTTGTTCCACTGGTTAATTGTTCTAACTGTCAGGAAGTTTCTCCTCAGTTCCAGGTTGCTTCTTTCCTTGACTAGTTTCCATCCATTACTTCTTGTCCTGCCCTCAGGCGCCTTGGAGAATAGCTTGACTCCCTCTTCTTTGTGGCAGCCCCTGAGATATTGGAATACTGCTATCATGTCACCCCTAGTCCTTCTTTTCATTAAACTAGACATACCCAATTCCAGCAAACGTTCTTGATATGCTTTAGCCTCCAGTCCCCTAATCATCTTTGTTGCCCTTCTCTGCACTCTTTCTAGAGTCTCAACATCTTTTTTACATCGTGGTGACCAAAACTGGATGCAGTATTCCAAGTGTGGCCTTACCAAGGCATTGTAAAGTGGTATTAATACTTCACGTGATCTTGATTCTATCCCTCTGTTAATGCAGCCCAGCACTGTGTTGGCTTTTTTGGCAGCTGCAGCACACTGCTGGCTCATATTTAAGTGATTGTCCACTAGGACTCCGAGATCCCTCTCACAGTTACTACTATTGAGCAAGGTACCCCCTATACTATACCTGTACATTTGGTTTTTCTTGCCTAAATGTAGAACCTTACTTTTTTCACCATTGAATTTCATTTTGTAGATAGCGCCCAATCTTCAAGTCTGTCCAGGTCCTCCTGTATCTTAAGCCTGTCTTCTGGAGTGTTGGCTATTCCTGCCAGCTTGGTGTCATCCGCAAATTTGATGAGTTCCCCATCTATCCCCTCGTCCAAATCGTTGATGAAGATGTTGAAGAGCACTGGCCCCAGACAGAGCCCTGGGGCACCCCACTGCACACTTCCCTCCATGTAGATGCGGTTCCATTGAGGACCACACGCTGAGTACGGCCGGTCAGCCAGCTACGAATCCATCTGGTGGTGATGCTGTCTAACCCACATTTTTCTATTTTATAAGTAGTAGGTTGTGATCTACTTTATCAAATGCCTTACTGAAGTCCAAGTAAATTATATCCACAGCATTCCTCTGATCCACTAATTTTGTCACTTGGTCAAAGAATGCAATAAGGTTTGTCTGGCATGATCTGTTTTGACAAACCCATGTTGGCTTTTAGTAGTGATTTTGTTTGCCTCTAGGTGTTCGCTGATTCGTTGTTTGATTATCTTTTCCAGAATCTTCCCAGGTATTGAGGTCAGGCTGATAGGTCTGTAATTTCCTGGGTCCATTTTTTTTCCCTTTTTTGAAGATGGGAACTACATCAGCTCTTTTCCAGTCCTCCGGTAATTCCCCAGTGCTCCAGGATCTTTGAAAAATATAGTTCAATGGTTCTGAGATCACATCTGCCAGTTCCTTGAGAACCCTGGGGTGTAATCCATCTGGTCCTGGTGATTTGAACTCGTCTAGGCTGGACAGGTTCTTTCTGTCTGTCTGTCTGTCTGTCTGTCTGTCTGTCTGTCTGTCTGTCTGTCTGTCTGTCTCTCCCCCCCCTCTCTCTCTGCCTCTCTCTCCATTCACTATTACAGATGTTTCTGTCTTATGTCTGCCTTTAAGCCCCACAACTGTTCTACTAAACTAACATAAAACTTCCTAGAAGCTAGACCACTTTCTATTAAATCAGTATTTAGTGCCAGCCAAGACCATTATTGAAACGATTTGCAAAGTAGCAAAGCTTGCATGGCAGCCATTTGTGAGCGAATCCGTTGCATGCTCTCAAAATTCCAGATGTATTTCTTCCTAGAAAAATTGCCAACCTCTAGAATTTCTAAAAGCAAGTCTGGCAATGTGTCAAAGGGAAAAGACATGATGGAATGAAAGAAAGCAATCTATACAGTGAACTGGATGCATGCCATGCTCTGTACAAAATACTAAAATAAAAAAGAGTCATGGATAATTGCAGTTCCGCTTTACCAAACCATTCCCAATAATTCAGAATGCCAGCATCCAGTGAGAAATTTGATGAGCATTTTCATAGGCTTCTCCGCAAAGCTGTGTATAACAGTATGACTTAATTACTTTTCTACAGTCAGAACTATAATGCCCGCCCTCAATTCATCTATATGATGAATTGATTCATATTCATTCAATTCATCATCATGACTATAACTTTGTTGATTGTATCTTATGATTCATGTCGCCTGCTTTTATTAGTATCTTATTATGCTTATGTTGCTTGCTTTTATTTAGTATCCTATGACTATCACTGTTGTATCTTATGATTTATGATGACTGTATTTTATGATTATGATCATGATTATCACTTGTTTGCATGTACACTGAGAGCTTATTCACCGGAGACAAATTTCTTGTGTGTCCAATCACACTTGGTAAATAAAGAATTCTATTCTATTCTGTTCTGTTCTGTTTGTAACTTTCAAAATCTGGACACAATTGATTTCACATTTTTGTTTCTCTCTTTTTCTCTTGAAAGGAAAAATGAGAAGAGAAGGGGGACTCAAAATATAAGAAGTTGTTATAAAAAGAATACAATAACCTAAAGAAAAGATCAGGGAAATTCTTAGTTTATTGAAGATATTTATTAAATAGTTAATACTTTGATCAGAAATATCTATTTCGAAGGAATGGGAAAGAGTGAGAACTGCATTGTGACAATAAGCAACTTATTCTTCCCTTTTAAATAGCAGCAATACAGTAAGTTCTTTGGTATCTATATCGCAACTAAGAAAAATGTGAGTTATCACTATAGCCTCCAAGAATGCCTAAGAAATATTGTTAATGGCCACATGAATTTAAGCATGATCTACATTTAAAAAGACAATGAATTTCTCCATAAGTGATTGCCTACGAGTGCTACTTTATTCAGGCTGACCTGGAAGAACTTGGCATGTTCTCAGAATTGGAAATGACATTTAATTATGTCTTACTTCTTTTTTCATTGCCCAGATGAACTGGATCTCCACAACTAGAGAGAGATATTCATCATGAAAATGCATTTTTTTTTAAAAGACTCTTGGAACCTTCAGTTCTATAGATGACACTCAGATTCAGACTAAAAGGTCCTTGCTTCCAAGAACTTCAAAGGACAGAAGGGCAAAAATGATGAATTAGAGATTGCACAGAGCTTTATAACTGCTTTCTGTCAATGCACCTTACCATCAACAGCAGCTGAAGAAAAAAAAAAAACACCTTTGCCCTGTGTTGAAAGGCAGATGGACTTCTGGACATAATACCCAGTTTCTTGCTCAGATGGATCTTGTTTGCCAGGGAAGGGAGAAAATATTGCAACTATCTTGAAAGTAAGTTAGGATTTTGGTATTTATTACCTTACCATTTACTTTTAATATTGGGGTATATATTATTATTTCCAAAGCAGTTGTGTACATTAGGCCCATAGTCTTACAGCCATTTGCTACATACAAAAGTTGATCATACATTTATATCTCTAATCATCATCTGAATAGGTCTGTTAGGTGTCCTACACATAAAATTCTTCTTTATTTATGAACTTGAAGAATATAGTTAGAATTCTATAATGCCTGAAGTAGAAGTGAACTGAAGTCTAATCCTAGTCCTAAATTGCAGTCTAGTTTAATTCTAAATTGCCGTCTAATCCTAATTCTAAATTATAAAAAGAATAGCTCCAAGGTTTTCCAGAGGAGAGGGTACCACTTTGTATGGGATGCCATCTTGGAATACTAATTGAATGTTAAACAATCAGTGGATAGAAAAAAAGGGGGGGATTCTTTCTTTTCACTTTGGCCACACTAATTTGGAAGGGTTATGTACCCAGATAATGTTCTGCCATTAATCCTACCTCTAAAATATAAGGTTATCTTGTTGCTGAAATATAACTGCAAGTGATCCTTTTGACTACGCTGGGAGAAGGCACCATTCTGTGAAAGTACCTCAGAAATCAAGAAGGTTTAAACAGCAGCTAAAGTCCCACCTCATAACAAATCATACTTTAAAAAAGAAAAAAGGGGGGGGGAGGAAAATGAGTTAGCCTTTATGGATGTGAAGTGACTAGAAGTATTTGAGCAAAGTATGTTGAAATCCCCAAAGTTTGATGAATTAATGAATAAGATTTACTAAAGCCAGAAGGCATCTCCCTGTTTATACTTGCCTTCTTCCAATAACTAAAAGGAAGCAAAATCCAAATGAGATCATAAATTATGCAAGGTCAGATAAATTGTGCAAATGTGCACAATTTGCAAAATATAAAAAGGTCAGATCCATTCTTGACTTTGGATTTTGCATGCCATTTTGATGATTCTTAGTTAACAAAACGGTATAACATAAAAGAGTCTCATAGCATACAGAGACATAACATTAATACATTATGAATTTCATTAATATCGAACTCTTACTTAGAATTATGAATACCTTTAACTGTTATGTCCAGTTTTTAGAATTTTAATGCCTTTCCATGTCTGAATGTAAATAAGCCAGCATTCTTTCCCACAGTTTTGTTTTGGCTGATGAAAAATATAAAACCTTGCCATCTCAAGAAAAGAATATGATTTGGGTTGTCCTGTTGGAAGATGTTAGAAATGGGTTAATTTTCTGCTGTTGCAATGCAGTACTCATGTAATATATATATTTTTGTTAGAAATTTAAAATAAAAACACGTCTATTTTTTTGTTACAAATTAACTCTTTATATTTCATTTTCTTATTGTCTTCAATGCATAATCTTGCCAAAGTTGACTATGGGTTTATTCTAAGTTTGTGAGTGATGATTTGGGCCTATTGACATAAGAATATTTCTCTTTCTCATTGAAGTTATCCCAAAGCATAGATTTATTTTTAGTTACAGATCCCAGTTTCAGCAAAGTCATATAGCAATTCTGAATTGTTTTGAAACAATTTTCTCTAATTATAGTGTAACTGAGGATGAGAAGATGGGCCGCAAACTCAAATATTATTCCATTTTCAGTCACCGTTCATAGACCATTTCTCCAAACTGATTTTAATTCACAAAGTAGTCTAAATTTTGGTTTGGCTGACTTAATTATATTTTGAATTAATTATTCACATTTAGTAAACTGCCTTTTAATAGCTTCAACACTGTACTGAGAAGACAAAAAGAAATATATTTATAGTGAATTAAATCAGATAGGATTGTTATCTGAAAATTTTTGTTTTCTCTACCCCAAGGGAAGAAAACTTTCTTCCCAAAATGTGATGGAATGTAGTGAGGAGGTGAGTTCCCAGGAGGAAGGGCGCGCCTTCCAGAGGAGTAAGAAGTAACTCAGCCAAGATATTATGTGTGAGAGAAAGAGAGAGAAGACAGCCCCTCCCTAATAATTCAGAGTATAACCTAGATGCAGAAACTAGAATGCTTAGTCTGGCAAGATTCTACTACAGGTGTGAAACAATAAACAACTCAGCTTGGAAAAATCACCACATATTCTTGGTTTTGGACCTGACAAAATTTTTCCCCCTCATTTTAATCTAGTTCTTTTGTCCTTCACTGTTTACAGTTATCTCCTTACAAGAGATATAAGGGAAGATCTTTTTCACATTTCTATAATTGATTTCAGAACGGGTTAAAGGTAATAATAATAATAATAATAAAGTTGGAAGGGACCTTGGAGGTCATCGAGTCCAACCCCCTGCTCAGGCAGGAAACCCTATACCATTTCAGACAAATGGCTGTCCAGTCTCTTCTTAAAAACTTCCAGTGTTGGAGCATTCACCGCTTCTGGAGGCAGGTTGTTCCACTGGTTAATTGTTCTAACTGTCAGGAAGTTTCTCCTCAGTTCCAGGTTGCTTCTTTCCTTGACTAGTTTCCATCCATTACTTCTTGTCCTGCCCTCAGGCGCCTTGGAGAATAGCTTGACTCCCTCTTCTTTGTGGCAGCCCCTGAGATATTGGAATACTGCTATCATGTCACCCCTAGTCCTTCTTTTCATTAAACTAGACATACCCAATTCCAGCAAACGTTCTTGATATGCTTTAGCCTCCAGTCCCCTAATCATCTTTGTTGCCCTTCTCTGCACTCTATTTTGGAATTAATAATTTTTTTAGTATTATCGGCACTGAGCGAAACCTTAAATTAAAACTTTAAATTCTTGTTAGAGATCTGAATAATTATTTGTAGCTATGTAATGTATTTTAAGACAGGGAATATACAATCTGTTGTGTTTTGTTTCAGTCTTGCTTAGTCTGTATAAAACCTTTGGCTTTTTATTTGCCTGTATGAGGGCCACAAATACTTTTTGCCATATTTGAACTGAGGGAAAAAAAGATACCGGTTGAATGTTTCCCCATTTTAACAGTCCTGAACAATTTGTTGATACGTTTTTTGTCGTTTTATTAGGATTGAAATCATGCAAACGGCAGGGAATGTTGGAAATATAATCATTTTGCACACACATACACAAACATAAATTACGCAAAATCAGATAAATTGTGCAAATGTGCACAATTTGCAAAATATAAAAAGCTCAGATCCATTCTTGACTTTGAATTTTGCATGCCATTTTGATGATTGTTAGTTAATAAAACAGTATAACATAAAACAGTCTCATAGCATACAGAGACATAACTTGCACTTTGTTTGATAAGCTTTTGACACATTATTTGAAGACCTAGTTCCCTAGAGACAGCTCTAATGATGAGAAAGGTAGAAAGAAAGAGAGGAAGAGGGTGACCAGTGGTAAGGTGGAGAGAGCCAGTGATGATGAGTCCATCTTTGGAAAACCTAGAAGACCAGCTTAGGAACAGATTGTCACAGAGAAAATCTACTTAAGAGTGGTTGCTAAGAGTGTTTATGGCAAATGATCAATCAATTAATAAGATATTTAAGAAGTCTGTTATTTGGACAATTGTCCAGGCATGTGCAAGTGCTTAATAAGCCTATCAGAAATTCTATAGTTTTTGTCTGGTTTGAATTTATCCATAATGGAAGAATAAAAGAAGAGTCTTTATTAAATTTAACCTTTGTGAATTCCAATATGCACAGTCCCATCAGTAACAGTCTGGGCTACTGTGTGATTCATAACAATAATTTAGCAGCTTAGACTTTGGAAGGTCTGAAATAATTCTTGGTTGAAATCAAATTTAAGGGAAATGCTGCTGCTGTTCAATGTCATCTGAAAACTAAGAGTTTTCATATAGCCAGATATTTTATCCCTTGGTTCGAAAATTGGTCTCACAGAGCAAACCTACTTTGACATAAAACCATCCCCCCACCCACAAGCCAACTTTATGCATGGCTCATCCTAAATCAGAGACGAGACTCCTAAAGGTTGCTGCACAGCTATATTTAAGCCCTCTTCTCTGGATATAGAATCAGGAGCTGCAAGCGCAATCAATAGTTTACTTTCAGAGCTGCAAGCTCAATCAATAATTACTTTTTACCTGAAAAACTGGTTTATGCATCTTTTACATAAAAATAAATATGGTATGGAGATTGCTATCAATATATATATACAGTATCCCTAATAACTATAAAAATACACACACACACACACACACATACATACATATATATGCTAATCATTTAACAGCTCTGGGTGACTTATTGATACAATAAAAATAACGAATACATCTTTATAACAAGAAATATAAAATGCTAAACACTTTCCAGAGTACATTAAGATTGTGATCCCCAATGAAGTTTATATACAGTATGTATGGATGCATTTTTCTAAGTTTGTATGTAGTTACTAAAATAAACCCTTAGTACAGCCTGGTCAAGAGAGGGTTCACTAGTGATACATTCAACAGATGACTTCGCAAGAAGGAAGAAATAAAGAAAGAAGGGCCACAATAGCTAACTCTGATCCTGCCAGCTTGGTGTCGTCTGCAAATTTGATGAGTTCCCCATCTATCCCCTCATCCAAATCGTTGATGAAGATGTTGAAGAGCACTGGGCCCAGAACAGAGCCCACTACACACTTCCCTCCATGTAGATGCGGTTCCATTGAGGACCACACGCTGAGTATGGCCGTTCAGTCAGCTACGGATCCATCTGGTGGTGATGCTGTCTAACCCACATTTTTCTATCTTATCAAGTAGTAGGTTGTGATCTACTTTATCAAATGCCTTACTGAAGTCCAAGTAAATTATATTCACAGCATTGCTCTGATCCACTAATTTTGTCACTTGGTCAAAGAATGCAATAGGATTTGTCTAGCATGATCTGTTTTTGACAAACCCATGTTGGCTTTTAGTAATGACTTTGTTTGCCTCTAGGTGTTCGCTGATTCGTTGTTTGATTATCTTTTCCAGAATCTTCCCAGGTATTGAGGTCAGGCTGATAGATCTGTAGTTTCCTGGGTCCATTTTTTTTCCTTTTTTGAAGATGGGAACTACATCAGCTCTTTTCCAGTCCTCCGGTAGTTCCCCAGTGCTCCAGGATCTTTGAAAAATATAATTCAATGGTTCTGAGATCACATCTGCCAGTTCCTTGAGAACCCTGGGGTGTAATCCATCTGGTCCTGGTGATTTGAACTAGTCTGGGCTGGACAGGTGCTCACTTACCATTTTCTTGCCTATCTTAACTTGCGTTTCTATTCTGTTTTTTTATGGCATTATTTTTGGTAGGTTGGTCTGTTTTTTCCCTTTGTGTAAAGACAGATGCAAAAAACGAGTTAAATAGTTCTGCTTTCTCCCTGCTGCTTATCACCTTCTTGCCACTTTCACCCACTAATGGACCAATCTTTTCCTTCACTTTTTTCTTGTTTTTTACATGTTGAAAGAACCTTTTTTTGTTATTTTTGACTTTGGTCGCAAGCCTTAGTTCATTTTGAGCCTTAGCTTTCCTCACTTTATCTTTGCAGGCTCGGGCTATTTGCTGATATTCTGACTTAGTTATGTGCCCCTCTTTCCACTTTCTATACTTGTCCTTTTTATCTTTCAATTTACCAGAGAGTTCTTTATGTAGCCATGCTGGTTTCTTTTGAGTGCTGTTATTTTCCCTCTTTGTTGGTATTATGCTAGACTGGGCTTTTATTATCTCACTTTTCAAAATTTCCCAAGCTTCTTGAGTTGTTTTCCCCTTGAGGATTCTCATCCATGGAATCCTTCCCAAGACCTCTCTAAGTTTATTGAAATTAGCTCTCTTAAAGTCCAAGACTCTAGTTTGACTGTGTTCTATTGCTTGTGCTTCCATAATGTTGAATTCCAATATTGCATGATCACTTCCTCCCAAGGTTCCTGTGGCTTCAACACCTTCTATCATTTCATCTCTGTTAGTGAGAATTAGATCCAAAATGGCTAATCCCCTAGTTCCCTTCTCTACTTTTGGGGAGACAAAGTTGTCTGCTAGGTTTGCAAGGAATCTGTTTGATCTTCCACTTGGTGCAGAGTTTGTCTCCCAGTTGATGTCAGGGTAGTTAAAGTCCCCCATTACCATTGTGATGTGCTTCCTACATACCTTAGTTAGCTGACTAGCAAAAAGTTCATCTATTTCCTCTGTTTGGTTGGGTGGCCTGTAGTATACACCTATGGCAATGTCATCCCCCCCCCCCTTTTATATTGACCCAAATGCATTCAAGGCAGTTTTCATCATTGTTGTGCTCTATTTCTGTAGAGATATAGTTATTTCTTACATATAGAGCAACTCCGCCTCCTCTTTTATTTGGTCTGTTTCTTTTAAATAATTTAAATCCCTCTAGCTGTGTGTTCTATTTGTGGGTTTCATCCCACCATCTTTCCATAATGGCAACAATATCATATCTGCCCTCATTAACTTGAATTTCTAGTTCACCCTGTTTGCTGTTCATACTCTGTGCATTGGTATATAGACATTTGAGTCCTTTATGACTGACCCTGTGTTTACTTTCTACGTAACCTGTGTGGTGCCTGAGTTCCCCTATTGTCTTACCACCTATTTGGTTAGTGCACTTTGTGTGGCACTCGCTATTAGAAGCTTGATTTTGCTTGACAGCAAGGTTGATATTCTTGTCCACACACACATCTATGTTACATGCACTGATAGCCCTATAATTTTTAGATTGCCGGGGACAGGGATGTTCTGTATCAATTAACTCACTGTCTCCGCTGTTTAGTTTAAATATTCCTCCAGAAAATCTGTGAATTTATAGCCAAGTAACTCAGTCCCTTTCTTTGATGGATGCAAACCATCTCTTTTGTACATTTTTTCATTGGACCAGCTACAGACATCGTGACTAATATATCCAAAGCCTTCCCCTTTACACCACTCCTTTAGCCACATATTGAATTGTGCTATATGCTGGCCTTTTCCATTTTGCTCCTTATATACTGGTAAAACTTCTGAAAAAGTAAGCTTACAGCCTATTCTGCTAAGTTCCTGCCCCAAGCTCTGGAAATCATTCTACACAGAGAGTACATCTTTTTGGGACAGATCGTTAGTGCCAAGATGTACAATAGCCTCCACATCACAGTCCTTGCTGGCATTCTTGATTATTTTAGAAATACGCTTCTTGTCCCTACTGGCAGTAGCACCTGGAAGACACCTGACCTCTTTTGAAACCTCTGTGTCCTTTCCTAAATTTACATCCCTTATAATTGAATCACCTACCAGAAGGTGGCTTCTCTTTTTGGATGCCTTTCTCTTCTTGCATGACTGATGTGTAATACCTGATTCACACTTCTCCCTGTCAAAAACAAGTTCTTCATCTCGGACCATGATCCCCTGCTTATTTGAGTTATCATCACAAATACCTTTACCTGTCTCCTTAATGTCCCTATTAAGGTCAGCAAGGGCACTGTATCTGTTGTGCAGGGACACAGCGAAAGCTTTGCGTTTATGGTTCACAGCTCTCACCCTACCAGATCCCACGGTGGTCCACACTGCCCTTCTCCTGCAGGATCTTTGTGGTAGAGGGGGCTGATAGCGCGGAGGCTCAGTAGAGTAGTGGGACTGAACTGGACACCTAATTTCTGCCTGAAGAGCACAGATTACAGACCCTAGATAAATAATCTGTCCTTGTAGACTAGTGATTTGTTTACAGATAGGACAGTTTCCAAGTTTGAAAAGGGTACTGCGAAAGACAGCTGCAAAGCAACTGTTGCACTGAACTAAGCCAGACATTCTTAGATACAGGGAATCTCAGACACACTTCCCCTGAATGTACCACTGCTTTTGATTTTTAGTTATATAATTTGTGTGCCATTAGGCGTGCGGGCCGCTACCTTTCTGCTGCAGTCTTAGAGTTTGTAAAACCTCCCAGCAGCTCTGGGCAGTTTAAATACAATGGAGATCCTAAGCAGGGTTTATTTTATTCCTCAAACATCTGTATTGTTGTTTGTTTGTTTGTTTGTTTTCTTCTGTTCAATCTTATCTGATTCTGAGAGTCTGCCTGGACAAGTCTCTGCAGTATCCTTGGCAAGGCTCTTTAGAAGTGGTTTGCCATTACTTCAGGCCTAGAGTTAAGAGACAGGGACTGGCCCAAAGTCACCCAGCTGGCTTTGTGCCTAAGTTGGGACTAGAATTCACAGCTTCCCAGTTTCTAGCTTAATGCTTTAATCACTACACCACAATGGGTCTCCATTGCTCCTCATCTATATCACAAGGCACAAAGCACTTCAGGATTGAACATTTGCTTGGATTTCAAGATATATATTTTGCTTTTTGACTTTCAAATACTTACTTCACTCAGCTGTGAGTGGAAATCTTGAACTATAGATGCATTTTAAAAAAAGAATCAAGTCCCTCCATTGGTTTATAAAAGTGATGTTCCCTGGATGACGGATACCTTGAACATTGGACCATAGTTAAAACGGATTTTCTTTACAATTGGCTTTCCAAAAATTTAGGGAAAAACTGAAAAGTTAAAAGAGAAACTAAATGTTTTGGTTCACTGCTCTCTTGATTGGAATGACATGTAGAAACAACTCAAGATTACACCTGAAAACAGCATTCAAATGTTGACTTCCCTCTTTATCTTAATATAGTGGTTCTCAACCTGTGATCAATCCTGGGGGGCCAAGATATCATCACGGGGGATCCATGAAGGCTTGAAGAAATGTTATGATTTAAATCTAGAATTAAGTCTTGGTGGTGTGAGGCCATGGTCCATGACCACAAAAGGTGGGGTCCATGGTGAAGAACAGGTTGAGAACCACTGCCTTAATATATAGAATTATCTCAGCAAGGTTATACTGTGAACTTATGATAAATAACAATAATTTATTAAATGTATATGTTACCTGACATTCAGTGACTCTGAGTTGTTTACAAATTGTTAAAAATATTTAAAAACAAAGAAATAAAACAAAAAATAGGATCAAGAGGGCAGAAAGGTGACAGAAAAATAGATGGGACTATCAAAAAAAGACAAAGAGGGCTTCAATAACTCTTGTCAAAGGTTTGGGCAAAGAGACGGGTCTTCAGGTTCCTTTGAAATATCAGAAGTGCTGGGAGAATTCATTCAGGATCATACTGGGGACACAGAATGATTGACTTCCACTATTATAATGCCATAGCATTGATTGCTGCATGGTAATAGAAGACGATATATATGAGGATTAGGTCAGCTGACCCTATATGGTTTGCAATATAAAATTATATTCTAGAAATGGCTGACCTCTTTTTCCGCCCCTCCACAGCTACAGTTAGATTTGTCTACTATGCTGAGGCCAACCCTCAAAAAAATGTGATGGCATTTCCTCCTCCTCCTTTCTTCTTCTTCTCCTTCCTGTCCTCCTCTTCCTCTTTGTGTTCCTCCTCCTCCCCTCCCCTTTCCCTTCACCCTTTTCCTCTCTCCCTTTCCTTCTGTCTCTTTCCCTCCTCCTCCTCCTCCTCCCCCCTTTCCCTTCACCCTCCCTCTCCTTCTTTCTCCTCCCCTCCTCCTCTTCCTCCCCTCCCCATACCCCTTTCCCTCCCTCTTCCTCTCCCTCTCCTTCTTTTTCCTTATCTCTACCATCTTTGTTCTTTTTTTGGGCGGGGGATTTGATTTTTTTTAACAATTAGTTAAACTGCCCAAAGTCACTGGGCAGTATATAAATGTAATATTTTAAAAAAATAAAATAGAAGATGTTATTTCAATTATTTCAATTGCTAATAGGGTGCCTCAGCCTTGAAAAACTATACTGGGGAAAAAAAATCAGTGAAATTGTTTCTTGATTATTACGAAGGAATATCAAGAGGTTACTGAAGCTCAGATATAAGCAAAGTGAATGAGCTGTGTATGATATACACAGAAAGGAAGGAAGGAAGGAAGGAAGGAAGGAAGGAAGGAAGGAAGGAAGGAAGGAAGGAGAGAGAGAAAGAAAGAAAGAAAGAAAGAAAGAAAGAAAGAAAGAAAGAAAGAAAGAAAGAAAGAAAGAAAGAAAGAAAGAAAGAAAGAAAGAAAGAAAGAAAGAAAAAGAAAGAAAGAAAGAATTTCATGCAAAATGATATATTTTGCATTTTAAAAGAGTATGGCATTTGTATGCTGTCAGGCCCAAAATATTTTTATTGGACTATATTCAATGGGTTACATGCTGACTTTAAAAGAAAAAAACTATAATACTTGATATTTGCTAGACTCCTTGAACATAATTGCAGACATTTCAACATGTTTCAGAAATAGAAGCATAAACCTCCAGTAAGTTGTAGATGGGACTTTTCTGCTCAATAAAGTTAACAACTGGAACCAGTAACTAATACAATCACTACAGGACACCTGCCATAAGGGTCATATGCATGTAAATGATGGTATCAGAGCTCCTAGCTCAATACTATTAGTACTTCAGAAAGTTGGTTGCACTGCAATTCAAACAGAAAATTAGTATCAGCAGGAAATGCAAAAAATAAAGTGAAATTATACCTTCAAACACCCAATTGAGGCTGAATGTATGAAACAAATTAATCCCATTATAGCATTTAGGATTTTTGAAATGTAATACACTGTAATTTATTTGCCCTAATTTTAATCAATGATAGAACAGCTGTTAAGTGTAATGCAATACAAAGTCCTGTATTTACCATTGCAAAAATACCAAACAAATGTATGACTGCAGGTTGTGCTGTAGTGTTGCAATTTTTTTCTCCTTCTCCTGAGAGAGAGAGAGAGAGAGAGAGAGATGGACACAGAGGAATCAAGGTGCAAACTTTGCCAGAGTAAAGGTAGTGTCCCATAATAGCAATGTGCTATAGAGTCAGGCAGTTATGATGTCCCAGTTGAGTGAAACAAAATAAGATTACCTCTTATCAGCAAAGAAGAATGCTGAAGTATGAAGTTGGCAGAGATCTCTACGGTCTTGTTCAAAACTAAATGTGCATTTTTCATGCAAGCTTTTTATTATATATACAGGGAGAATTTCAGTGGAGTTCTTCCATTATTGAAACCCCATTGCAAAATATTTCTCAGACAGTATGTGTGCATGACTTACGTTTAAACATTGTCTTTCAGGAACCCCTCCAATTTTTTCCCCGTTCCAATAAATCTGGGAGATCAGATAGATGTGATAGCAGCTAAGTCAAAGTCACCGAGTCAACTTCCATAGCTGAGAGTGGATCTGAACCAGGTTCTCTACAATCCTAATTCAACACCTCAATCATTACAACACACCAGCATTTCAATAGAAGGGAATATTTGCAGCTCAGAGTTGAACTGTGAGGTCCTTGGTGCTCTGTGAGGTTGGTGGTTTTCTTGTAGCTGTTTCATAAAATCCACCAAGCTCAGAGAACCCCAAGGACCCCACATCAGCATTTTTTTTGGCTGAGATACAGGGGAAAGGGCATCATACAGTATAACATCAATGCAGCAAACTCATTCCATGATACTATCAGTCAAACTACTTGGTGTTGGGATGAGTTGAGGTATGTCCTATTCAGTGTATTTCCCAACTATTCCTCTCCTTGGCCCACTTGGAAACCACCTGAAGATTGTTTGTGGATGATGAATACCCAAATGTTCCTTAGACATTGAGTCTCTGAGCATTTTCCCTCAAACTGGAATTCCAGTAGCTATTCAGTGTTATTGTTTGAAGTTTATATTGGTCTGTTTTTGGTGATGTTTGGAAAGTTTAGGACTCTTTCTGTGCTCTCTGCTTCGCTTTTCATTCCATAAACTGTAGTTTTATTACATTCCAGATTACTTTTGGGGCAGTGCGTGTATGTGTATTTTAAATTGTTTGAATGCTGTAAGCTGCCCCAACGCCATTGGAGCTAGGAAGTGACTCTATCCATTTTTAGCATGTGTGTAAAAAAAGCTAGTGGAGTCTCTTGACTGTGCCATCTCCCATCTCCCTTGTATTATGATTAGTGAGTTTATGTAAGTCTTTCAAAAGACATGAGGTGGCATGCAAAGAATGGAATTTGAAATTTCTGTACCTGGAGTGGGGAGAATCAAAGATTCCTATGTTATTGTAAACATGAGCATTCTAATCAGTGGTTTTTCAACTATAGGAAACTGTGGGTCTCCATGTCTTTCATGTAAAGTGGCGCAGTCAGTTGCTAATTACTCTGTCACTAGCTGTAACTAATGCCCATCATGCTTGTTAGTTGCTGATTGCTTTCTGAGCCTCAATTCAGTGTCCTGTCAGGCAAAATTATTGTGGCAATGTAGCAAAACTAATTAGATGATGACCTCCGTGCTGGGCAGCTATCTTTAGTGTCAGCTTGAGTTTTTGTTGAATTCCTTTTTTTTTTCTTTTTGTTTGGCTGTATTTTTTTAAGGCAATGAATGCAGATTTATTTACATCACTGCAAGTTATCTTTTATTGAGGAGGACAGAAGAATCTGGAGGATTTCATACAGTCCCTTTAAACAGATGATTTAATGGAAAGAATTGAAGCAACACACACACACACACACAGCCAAATACAGGTGATTAGGCTGTTAAAGATTGCTGACAAAAACTCCTCACAAGAACTACAGCTCTTTCAAGTCTACTGGAGCTGCAATTGACCAAAAAAGTATGATTGCACACCTGCAGTTCAGTATAACATCTTTCCCCATTTCATTAACACAGTCATTTGTCCAATGAGGAAGAAGAATGTTTTCACAGAATAGTCTCTGGCCTTGGACTGGTAGATGTGGAAGGCAATGATCAGTGTCATCCAGAATTGACCCTGGTGATGCTTCAGCTATGTGGTAGGCTTTCAGATCCGTAATGTTTTGAAAATGAAAGCTTGGAAACTACAAGACAAGGCAGAACAGGTATAATGGGTATAAGATCATTAAAGAGAGAGCCAACTTAGAATTAAAGAGAAATTTCCTGTCAGTGAGAACAGTTAACCAATTGAACAGCTAAATATCTTTGGAGATTCTCAGTCATCCAGGTCATGGTTGTCCCAAAGGTGCTTTTTCAAAAGGCAACTGGACTTTGTTTTTCCTTTGTTTTCCTTTGTTTTTCCTGTGTTGTAAACACAGTCCTTTCAGTAGTTCCAAAAAGATTCCACACCCATTTGCACTGTAACCCTGAGGACATAGATAAGCCTCCAAGTGGCCTCAACAATTCTCAGGGAGAGTGCTAATAACCAGATGACTGCAATCCTTCCATTCTCCACCATTCAGTCAGAACTGTAAAAGCTTCTTGGATGAGAAGCAAAACATCTTCAAGGAAAAACAAAGTCCAGTTGCCTTTTGAAAAAGCACCTTTGGGACAATGGAACATCTTGACTCCAGAATGTGTGAGTGCTCTAACACTAGAGGTTTTCAAAAAAAGATTGGACAATCATTTGTCTGAAATGATATAGTGTCTCCTTCTTGAACAGACAGTTGGACTAGAAGGCCTCCAAGGTCCCTTTCAAACTTATTATTCTATGTTCTATGCTCTGGACACCATTCACATTACTTGGTGTGTGCTTGTTTTCTACAATGTATAGTGGTAGAGTTTCACTGTCTAATGCCCTCTCTTGACCCATTGCAAGCATCAGTTGTGAATTCTTTATCATTTTATTTATTTATTCAATTTCTATAAATTGAATTTAATTTCAGTTTCATCAACCCCCACATAAAAGGCCATCTCTTAGCAAGTCTTTTACAAAGTCCCCCCCCCCCCGAATTTTAGCACTCTGATAAATTAAATGCTATAAGCAAGTAATGCTTGCTCCAACTTGTTGAACTCATCTGTGAAATTTAAATCTCTGGACAATGACTGATGGCACAGGGAAGAAATGATCCTGCAATAATTTTGTAAGTTGATCAAAAGATATCGACTTTGATGAACAGCAGCAGTGAGTGCTCTTATTATTACAACAATACCAGGGCCCCACAGACAGTCAATAGGAAAGCTCAATTTTGTTCAGAGCTATTTTGACTGCTCGAAGATGAAAAGAAAACCTCTCTGCCTTTGAGTAGCAGAACTGTGCTGACTTCACAATATCAAACTCTCCAGTCTGTCCAGACTTAGTGTTCAGGTTTCCAATTTGAGATTATTTCCAACTACTTATCGGAGCACTTGAATAATAGAGGCTTTCTTGCTGGTCTTCAGTTCTCAGCAAATCACACCCTGACCATTAATAAAGTTGTGTTGTGATGAAGTGAATCAGTGAAACGCACAGGTGCAAACACAACTGGTTTTTTTTTATGAATATAGTGCTAAGATGGATGACCAAAACTACTGGTAGTCGACATTTGTTTAGCAATGAAAAAAAAAGCGACTTATGAATGATCATCACACTTACGATTGTCACGGCGACCCCATGGTCACATGATCCAAATTTGGGCAATTGGCAAATGGGATTTATTTGCAATGGTTGCAGCATTCCAGGGTCTTTTGGATGCCATTTGTGATCTTTCCAGCTGGCTCTGGGAAGGTCCAGCAAATTCAATGAGGGAAGATTCATTTAATAACCGCATGAATCTTAACTACAAGGAATAGCTTGACACCGTGGCAAAAAAAAAAAAGATATAAAATTGGATCTCACTTACTTAACAGCCATCTTGCTTAGCAACAGAAATTCAGGTGCCAGTTGAGGTCATAAGTCAAGGTTTACCTGCACACTTAACAGTTGCAGCTGTGTCAAAACTACAAGTGCTGCAGTGGATTGAAATGTAGTTCCTGTCACACAGGTATAAGAAGAAGTGAACTTTTTTATCATTAATCACAATGGAAATTTGCTTTTTTTTCTAACCTTTTCTCTCTCTCTCTCTCTCTCTCTCTCTCTCTCTCTCTCTCTCTCTATATATGTATATATGTATATGTATGCATGTATATATATATATATATATATATATACACATACATACATACATATACATATATATATACACATATACATACATACATATATATACATACATACATACACACACACATATATATATATATAAAAAATTTACAAGAAAAAGCAAACACCAGGATAAAAATAAACAAGACTGTTTAATATAAACAAGCCTGTAAATAAAAGCACTAAGCTTTCGTTGGCCAGACTGCCGACGTCGTCAGAGTTGGAATAGAAGGCGATCTGGGAGCTGGCCTATATAGCCGCCTGCCTCTGCGCCTGGCTTCTCGTGCGCATCATCGGCCCAAAAGGCTCAGGACTAGAGTCCATGAACATGAACTGGCAATTAAAAGGCAGGAGCAGTGCTCACAAGTGTGGGCCCATATGGCCAGCCTTGATCATACATTCAATCTGAACAATGCGCAGGCCATATCTCGTGAGACCACCAAGGGTGGCCGCCTTCTTAAGGAAGCTTGGCTCTCTGATGAGAACTCCATTAATCGGCATATAGACCTCCTACTGGCTTACCAGACCCTCAGAAGGTGGGAGAGATTACAATAAATTTTCTTGTAAATTTTATTAATATGTGTATTCCCAGGATTCGCATTTTTAGTGTTATAAAGGCCTATATATATATAGTTTTTATAGGATATATATATATAGTTTTTATAGGATTAGGAATAGGGTGGGGTCGCGGTTGGGGTTGGGGTTAGGGTTAGGATTTTTTTAAATAACATTCTTAATATTTAGCAAACAACATGTTGTCTGGGTTCATGTATTTAAAAAAAACAATGCATAGTAATTACTTATCATAAATAATATGTTAATTAATCGCTCGATAGTCTTCTTCTTACTAGCATATATTCAATGTTACATATCAGATTCCTTTCTCTCTAAATTATCCCATGTTCTAAAATACACTGAGTCTTCTTTTTCTTTTATCTTTAAAGTCAATCTATCCATTTCTGGTAAATTGAGGTCCAGAAAGTCCAGGGCCATCCACTAAATACATGGACTTACATACACGTATTGCTTAAAGTCTGTCTTCAGATGAAGGCTGTTGCCTAATTTTATGTCCATCCTTCCATTTGCATTTTACTCTTGATTTGGAAAAATCATCTTCAGTTTTACAGGGTCCACATTCCACATTCAGTGTTCAGCTGGATGGAAAGCGTGAGGGTGAAAGAGATCAAATTAAAATGAAAGTTACCACGGGGACCTGTAATAATGTTAATAAAACCTTTTTTTTAAAATGATAAAAGCCTGTAATTATCACTCTTTTCATTTTTCTGCCTAAGTTATAAGTCCTAATTTACAGGAACTACTGTTCCACTGAATGGGTCAAAAGCCCAGTGCTCTAATGCAAAATGAGATTTCAGCTTCCTGCACATTAGAGCCATTTCCACAACACAGGTAGCTGCTAAAGAGCCATTGGCTCAGTAGAAAAAAAAAAGTGCCTAGTTCCTTTCATTAGGAACCTCATTCCTTTCATGGTGAAAGAGCTTTGATGAGCCTCTCAAAGGTGTTGAAAGGCGTTGGACTGGTTGAATTTAATTTACCAGGTGAGTAATCTTCCTAGGAACCAGAGGTTAGATCCAATTAAAGCGAGTTGAATTGTTCAAGTCAAAATACCTCCATTATCTTCTCCTTTTTCTTCCTCTAGATATTTCAACTGGCAATGGAAAAAAAAAAATGACTGGCGAGGTGACCCAGTTCAGACATTTTTCTGCACCATCTGCACAATTTGAGATTGTCCTGAATTTTGGGTCTATTCATTCTGTCCTGGTGCTACCTCTTCCTTTCTCCTTTCACAATATATTTTTTAATCGATGTAAAACAAAAATGCACCACTTTTTCCAGACTGATGGCTGCACCCTACCCTCCAGTCAGCATGCTTGAGGATGAGCTGCAAAAGAACAGTGGGTAGATCAAAACGAAACCACAATTTCACTCTATTTAATTGACTTTTAACTTTATAAATTATAGTTAATATCATTGCTGCCTCGTAGAACAGTGCAGCCTTTAAGTTTCAGTCTCTAAAAGTTCCCTTGGGGTGTGCAGAACATAGCACCAGTGGTGGGATTCAGCCACTTTGCACCAGTTCAGCAGAACCAGTAGCTAATTTTTTGTTGCCCAGGCACAGAATGGACTTTTGGAAGTGGCATCCACACAGAGAACCGGTTGTTCACATATTTGAATCCCACCATTGCATAGCACCCATTGACAATACCTTGAAGATCTTTTAGGTGGGTCTTTAGCAATCCATTGACAACCCTTTGTATGAGATTTTCCCTATGCCCCCTTCCTTTCCCTCCCCTCCCCACGCCTCCGTAACAAATACACACAAGGGGGGTGAATGTTGATTGGCTTATTGTAAAGATGATTTGGGGGGGAGGGCAGGGGGAGGAAGGGGCACCAAACAAGGAAAAACAAGAGACAAAAAAAACAATCAGTGGAACAACTTGCCTCCAGAAGTTGTGACTGTTCCAACACTGGAAGTTTTTACGAAGAGATTGGACAGCCGTTGGTCTGAAATGGTATAGGGTTTCCTGCCTGAGCAGGGGGTTGGACTAGAAGACCTCCAAGGTCCCTTTCAACTCTGTTATTCTATTCTATTCTATTCTATTCTATTCTACGTTCAAGGAGCAGGTCACTTAATCCAAGAAAATGATACGGCCGCTTTAGGGTAGGTGCTGTGTTTGCATTCCTGGACTTTTCAAAATACTTCATGGAGTCTGAATCTGAAGCTCTATTTAAACCTGCTCTCTAATCAGGAATTTAACATTTCCCTTGTTCAATTCCATTAAATAAAACACTCTGGTCTCACCTTTATAAGATCTTGAGAGGCAGATGCATATGCCCCTGGAGTGTCAAGTTGTGCATTGGTGATTAAAACATTCATCCACCAGGAACTTCAAGAAGGCAAACCACCAACAACGAGAACTTTCTAAAGCACTAAGACTATGAAACAGAACTAATATAAGACAAATATTATAATTATTATATTATTATAATTGACTAATTATAGGACTATAAAACAGAACTCAAAAACACTGTAAGTATTAATACAGTTGTATATATAATTATTTTTATATCATGTAAAATATAATAAGTGCTTTGAAAAAGTTATTAACAGATGAGACCCTCTGGCTGCTGGGTGGCATCTGATCTGCTATTTTTTTAAAAAAATAAAATAAAAATTTAGATTATAATATAACATACGAATGAAAATAAAGATAGTAGGGAAAGGTGGGGAAGGGAAAGAAAGGAAAAGAGAAGTGTAGGATAAAAGCACAGTAGAATAAAAATAGAGTTATAGTCTTTTTACTTTGACATACTTAGTGAGTACTAGTCATTTTGATAACAACAAATGAATTTAATTTCCAAGATTTCATTTTTTTTATTGTCTGGAACTGTTAAAGGTAATCCTTGATTTACAACCATTCATTTAGTGACTGTTTGAAGTTACAACTGCACTGAAAAAAGTGACTTCTCACTGTTTTTCATACCTACAACTATCGCAGCATCCCTGGGATCACATGATCAAAATTTGGATGCTTCTCAACCGGCATGTATTTATCACGGCCACAGTGTCCCCGGGGGGGGGGGGATGTCATATGATCACCTTTTGCGACCTTATGACAAACAAAGTCAATGGGGAAGCCAGAATCACTTAACAACTGTGTCACTAAACAATTGCAGTGATTCACTTAACAACTGTGGCAAGAAACGTCGTAAAATGGAACAAAACTCACTTCAGAACTGTCTATGGAGATTCTCAGTCATCCAGGTCATGATTATCCCAAAGGTGCTTTTTCACGAGGCAACTGGACTTCCTTGTTTTTCTTTGAAGACGTTTCGCTTCTCATCCAAGAAGCTTCTTCAACTCTGACTGGGTTGGATGAATTCTTGGATGAGAAGCGGAACATCTTCAAAAAAAAATAAAAAATACAAGAAAGTCCAGTTGCCTCGTGAAAAAGCATCTTTGGGTTACTTCAGAACCGTCTTGCTTAGCAATGGAAATTTTGCCGTCAGTTGTAGACATAAGTGGAGGATTACCTATACATGATTGTCTTATGAAGCTCCTGGCCTAAGTAATAATAATAATAATAAAGTTGGAAGGGACCTTGGAGGTCATCTAGTCCAACCCCCTGCTCAGGCAGGAAACCCTATACCGTTTCAGACAAATGGCTGTCCAGTCTCTTCTTAAAAACTTCCAGTTTTGGAGCATTCACCGCTTCTGGAGGCAGGCTGTTCCACTGGTTAATTGTTCTCAGTGTCAGGAAATTTCCCCTTAGTTCTAGGTTGCTTCTCTCTTTGGTTAGTTTCCATCCATTGCTTCTTGTCCTGCCTTCAGGCGCTTTGGAGAATAGCTTGACTCCCTCTTCTTTGTGGCAACCCCTGAGATATTGGAACACTGCTATCATGTCACCCCTCGTCCTTCTCTTCATAAAACTAGACATACCGAATTCCAACAACCGTTCTTTATATGTTTTAGCCTCCAGTCCCCTAATCAAGTAGACCCAATACAAACAGGAAGATGAGGAAAATGGTTTTAAATCTTGGGTTACACTGATCCATCCTTCCCAATGTACCTTCACAGCACTTTCATTGCTCCCGTTTCCTTCCATCATGCAGTACAGAATGAATGCAGATCATGAGGAGCCCATGTTGTATAGTGGTGAACATGTTGCGTAGGCTTAAGTTTGCCATCAGCTGTGGAAGTTCAACCGGCAACTTTGGCACTGTGGCTGTTGTGGGGGAAAATGGGAGCAGGAAGTGCTGCAGAAGGAAAGGTGGCTCTGTCCAGGCGTAGGAATACTGTGCCCATGGAAAGCCCTGTTAGGTTTTTATTGCTTTTATTGTTTTATTCATTTATGGCTGTTTTTGGTCCAGGCTGCCATGCCTACTTTCATGTTTAATTGTTTTTAATTCTAGGACATTGTAAATCACACGGAGACTTCTGGAATGAGTAACCATAATAAATTTAATAAATAAAAGTAATAAATGAATATAGTAATAAACAATATAGACATATTTAAGAAGCCTTCCTTCTTTGTTCCATTTTCCACTATTCCCTTCTTCCTTTTTTTCCTTCCTTCCTTCCTTCCTTCCTTCCTTCCTTCCTTCCTTCCTTCCTTCCTTCCTTCCTTCCTTCCTTCCTTCCTTCCTTCCTTCCTTCCTTCCTCTTTTATGACTGCCCATCACAACAAATGATTCTGGGAGTCAAACATTAAATCCTTATATTAAAAAAACAAGCCCAACCACAATATAATAATTAAAATTCACAGAAACTGAGGAAATATCACAATCAACAGTCACTAGTACAGCCAGTGACACAACTTGGAGACCTTCCCTTTGTAGAATTGGAAACTGCTAAAACACACTCAGGTCAAACCTAGGCTGCTATAGGGTGTCATATAGCTATTCTTTTCCTGTTGTTTGCTTTCACTCATGGCCCATCTATTCCTATGAGTATTTGCACACACACTGTTGCAGTAATTCTCTAACTGAAGAATGCACAGGGCATGTTTGGAGATTAGATTTAAAGCAAAGGAGAACTTTCTTGGAAAATTCCCTCTCTCTCTCTCTCCCTCCCTCCCTCCCTCCCTCCCTTCCTTCCTTCCTTCCTTCCTTCCTTCCTTCCTCTCTCTTTCATTTTTTCTTTTTTCTTTCTTTCTTTCCACCTTTTGTTTTAAGCTGCAGACTGGGAAGTCAATGAATTACTGCAGATAATGTAATCTGTATCTTCTGAATTCACCTGAACAATTTCAGATTCTCCTGAATAACCTAGAGAGCTAAGGACAAGATGGATGCACTGCCAAGATGCAGCCAGCTTTTTTTCCCTCCATTTTTCAGTTAGTAGCTGCAACAACATCAAACCCAACATCTTTGGATGAAAAAGTGGAAAGGCAAAATCAATGGGGGGACAGTAAAAATGGCAATGCCCTTTTGTCATGTTTTATGACCTCATCACAAAGAAGATCCTTGGGGTTATCACTCTTTGCATTATGCTGATAATTGATTCGGCTTGATAAGCTCACTGCACCACGTTAGCTTTCCGAACCGTGTATTTTATACTAAAGCTCTGTAATAACCATTACTTTACGTAATTAAATTGGTATGTTTGACACTATTGACAAACTCTGCATCATCAAGGTCAGCCTAGGGTTTTCCTCATGATGCCAATTTAAACAGACAAAAATAATACTTTTTCCCCCCATTAAGGATAGTCTTCTTCTGAGTTTGGATTCAGGTTATGCTTCAGGTTTTTCTTACTAAAAGCTTTTGACCCCTAAAAAGAAGAGTTCTCCTTTTTTGTTTTCCTTCCACCTTAATTTGCATGTGAATTTCCATAACATTGCTTTTGTGGTGATATTTTGGAGCTTTTTTATTCTTTCAAGGGTGCTGGTTTCCAAAAATATCCCCCTCATTCTCTATATTCCCTAAATACCAATATTTCTTGATCTAAGAATCTCATTGGAAAAGTAATCCCATGCTATGCCATTTTCTCTGAGAGAAAATTTCTCACTCAGAAGTGAGAAGCCATGCAGGCTATAGAGTAGTGTTTTTCAATCTTAGCAACTTTAAGTTGTCTGGACTACAACTCCCAAAATTCCCCATTGAGCTATGCTTCAGAAGCACATATTTTTTTGTAGCTCTTTATTATGAGGAGACATGCCAGATGCTATGCTGGTTGGGGAATTCTGGGAGTTGAAGTCCAGACATCTTAAAGTTACTAAGGTTGAGAAATTACCAGGGTAGACTGTTGGAGTGATGATTACATAGGGAAAAACTGGACACTCACATAGCTTTTGATTATCTCATAACTGAGGTAAATACCAGAGGTTTTCAGTAGAGGATTGATTTTGATTTGACACCGACGTGTATCTAAGTTTCAATATTAGAATTTTGTCCTTTTTTTTTTTTAGCAAAACCTCTGAAAAAGCCAAGAAAGTATTGAGATAAGTAGCATGCTCTAGCCCTTTGCATGTTGCTGTCATATGGAAAATATGATAAAGCACTGTGTCATATGCCTTTTATCTGCTCTTGAACATTCTGATAGGAATCCAAGCTAAGTGACTCTACATTTTGAATGCACAAGTTTGCAGTATTTATTACAGTAGGTAACATAGCAGAATTTTGAAAGGTTTTGATCTCTCTCTGTTTTAATTGTACTAATAAATATTTATCTATTAAACAGAGCACACTGTGAGTGGGTGTCAACATTTTCCAGAGTCACCTTGCCTGACTTGGGTCCCATTCATGATTGACATGCAGCCCTAATATGTTGCCAGTGAGAAAATGCAAATTTGATGCATCAGCATCATCGCTGGTGCTCATAGCATAAGGGTGCATGTGAATTGTACACTTGAACTCAGAAGTATACACACACACAAATGCCAGTTTGAGAAGCAGAAAGCTCATACATTTAGCTTTTCTTGGAATATGTCAAGTAATCTCAAAAATGCTTCATTGAGAATAGGGAATAGTTTTGTTTATTTCTGTGAAAGGGGCTATCAGAATAAAACCTGCATATCCGTTGGGATATGCAACAGAAATTAATGTGAATTAAAAATTACAAGATAAATGTGTGAAATTGAGCAATCCAGTAAGAAGATTAATGGGTTCTGCCAGCATCTTGGGCAAAATAGTCCCTTATCAATAATCCTTCCCAGTGGTAACTGCTCAAGTATTAACCTGCAAAATCTTTTACCAGGAGATAAGTCGGCAGAGTACATTCTTAAATCCACCTTTTTAATAATAATAATAATAAATTAAACTCACATTGTTTACAAAAACAAAATGGAAAGAGTTCATGGATCAATATTTATTCTGAACCACAAAGGTCCAAATTCATAATTTTGAGTAATTAATTTCCTAGCACTGCTTTAAAAAACAATAACATTGAGACAGATTGCAAATTTTTGCCTAACACTTAAAAAGTTAGATTTGACCATTTCAGGAAGGAATCAGATTGTTTAGGCTTACTTCATGGGGATTATTGTAACACCACATCAAATGCACTATAGGAATAGAAGACTCTGTTTCATGCTAAGACACCTCACTGGGATTCATATAATTTGGCACTGTCAGCCACATTTGGCAATAGCTGTCTGCTAATTTGCAGAAAGGATTTTTCTGACTCTACCTGAAGACAACCCAGGCTGTCTTAAAATGTCTTAAATGTTGGGTGGAGTCACTGAGTCTTTTCAGAAGCTAACATAAGAATTTAACTGTGATTGTAACCCGAAGGGCAACATTATTAAGTATATTGGGAATAATTGCATTAATTATATTTGATTACTTTATTTTCATTACATGTATAGTAAATGAAATAAAATGTCAGCACCATATTACTCTGAATTTGCAGTATAGTCACCCTATCCTTGAGGATACCATGTTTGATGATATTCAAAAGATCAAGAGAATTAGTAAAATTACATGCCACCTTGGCTTGCTAGATTGTCTGGGGAAGATCAATCTCTGCTATAAAAATCTGGACGTACTGCTCTAAGAGTTTTACATTTGCTACATGCACTTAGGTGGAAGTTATTTCCATTGCAATTCTGAATAGGTATAAATAGGAGAGGATCATTAAACAGTAGCAATCTTCTTCTAGATGGTGTGTCTTCAATTAAATGAAAACAGGCCTAGCCAGAGATCATTTCCCTTTTGGTCTAAAATATCACCTAAACTATCAATCTAGAAAACCCAATGAAAGTAAGATGAGGCTTCCTTTCCCATATTGTGGAGGTATTTTTATTATTATTCAGATGGTTAGAGTGGGACAAAAATCTGATAGGACAATTGGAATGTGTATCATCATGGACAGGGCCTGAATCTATCCATTTCTGTCTCTCTTCCACCCCCCCACCCCCGTCCATTGAATATGAAGACAGAATGAAAATAAAAATAACCACAGAGATGGAATGGATAGAGAGGTCCTGTTTTCATGGGGACATTTAGAATCCTGTCTTGGCAACAGATAGTGAAGGGAACCCTCCAATAAATAAGACATGGAGGAGTAAGTTAATCATGAAGATTTAATTTAATTTAATAATGAAGCCTATATCTTTTTAAATGAATGCCTTTACAATAAATCAGCTGTATCAGTTAAATGAGTTCAAGTGACATGTTAAACCTTCATTGTTGACCCATTGAAGTATATCATACAAACCTGCCAGCTTAAGGCAGGTTTCAGTAATCCAGGGTTTCTTGGCTTCCACACTGTCAATTTAAAATAAAGATCTAGCTCACCTGGGCCAATTTGGCATACAGTATCTGAGTTTTGACAGTCCATGCAGTCTGGCAAAGTCAGATAGCTTTGGACAACTGAAGCTGAGTCCAAATGCTTGAATGTTGAGCATTCAGCATTTTCTCAACCGGTGTAGAAAATATAACTCTAGACAGTTCTTGATTCTCTCCTCTCTATATACCAATGACTGCATCTCAAAAGATCCCTCTGTTAAAGTACTGAAGTTTGCAGATGATACAACAGTGATTGGTCTCGTTTGAGACAATGACAAATCTGCACACAAACGGGACTTTGATGTGGCCGGAACAATCTTGAACTGAACACACTCAAAACTGTAGAAATAATAGTAGATTTTAGGAGAAACCCTACTATTCTACCACCTTTTACAATACTAGACAACACAGTATCAACAGTAGAGACCTTCTAGTTTCTAGGTTCTGTAATATCTGAAGATTTAAAATGGACACCTAACATTAAAAATGTAATCAAAAAAGCACAACTGTGCCAACTCAGAAAGCTCAGACTGCCCAAGGAGCTGCTGATACAGTTCTACAAAGGAATTATTGAGTCTGTCATTTGCACCTCTATAACTGTCTGGTTTGGCACTGCAACCAAACAAGACAGACACAGACTTCAACAGATAGTTAGGACTGCAGAAAAAACAATTGCAACCAGCCTGCCTTCCATTGAGGACCTGTATACTGCACGAGCAAGAAAGAGGGCTGTGAAAATATCTACAGAAGCCTCACATCCTGGACATAAACTATTTCAGCTTCTTCCCTCGAGATGATGCTACAGGGCATTGCACACCAGAACGACTAGACCATGGGTCGGCCATCCGAAACGTCGGATGAGCCGCACGGACCCATTTAGCTTAAAAAAAAAAAACGCTGGGAGCCGCGCGTTCGCGCATGCGCGCGCACCCGCGCATGCGCGCGACCCCGTTCGCGCATGCGCGCGCGCCCCGCGCACCCGTGCCGTTCGCGCATGCGCGCGCGCCGTTCGCGCATGTGCGCGCGCCGTTCGCGCATGCGCACCTGCGTGCGCGCACCCCCGCACCCGCCCGCGCCCGCCCGCGCATGCGCGCATGCGCTCGCCAAAATGGCGGAGGAGGCTCCGGAGCCGCAGGTAAGGCCTCAAAGAGCCGCATGCGGCTCCGGAGCCGCGGGTTGCCGACCCGTGGACTAGACATAAGGACAGTTTTTTCCCTCATGCCATCACTCTGCTTAACAACTAATTCCTGCAACACTGTCAAAATACTAGTAAATCTGTACTACTATGATACCCCTCATCTTTCCTATTACCTATCCTTATCTTCTTATGACTATAACTTGCTGCTTGTATCTTACAATTTATATTGGGGTTTTTTTTGTACCCTAGTATGATTTATGTTGTTTGCTTAGCTAGTACTCTATGACTATCACTAGGCATTGCATCTTATGATTTATGATGAAGTGTTGTATTTCATGATTTATGATGAATGTATTTCATGTTGTATATGATCATGATTACCACTATTACTTGTATGTACCCTGAGAGCTTATGCACCGGAAACAAATTCCTTGTGTGTCCAACCACACTTGGCCAATAAAGAATTCTATTCTATTCTATTCTATTCTATTCTATTCTATTCTATTCTATTCTATTCTATTCTATTCTATTCTATTCTATTCTATTCTATTCTATTCTATTCTATTCTATTCTATTCTATTCTAGAACAACTAGACATAAGGACAGTTTCCCCCCCCACACACACCATCACTCTGCTTAACAACTAATTCCTACAACACCGTCAAACTACTTAGTAAAGCTGTATTACTATTATTCTCCTCATCTTTCCTATTACTTACCCTTATCTTCTTATGACTATAACTTTGTTGCTTGTATCTTACAATTTATATTGTTTTATTTAGTATCCTAGTATGATTTATGTTGTTTGCTTAGCTAGTATCCTATGACTATCACTAAGTGTTGCATCTTATGATTTATGATGAAGTGTTGTATTTTATGATTTATGATGAATGGTTATTTATGTTGATTATGATCATTATCACTATTGATTGTATGTACACTGAGAGCTTATGCACCAGAGACAAATTCCTTGTGTGTCCAACCACACTTGGCCAATAAAGAATTCTATTCTATTTAAATAAGAACAAAAGCTTCCCTTGTAAAATGCACATTACTAGATACAGTTAAAATGAAATCAGAGAGAGTTCTTTTGAAAAAGATTTGCATGTTCTAGCCTGTGCGATACTAATATCCCCCTCAAAGTATATCTTCAAAATGGAGTTTGCCTCTTTCATTACTCGTAAATCAACATCTGTGGCATTGTATAAAAGAAAGTTAAGAGTGACTGAAGTAATAACGAAAGGCCGATTAGGCTGTGTGTTATTAATCCAATCTGAGTTTTTATTACTCAGCAGGAATTTTCTGAAGACTTAATATTCTCTCATCTAAAAGGAATAGAGAAGAATGATTCAAAATGATTAAAAAATATGATTGGGGGAAAATATTCATTTCAGCCATGAATGAAAATTGGCAATGAATGAACAATCCATTTTGTCAGGTCCTTAGTAATGCTATTTAAGAACAAACTATAGCAAAGATTAAAATACGCTGAAAACAGATTTGAGGGTTAGGGGAGATGAAAAGAAGTTCTTCAAGTCTCCTATTTTCTAATTATGTATTTCGAACCGGGAAACAATTTCATTAGGACTAAATTGTCTCTATATCTGAACAAATTAAAGCTGTTTCAACAATTGAACAGTCAAATCTCTTCACCAATGGGATTCAGTTTGAAGAACACCCCTTCCTCCTTTTTTGGACAGGAAAGCTGGAAAGAGATGTGTAGTGTTGCCATTTAACTCCTGGAATAGACAAATTAATGTTCTAAGGCTGGATCAGCAATTTGTGCTTCTGCATTTTTAGATGAAAACCTATCCGTGCTGTACCTGCCATATACATACATACAGTACATATCTTTATGGATCGTATGTGTCTTATCAGACTTGGGTCCTCTACCAGAGGCCTGGGAGTTAGATGGTTCTGCACAGATGTTCCTGACACTGTACTTTTCTGGGAAAAAATATGTCTGACACTGTTCCTGGGATCTGTCGGAGCCTGTCTGTTAGGTGGCATATCCCTGAGTGTCCCTACCATCACTGAGATCATGTTGGCCTTTACTTTCCACATTCTCTCTCACTCCTCCTTCAGCTCCTGGAATTTCTCCAGCTTCTCAGACTCCTTCTTCCTGATGTTGCTATCACTTGCCACTACTACATCTATCACCACTGCTGTCTTCTTGTCCTCATCTACTGTCTGTTGCAAGATATTACTATGTTTTCTGTAACGGAGCATCTCAATATGTAAGGGGAAAAAAGGCATCCAATGTTTTCAAATTGTTTATTTATATATTGTACACTTTATGCTGCACACTGCTGTTTAAATGAAAAGGAGCTCTCTATTGAGTAGTCTGTTCTGCAGAATGCCACCAGCAATCTTTTAAGACAGTTGATAGCTTACTCTTTGGGAAAGAGGCATTGACCAGGATCCAACTCCTTATTCCCTACCAAGAAGACCGGACCAGTTGGATGAGGCAAGCGTGATGCCTGCACATGGAATTGCTGATATCACAAAGGATCCTGTACACTTTCTTCAGGTCTACAGGCTCAAAAATCTCCTAGATGAAACCACACTGTTTGATGTTTGTTTGCTATTTATAGGTTGCTGTTTATTTGAAAAAAATATATGCTATGCCATTCAAAAAGCTGTGAACGACTCACATAATCATAAAAAACTTCAGCCCTTCATTAAATTCACCATGATATTGATTCTAAATTCAGTTAAGATCAATCTAAAATTAAGCTTATTCTTTATATATTTCAATTTAAATTCTTTATTAGAATTAGAGTTTTTATTAGAATTTTTATGAGAAAATGTTATAGACGTAAAAAGTACGGAAATTTGTAAAGAAACGTTAAGAGAAAGAAAAAATGTAAAGAGCAGAAAAAGAAAAAAAGATAAAGATAAAAAAACTTCCATTTTTACAGCAGTTACAAATAACGTTATCTCTTCTTCCTTTTTAAAATTACATTAAATAGTTCTTTTCTATCCCATATTCAATCCTCTGTAATCAGCAAATCCAGAAATAACCATTTCATTTTTTTCCCATTTTCAGCAAACATTCACAAAACATTTCCAGTCTTTTGCAAAAGTATTTATTGTTTTATCCCCGATAAACAGGTCAATTTTGCCATTTCTGTAACTTCTGCTATCTTCACAATCCAATCCTCCATTGTGAGTATTTCAGTATTTCTTGTTGAGCGTATAATAGTCTTGCTGCAGTTATCACATACATATACAAAACCAATCTTCCTTAAATCTTTTCTAATAAGAAAATAAGTCTCAATTTAAAAAACTCTGGTTTTCTGATCTTTAAAATTATTTGTGTCACCATATGTATTTGTGTCCAATTTTTTTTTTGCTCTTTCACAAGTAGTCTAAAATTAAAATTAAACTGATAACTTCCCAAACCCAATGGCATCCTATGTTCAGTGGAGAAGCACTGTCTTATTAAAAGGTAATAAAAAGGGAGTTTAAAAAGCATGCTGTTTCATACAGACAGGTTAGTTTACCTTTTTGTGTTTAATCTCCTTCACTTCCCAAGGGTGGGAATCTGTAGAATTCCCTTTCAATTTACACACACAGTATAGGCAGATTCTGCTCAGAGAAGATGGTCCCAATATGTCAAGGGCCAAAGCAAATTTCAATTGTTTTTGAACATACATTGGCAGCTAATTCAGTACTTGTAAAGCTCAGGGCTTAACCCGCTGAAACAATTCTTGCCTGCCGAAGTTTCTGGGTAGACATCAAAAGCATCCCCAAGAAAGGTGCATTAAAATAATCAATTCCCAAGTGTCCAGCACAAAAATGTTGCTTAGGCACCCTGCCTGAATAACACCACCACTGGGTCACTATCTGAAGATGGGCAAAATGTCTTCTGCTGATGGCCAGTGTTTGCTCCTTAAGAGGAGCTGTGATCCAGAATCCTCAAATGGAGAACCTGACACAGTACTTTGTATCAGCCAAAGTTCTCTAAGGACTTGTTTATGTTTATATAATTTCATTTGAAAAGAAGAGGAATTTATCATATTTAGGCAAAAAAAAAATCCATAAAGAACAGTAATACAATATTTTAAAGCCACTTTCCTCAACTTGTCAATCTATGGGAGGGGGTCTATTTGCCCCACTGCGTGAATCCCTGAAGCCAATCCTGGAGATTTGCCCACCACCAAAAAGTGTTTGCATGTGAAATATGTGTGTGTGATTAGCAATGAGCAGAGGAGGGAAGAAAGGAAGAAAGGAAGAAAGGAAGAAAGGAAGAAAGGAAGAAAGGAAGAAAGGAAGAAAGGAAGAAAGGAAGAAGGAAGAAGGAAGAAGGAAGAAGGAAGAAGGAAGAAGGAGAAGGAGAAGGAGAAGGAGAAGGAGAAGGAGAAGGAGAAGGAGAAGGAGAAGGAGAAGAAGAAGAAGAAGAAGAAGAAGAAGAAGAAGAAGAAGAAGAAGAAGAAGAAGAAGAAGAAGAAGAAGAAGAAGAAGAAGAAGAAGAAGAAGAAAAGAAGAAGAAGAAGAAGAAGAAGAAGAAAAGAAGAAGAAGAAGAAGAAGAAGAAAAGAAGAAGAAGAAGAAGAAGAAAAGAAGAAGAAGAAGAAGAAGAAGAAGAAGAAGAAGAAGAAGAAGAAGAAGAAGAAGAAGAAGAAGAAGAAGAAGAAGAAGAAGAAGAAGAAGAAGAAGAAGAAGAAGAAGAAGAAGGAGAAGAAGGGCATAACTTTATCAGGTTCCCAGCCTAAGAAAAGAAAAATAAGCAAAAATATTTTATTTATTTATTTATTTGTTTATCAAATTTATATACTGCCCATCTCACTCACAGAGAAGATATCAATAAGGCTACCAAGATATCAAATGCCAAGATTTTGTTGCTGTTGTTCAGCTCAAAATGGGTGCTGTCTCGTTTTCTTTCACTTGCTTGGGATGGTTCTCATTTAAAAAAACAAATGTTGGAGAAAGACATGCAAATAATTGGTTCATCTAACTTAGCATTATCCACAGTGACAAAGTTTATCTATCTAAGGTTTTAGCCCTAATTCTCAGGCAGCCGTCCTTGCTTGGAGATGTCAGGTCTTGAATATGAGATCATTTTTAATATTTTTTTTTGCAAATCAAATGCTCTTCCACCCTGAGTTTACTTGTCTAGTAGAAGTTCCTCATTTGTAATAGAAAGGTAAGTTACTTTCCTTCCTGCCCCTTATTTTTGCTCATTTTATGCTGGATAAAAGAGTTCACTTTGGCTCTGAATCAGTGCTGTTTGCCAGAGATACCAGTTGCATTAAAGATCTTTCAATAAATTTCCTGTTTAGCTCTTCTTTGTCTCTTCTGCAGTTGCTGAAACCACTCTGTGGTGTTATTAATATCCACCATCAAAAAGGAAGAGGCAAACCAACCAACACCCCCCCCCCCCAAATTGAAGCTTAGAAATGGTTAGAGCTGATCAAGTGCAACTGGATGAAAATAATTCTTTTTTTCTCCCCCCATTCAAACAGTTTCCCAGCAAATGACAGTACTTTCGGAAAGAACTGAATTAAATCTTAAGGGACAGGACCAAATGAGAATTAAAAACCAATCTTCCTAATGCTGTTTGGAGGTATAAATCTTGTTGTCAAAATAGAGGGCAAGGATATGGCATGATCAAAGATTCAGGCAGGGACTGTGGCTGCAATGTTCAGTCACAAACCCTGAACAAGCCTCAATGTGCTCCAGCAAAGGAAATCAATTGAAAAAAAATATGAATAAGGGGACTATAATACTCCACCCAAATGTGCACAGACCTCTCTGAGATTCCATCTATTGTGTAAACTCCAAATTGACCCATTGATTATTAATTACACAGGGACAGATTGAAAATGAGAGACAGCACTGTTGATATGTCTAAATGAGGACATGAAATGCAGCCAGAAGGCTACCTGGGATAGAAACATTAGTAGACGGAGAACAGTCAAATGATATAATGGAAATGAGGCCTTGCTTTTCCCAGTGCATCCACAAAGAACCATCTAGGCAAGCTCTTGCCTTGTCCAATGTAATCATTCGGATTCTGATTTAACATCGATTCCCAATGAAAAGCCAAATGGGTCGCTGAAAGCCCAGACATAGGAAGACATATAAAAAGGGTACCAGGATTTGAACTAACACATCAGCAACGGACAATCCTGAATAGAATTCACACCTCACATGGTGTCTGCCACTACTCTCTCTATACACGGGGCATAGTACCTTCTCCTCAGTATGACTGCGGGTTCCCACGTCAAATTGTAGTTCATATCATAACCGGCTGTAAGTTGAGGCCATATATCAGTCCAGTATCTGATTTTTTTTCTAAATATAAACAATGCTGCGCTTCAATGATTAGATGGCCTAGGCCAGGGGTCTTCAGACTTGGCCCTTTTATGACTTGTGGACTTCAACTCCCAGAATTCCTCAGCCAGCATGCACACTGGCTGAGGAATTCTGGGAGTTGACATCCACAAGTCATAAAAAGGCCAAGTTTGAAGACCCCTGGCCTAGACATTGCTATTTGAACATAGATCATTTTAACATTTATATTTTATTGTGTTTTACTAACCTACATGAAATATATTGCTAGTCCATATATGATATGCCATATGCTAAATAAATAATAATAAATTCTGATTAGGACCATTTAGAATTGGGGGAAAGAGCTGAAAAGTGAAATCACCAGTGGTTGCTTTTTTGAGGGGATGGAAATGCTTCTATATATCATGGGCATGAAAGAACACTATAGCCGGCTTCTACCCAGAAATTAATGAAGTCCAAAAGGAGCATATTTTTTTATTCATTAAATTCATATGCTACCCATCTCTCTACCAAGTGACTCTGGGTGGCTTACAATACCATAAATAACAGAACAAAATAATGATAGGATTAAAACATTAGAGCACATGCTGCTTTGTCAGCTACAATAGGCACAAAAGGCCTTAAGTTTAAGTCCCTTTGTAAGGGACTGGAATATTCTGATGTAGAAGATGCCTTTGGACTCAAAACTGTTGAAGAATGGAGCCACCCATCCAACCTGGCTGTTTATGATTCAAATTATCTTGTGATTAGCATTCAGGAAGTTTCTTGAATGAGAAACTAAACGTTTTGTTCTTCTTCCTCAAGGAAAAAACAGTCCAGCCGCCTTTTGAAGAAGCACTTTTGAGATCATGCCTGTTGGATTTAAAAAATCATTTTAGCCAGTAGTTAAAGTTAATAATCCAGATTCTGGTCTCTATCCTTGTGTTTCCTAATTCTAATCTTAAACTTTGGAATTTGCATGTAATATAGTGTGTGGGAACATCTTTGAGAGACAGGAGGAAGAACCGCTGGGACAACGCTCAGATAAGAGACATCTCAGCCCACAGAAGAAATGGAACATGGAAAGCATCTCATAAGGAACCTTCCCTAGTTGGATGGATGGAACAATGGATGGAAACTAATCAAGGAAAAAAGCAACCTAGAACTAAGGAGAGATTTCCTAACAGTGAGGACAATTAACAAGTGGAATGACTTGCCTTCAGAAGTTGTGGGTGTTCAATCATTGGAGGATTTTAAGAAGAGACTGGACAGCCACTTGTCTGAAATGGTATTAGGTTTCCTGCTTGAGCAGGGGGCTGGACTAGAAGATCTCCAAGGAGCTTTCCAATTCTATTCTATTATTAATTCTCTGAAAAGTAAAGGCAAGGGTGGGGGGAGAGAGATGCTTTCAAATTTGCAAGATTCTGTTACTGTAACCTTACAGTACATGGTTTTGGTTTCTTGGCCAGAATATATGACTGGTCTTAAAAACTGAGACTGTACTCTCTCAGTTGCAATTAAATAAGTGTAAGGTCCCAGTTGAGTCCCCATGTAGTAGTTATGCCATAATTTTTCCCTCAAACAGTTTTAGAGCAGCCAGAATGTAGGTGTCCACCTTCTGGGAATATAAAGTCAGAATGGCAGGGTTATTGGGATTGCACAACCTTTTCTTGTTTCCTTTAGGAAAATGGCATCTTGTTAGGCTAGCTGTTGATTTGATGACTAGTCATGCTAAACCTCCAAAAGATCATGCAACTCACACAACAAAAATATATATTTTAAAAGAAATAACCAAACTCAAATGCATGTGCCCAGTATCTATGTGTTATTTACAAGTAGAGAAAAAAATTCACAGACAACCCCCCCCCCCCGCTACTTTATTGCTGTTTATTGCTATTTATTGCTAAAGAAGTGAGGACAAATTTTAATTTGAATAAACCTTGAGAGAGTGAATGGTGGCTTACAATAATTCTGTTTTGAGCAGAATATTGCATTTGTTCTAGCTTGTCAAAGAGTGTGCACCCTCTAAGTGAGAAGCCTTGATTCTGCAAAGCAGTTTCATTCTAGAGAGAAGGTGGGGCTTCTTTTCTTTTGTTGGTTTGTGTTTTTGATTACTTTTAGAAGGCCATAAAAGTAGGTAGTCTGAATGGAAGGTCTAGGGATTCAGCAACAGAAGGATTGGCCTATACCAGGAATCCTTAATACAGTGCCCTAGAACAGAGGTCCCCAACCTTTTGGGCATCAGGGACTGGTTCCGTGGAGAGAGGTTTTTCTGCAGACTAGAGGGTGCGTGGTTTTGTGTGCTGCCTGCATCCCGCGGATGGGGCTTTGCTTGTTTGTGTGGACCGGTTGCTGGCATGCTGCAGTACTGGTCCACGGACCAGGGGTTGGGGACCCCTGCCCTAGAATGAATTATGGCTAATTATTAAATTAGTAGGGAGGAAGGGAATCTTATGGGGCAGTGAATTTTAGAGGTTTTTGAATTTTGTGAGACCTTTTCTGCTCCAAGTGTCTCCTAAACTTATTTCTTTTTATAAAGGGAATAGAAATATGCAGGCATATTGCAGAGCCTAAATGCAAAAGAACCATCAAGAGCAAAAAAAAAAGATAAATTTCCAATATTCTTTTTTCTCCTTTTATTTTTTGGTTTCTATTATTTTTCATTTATGTTTAGGTATTGTTCTGTTTAACTATGGAGAGGCTTTTGGTGTATTTTGGTGCTTTGTCTATATTCTGTATATATATATTTAAAATAAAATAAAATAAAATAAAAAACTAATTAAAACAAAAAAGCTAAATTTCCTATAGGGAATGTGCATGTTCAGTACAGGATTTTGCTATGGAAGCATTAGTGAGTAAGTTATAAATATCTGTGCCTATCTGCACATTTTATATTCAGTTCATATAAATCCGACATAATAATTCTTTTAAAAACTTCATGCTTAGCCATATATGTTCTTTGATATATGTGTATGCTTCATAAGCAATGCTGGAGCTGACAGAATGATTACTTGGTTTCACCAGATATGATATGAAGAATATGAAGAATTGTCAAGAACTTCTTAAGTAGTTTAGAATAGTAATGGATAGGTCTAGTAAATATTATGATTTGTTTGTCATCAGAAAGAAAAAGGCTGGGGGGAAAACCCTTACCAAATCCATTAGTTTATGACTTTCATTATTCATAAAACTCAATTATGTTTGCCACAAGATGATTAATATACAGATAGTTATAGTGATATCCATGACAAGGAGACAAAACTTTCCCACACGTGGAAAATCATGGCTTGACAAAGAATGGATGCCATTTTTATTATTCATAACCAAACATTCTCTGCTATGTGCAAATAGAATTCCAGAAACTGAAGCCACAGATATAATAAGAGTTATTCTGATCTCTTAGCACAGAACGGCTTGCATAAATACCCATTTCTGCCTTGCCCACATCACTTCCATCACATCAGTCACATTAAACTATTATCCCTGAAATGAATTTGTTCTCAATTTCATATCCATGTTTATCTCCTGCCCCAGTTCTCCTACAGTTACATGCTACTATGGCTTTGGTATAGTATCCAAAAAAAAATGCAAACTATACCTTTCCTCCAAGGTTGGAGGGAGAGATTGAATTTCAGAAGTTGGAAGCCACTTCCTCCTACCCACTTACAAACTCCAAGGTTGATTTTTCCAACTCCAGTACAATAATAATAAATAAAAACAACAACAACAACTCAAGGAGCTTTCCCTTGTCATGAGGGGGAGGGCTTGTGTGCTCTGTAGAAGAGCCAGACTAAACTTGTTCCAAACCCATTTGACTATGGTGAAAACACATCAAGTGAATTCTATGCCAGATTGAGTGTTGCCCTGCTCAACAAGATTCGTGTTGAATACTATGGCTGCTGGGTGTTCAGCGAAAAATATGCCACAGGGCTCAGCTCCCTCTGCTAGGCAACCAGGGCATGGAGTAGACAGGCGACTGTAAGATGAATGAAAAAAAAACCCCCAAAAAAACAAAAATGTGGACAAAGGAAGAAAATTATTCAATTATGGAAGCTTATTATAGATCTGAGCCAACAAAACATGGATTTCAAAAGTGCAGGTTCAAGATTTGGAAAGAGAATCACCTGGATATGGAAATCAATGAACAAAGACTTATGGACCAGAGGGATGTTATTTTGAAGCACAAGCTCTTCACAAATATAGAGTTACAGAGCAGCGCAAGATCAAGGCTCAAGTGTAACTGATAATGGAGATACTTTAAAAGTGGAGCAACAAGTAGTGGAGAAAAGGAAATAAATCAGAGAAGTGGATGAGGAACAAGAAGCAAGAGCTGGATTAGATCTTGAAGAATCAACAGCCAGAGCCAAACTAGCTGAGAAAATTAAGACTCAGATGGAAAACATGGAAAGAATTTGATTGCCAAAACTGAATCCAGTTAGTAAGAGAAGTTTGGCTAAATTATTGAAGAATGTGAATGAAGCTGCCCAGACTATTCCAACAGAAACATTAGCTCAAACAAAAACCAACTAATGTATGCAGCAGCTTATGTTACTACTGAAGAATTGGACTTGAAAAGTGGAAAGAATAAAGCAATTAAGAAGGGGAAATCAAAGTGGAAAATCTGCCCGGAGTTAAAAATAAAGAAAATACGATTGGATTTAAGTAACTTGAAGAATGTGAGGCGAGGAAACCTGAAGAATAAAAAAATTCAGAATCAGCCTGATAACAAAGTATGACCTGGAAAACAAGGAAACTGCAGTTGTGTTTGAAGAGCTGAAACAAAGAATTGTAGCTATTGCAGAGAAAATAAAGTGATATGATAACCGAATAATAAAGTTTCAACAAAACTCGCAATTTCGAGCAAACCAGCATCATTTCTATAAGACCCTTGAAAGTGGACATTGTGCTACCGCAAGTGAAAAACCTAACAACAAGAAGCACAATGGGAATGCAAAGTGGATCAAGCAGGTTGAAAGCACTGTATAAGTGACTAGAATGGAATATGGTCACATAACAAAAGAAATGGTGCAAACTGTGAATTGAATTAAAGATGAAATGAAGAAGAAGGAAAAGGAGAAGGAAGAAGAAGAAGAAGAAGAAGAAGAAGAAGAAGAAGAAGAAGAAGAAGAAGAAGAAGAAGAAGAAGAAGAAGAAGAAGAAGAAGAAGAAGAAGAAGAAGAAGAAGAAGAAGAAGAAGAAGAAAGAGTGAGAAGGGATGAAAAGGAAAGAAGAAGGGGAAAAAGACCAAATAAAACATAAAAGCTGAAGGCACATGGTTGGAAATAGCAGCATTACAACCTTGCCATATATAAAAAAGTGTAGGTTACTAAGGAAAATTGTGCAGGTACTTAGAACTATGGGACTTATCATGGAAAACAAGCCTTAGCACGGGCAGAAGATTGATCTGGGGCAGTACAATCCCACTCTCCTTGGAAATGTCCTCAATTCTTGGTGACTTCATGGAGACATCTATATAATTTTCTTGAATAAATATGGAAATGGCTCCTCATTGTGTTCTTTTAGAATGATTTTTAACTTCTCAGTCTAGCCCAGGGGTGTCAAACTGCCGGCCTGCAGGCTGGATGCGTCACATGGAAGCTGTGCCCACCCCAGCTCCGGCAAGGGAAAAAAAGTCACGATACGTCAAGATACGTCACGTGACACAGCGAGTTTGACACCCCTGGTCTAGCCTAACCCTAACCCTAACCTGAGCTTTTATCACACAAGGCTGTGTGGAGATATATGCAGGATATCAAGTAGATAAAATCACTGGGATTTGCTCTCAGTTGGATGTCAACATTATAACAGGTTCTTTGGAGATGCCTGGCATATCTCTACCCCTGTCCAATTAAGCAATGCTGTCGAGGTCCTGGCCCATGGCCTGGAAGCTTGAGCACTCTTGATGAGGAACAATAGATTTCAGCTGAACTCCAGCAAACCTTAGTGGCTATGGGTTTGGGGGCCTATTGGTTCCAGGGACTTACTGTCTTTGATTCTAGATGGTTGGTACTGCCCCAAACAATCTGGGAGTTCTCCTGGACTTATAGCCTCTTCTCAAAGAGCAGGTGGCCAGGGAGGCCTTCGCACAACATAATTTTGCACCCCAGTTGTGCCAGTTCCTGACCAGGAAGCTCTATTCACAGCCACTCATGCCCTACAGGACGACTCTTAAAGACCATCTGGAAGTTACAGCTGGTTCAACTGTGGTATGAACAATTACAAGTGCTTCTCAATCAGCAAAGTGCAAGATGCATTGATTGCTTCAGGGTTCGATTTAAACTGCTGTTAATGATATATAAAGCCCTATATGGCATGGGACTGGGTTATTTGAGGGATTACCTCTCCCCAGTTACATCTTCCCTTTCTATTAGGACGGGCAGGAGAGTTATGGTGCTTGTCCTGTGGACCATCATCTCCCCTAGAAGTTAGACTGGCCCCAACCCTCCAAACCTTTAGGAAGGCCTTGAAGACATTGTTCTGCCACCATGCCTGTGTGTCCAGCAATGGTGGATGGGAAGATTTTATGGCAAATGTGATGAACTGATGTAAAGATTCTGCCACTGAACTTATTATTATACTTATTATACATATATATAATTGATGGTTTTAGAAGTTTATATATTAGTTTTTTTAATTTGCTTTTGTTGGACAGTTGTTTGTAATTTGTTGGGAGCCTTCCAGAATCACTTAGATGACACATATATAGAGAAGATAAGATTAATAGATAGATGACAGATAGATAAGATTAACAGATAAGTGATATATAGATATGTGATAGATAGATAGATAGATAGATAGATAGATAGATAGATAGATAGATAGATAGATAGATAGATAGATAGATAGATAGATAGATAGATGATAGAGATGATATATTATAAACATATCTATATAAAAGAACAAATCATATGTAAAACTGAAGCAGAATAATGAAGTTATTTGATGGAATGGATTTTAGCAAAGATTTACGCTTTTGAATTCTATCTGGAGCCTGAAGCACAAAATGAATAATTTAATAATACGTTCCTTTTACTGTCCTAAGTACTAAATATTGCTGGATATTCCACTCCTCTATTTCCTCCTGAAAGTAAGGAACAGTCATTAGTCAATGAAATCTCAAAAGCATAGTGGATATTTAAAATACAGAATTTGAAACCATTCTTATGATATAAAGTATACTGAGTAGACTGTGTAAAGTTAAACATATTATCTTCCAGTGTTGTGATCCTTCCAAAATTGGGAAGTTAAAAACATTTCAGAAGAAAGTGATGGCAAACCATTTCTTTGCTGTTGCCAAAATTAGTGTGAACAGACAGATGAGGAGAGAGAACAAATAGACTGTATATATGTCCATGAAGTCACAAGAAGGCAAGATGATTTCCAAGAAGACCAACAAAACAGAATTGCAGCACTATATATGTGCCTTTGTTATATGTGGCATCTGTCACATGTTAGATGGTGTATACCAAGTAGTTCTCAACCTATGGTACACGGACCCTTGGGCAGGTGCAATGTTGTCATAGGGGGGGTTGCAAAGGCTTGAAGAAGTGTTGTGATTTAAATCTTGAGCTATATCTTGGGGTGGGGGGTCCGTGGCCACGATCCATAGCCACGAAAGGTATTTAAAGGGAGTCCATGGTGACGAGAAGGTTGAGAACCACTGATGTAGACAATTATAACACCTTTTCTTTCTCCTCCATCAACTCAACCCTCACTACTGGTGGCTGCAGGGGAAACATACTTTCTTCCTAAAGCTAAGTGTGATTGGCCCAGCATCATTCACTTGGTTTCCATATCTAATGCAAAGAAAAGAATTCATGTCCTTTTACTATTAATCTAGTATGTTAACTGCTACACCACTACACCAAAAGCCCTTAAAACTTGGCTTTGGCCCCAGGCTCAGGATTAATATGTTGTGGGTAGGGGTTGAAATGCTTTGCTTTAATAATTGTTTAAGGCAGGGGCTTTATTGTTTCATGTTGTTTATGTTTTTAATTGTTTTAATCTAGTATTAAGCCACCCAGAGTCCACTGGAGCAGGCAGCTACGTTATTATTACATAATAACAAACATCAAATTTTCTCCTTTCTAAATAAATGCAAGTTGGGTTACAGCCAATATTTTCTCTTGGTGAGACCATTTCTTTCCCTTAATCAAAGCAACTGCTATGGCTAAGTTATATTTTGTGATAATATTCATTCTACACTAGCTCTCCAGTATCCATACTGTTTTTGTGCTCAGAGATCATACATTAACAGCAATTCTTCTTCTGATTTGAAGCAATTTAATTCCCTTTTTCAAAAGCAAACAAACACAAAATTTCTAGCATTCATACAGATCCCTGGGACTAAATGCCAATCCCTTCTCCCCAACTTTTAATTGTCAAGTATCTGATCTTGCCAGTAGAAATTTGGCAAGACTCCAGAAAAATAATCCATCGACAATTAAACCTAAGAACAGAAGGTTAGAAACAATACTTGATAACATGGAAGGGGAGTTGAATGTTGATACAAAGGTAAAATAAAAATGGAAAACAACCAAGCAGTCATACCTAATATCATATCTAAGGTGCTCTTGGACATAAGGAAACATCTTGGATAAAAGTATAGATTTTTAGGTGGCTTCAGGGAACATATATTTTGGTTTTTCTGGCAATTATTAAGGAATCCAGAACAATAGAATGTCAGGCACCAAAGACGATAAAAGCTATCCTCTTTTTGAGATCAGGGTAGAACATCTACCATCATTTACTTTGCCTCATCACTATATTAAAGAGGAGAGGCAGGAGGGAACGTATCTCTGTTTTGTCATCACTAGCAATGTTCTGGTGTACCTACAAATCATAAGAAAAGACTGAGTATATTTAGAGATGGTAGGTAAAGATAAAGGTTTCCCTGTCCAATTGTGTCCAACTCTAGGGCATGGTGATCATTGCCCTTTCTTGGCCAAAGGAGCCAGTATTGTCCAAAGACATTTTCTGTGGTCATGTGGCCAGTATGGCTATACATCACAGGCGCTTCTCACCAAAGTGGTACCTATTAATCTACTCTCATTTGCATGCTTTCAAACTGCTAGGTGGACAGTAGCTGGGGCAAATAACAGGAACTCACCCCTTTGCTCTGTGATCAGCTCTCAAGCTTTCCAGCTAATAAGCTCAGTGTCTTTAACCACTGAGCCATTGCGCCTGCCTTTTAGGGATGGCAGGATGTTGGAAAGGTGGTAGAGACCGATGTGAGAAAAGGCCAGATTCAACACCTAATTCCCCTAGAAGCTGAACCTGACTGATAACTTCATAACATTTTAGACTAATCATGGAGTGTGCTACAGCAAGGCACTGTGAAGCAATGTGGACTGGCAAGGGAGTAATTTGTGCCATGGAGGTGCGATGATGTGATTTGTTTCCTTGAAATAAAAAGGCTACCTGATTGTCCTGATAAAACACGGCACATAATCTCCAACTGTTTGAGTCCAGAGCTTCAGGAGAAGGTTCATCTCGGTATATGTCAGAGTTACTCAGTATAATGCTAAAGTCACTCTTGTTTTGACTCTTGATCACACTACAGATATGCTTCTTGCTTCCTCTCAACTATTTCCTTTTGATAAATGGGTCTCAGCTGTGTTGCATAATGTTCATGTCTTCTTATAAACCTAACACAAAGAACTCCCTAAAAAGACAAATCGAGAATGAATGAATGAATGAATGAATGAATGAAGCAAAAAGCCATCTGGCCTGGAATACTTTTGACATGTATTCTGGATGCTCTAAGTCAGAGGTCTCCAATCTTTTGGGCGCCAGGGACCGGTTCCTTGGAGAAAGATTTTTCCACAAACTGGAGAGTGCGTGGTTTTGCGTGCTGCCTGCATCCCACAGATGGGGATTTGCTTGTTTGTGCGGACTGGTTGCTGGCATGTCGTGGCCCGGTACCGATCCACAGACCGGGGGTTGGGGACCCCTGCTCTAAGTAAGCCCCCTTCAGAATATACCACAGGCAATCTTGCAATGTTTGCCAAAGTCACTTTGCCTGGGACCAACCACTTCAGCCATCACTGTGGGGGAAGGTCCACAGCACAACTTTTATGGAACAGACAAGGGCAGAGCTTTACATTCTTCTCAGAAGTGAGGGGATCACATTGCGTTGTGAAGCATCTTTGAGGGGATGCTTCATTTGGGCTTTGTGAAAGCAAAGTATTCTCTCACAGCCTCTTTTGCAAGAAACCCCACCTAAAACAATTGTTTTTGGAACTGAACTGCTTTGTACAGGGAAATGAAAAATGGAGGCCATCTATTTAAGTTACTACATATGGATGTAGGTTCTCCTTTTGAATTTAGTGCTTTGTTTCTTTCTTACATTAAAAAATCCTAAACATAGGGGGAGAGAATAGTAAGACTGTTAAATCCATATATGGCCCCAAACCCCTTGATGGACAGGTGCAGAAAGCAGTGAATGGAATCGTAAGCAGCTCTGGGGGTTGACATAAGTGAATGTTAACCATAAGCTATGCTGTTTGAGGAAGACAAAATATGTCTGGAGATTTGGGGTATTTCCGAAGAGAATTTGCAGCTTCATTCCTGAGTCTAACACTTTGAGATGTGATCATTTGGGGTTGCTGTTAAGATACAGGCATGTTAGCCTCTACTGACCTAATTTTCACTTTCTGTCCTAATACATAGAATAAAAAGGCATTATCTTTGAATTTTCACAGTTTTGAAAATGTTGCAAAAATTCAGAAAATATAGAAATTCATACATTGCACAGTCACCATATTTGTTTCGAAGGAAAGGGCCCTTAATTTAAGATAGTATTCCCTTCAAACAAGAATTAAAGAGAAATCACTAGCCAATCCAGGCAAATTTCCTATGCTAGCATTCCCCCTTGGTTAAAATTGGTCAAACTTACCAACCCACAATGGAATTCCAGGTGGTCCTTGTTTAACATGCTTACATATTTCCTTATTGTGGTTGAAATTCTTCTTTTTCATTGACCTTTCTCTCCCCAGCTATTGCAAATGTCAGTTATTCTTACTTGTTTCTTTGTGAATAGTCATGTCTGACTAATTATGGGGCAAATGCTTATCAGTTTGGAAGTCCCATAATACCTTAACGTTTTTGTCCTTGACTCATTTTTCAAGATTACAATTCCACGAACATTTATTGCTGGTAAGTTGCATTTCTTGCTAAGATGCCAGTGTATCAAGGCGGCCACTTTATTGTATTGTTCTAAATGGTTAGTCTGCACAATCTTCTTACATCCACACTCCAGGTATTTGATTGTTCTTCCTGTTCTTTGCATAACTAACATTTTCTATCATGCTGAGTTTCCTCAACTTTATCTTTCATTACGAGTTTGCATTATTATTATTATTGTTGTTGTTGTTGTTGATCGCATAGTCAGCCAGATAGATTTGGCATTTTTGTCCATCAATCAAGTTCTTCCCAAGGACCTGGGAGTGGGATAAGCAGATGTGTGGTGATATTAAAGGTATCCTCGCAGGATATAAGCGCTTCCAAATAAAGCTTCCTTTTACAATTGACTAGTAGTGATTTTGTCAATGCTGATGATGTTCAAGTGGTGCTCCAGATGTTTTGGGATTGCACCCAAGGCGACTATTGCCATTGGTACTATCTTTGCTTTCTTTTGCCATAGTCCTATTTCTATTTGCAGCTTTTTTTGCTGTGTGCTCTCTCCACTTCTCTTTTCTCTATATACCAATGACTGCATCTCAAAAGATCCCTCTGTTAAAGTACTGAAGTTTGCAGATGATACAACAGTGATTGGCCTAATTTGAGACAACTAGCCTTGTGGTGCGGCCTGAACAATCTTGAACTGAACATACTTAAAACTATAGAAATGATAGTAGACTTTAGGAGAAACCCTTCTATTCTATAGCCTCTTACAATACTAGACAACACAGTATCAACAGTAGAGACCTTCAAGTTTCTGGGTTCTATAATATCTCAAGATTTAAAATGGACACTTAACATCAAAAATGTAATCAAAAAAGCACAACAAAGAATGTTCTTCCTGCGCTAACTCAGAAAGCTCAGACTGCCCAAGGAGTTGCTGATACAGTTGTACAAAGGAATTATTGAGTCTGTCATTTGCACCTCTATAACTGTCTGGTTTAAGACTGCAACCAAACAAGACAGACACAGACTTCAACGAATTGTTAGAGCTGCAGAAAAAACAATTGCTACCAGTCTGCCTTCCATTGAGGACCTGTATACTGCACGAGCAAGAAAGAGGGCTGTGAAAATATCTACAGAAGCCTCACATCCTGGACATAAACTATTTCAGCTTCTTCCCTCGAGATGATGCTACAGGGCATTGCACACCAGAACGACTAGACATAAGGACAGTTTTTTCCCTCATGCCATCACTCTGCTTAACAACTAATTCCTGCAACACTGTCAAAATACTAGTAAATCTGTACTACTATGATACCCCTCATCTTTCCTATTACCTATCCTTATCTTCTTATGACTATAACTTGCTGCTTGTATCTTACAATTTGTATTGGGGTTTTTTTTTGTACCCTAGTATGATTTATGTTGTTTGCTTAGCTAGTACTCTATGACTATCACTAGGCGTTGCATCTTATGATTTATGATGAAGTGTTGTATTTCATGATTTATGATGAATGTATTTCATGTTGTATATGATCATGATTACCACTATTACTTGTATGTACCCTGAGAGCTTATGCACCGGAAACAAATTCCTTGTGTGTCCAACCACACTTGGCCAATAAAGAATTCTATTCTATTCTATTCCATTCCATTCCATTCCATTCCATTCCATTCCATTCCATTCCATTCCATTCCATTCCATTCCATTCCATTCCATTCCATTCCATTCCATTCTATTCTATTCTATTCTATTCTATTCTATTCTATTCTATTAATACTACCTTAATTTAGCTTATATAAGCACTCAATATTGAAGTTTTATTTATTCAATAAATTGACATGCTGCCCATCTTGCCTAGAAGCGACTCTAGGCAGCTTACAAGATGATCAGAGTAAGAAGTTATTTGCACATTTTAAAACTAGCAAAATGCTAAGAGCAGAAGAAAAAAAAGCTAATCATAAGCTCTAACATACTTACCACTCTTCTGGGGTGTTTTTTTTTTTTGGCCTGGATACTTGCAATCTCTTCAACAAAAATGCTTATGAGCATGAATATTTGAGTGAACATTCTTCTCCTGTATTCACACACTAATGAGTTGTAGTGTTATCATTGTCCTCAGGAGTGAAGGGTGTTGCGGTATATTTTTAACAAGGTGAGGGGGGGGGGGAAGAATCCATTCTGTCACACATGTTCCCTTTGAGTATCAGCTTTTCACCTCAGGAATAAACTAATAGATTATTTTATATTAGAATTCCGTGGTGTAATAGTACTTTTTAATGGCACATCAATACAACTGAGGAAGTTTGGAGTGGGGCAATTTTGAATGCTAGAAATATGCCAGAATGTTTTGAGATTTAAACTTGAGTGAGATCATCTGTGTCAATCTACTGTCAAGCAGCTGGCAGAAATCTATGGGGGTTTTATCTGCATTTGAAAGGATGAATAAAAGGGGAATCAAAATAGATTCCAAAAAGTAACTCTCAAGCTAGCAATAGGGTTTTAAAAAGAAAAAGAAAAAGAAAAAGAAAGAAAAAAACTACTGCTTTCTAGAATTGAAAGCTATCTCTAGGAAAAGTGTGTCTTTCAAAAATGGTGTTTGCAGCATTCAAAATAATAATAATAATAATAACTTGTTCTCCTTGCTGCACATTCTGCATAATTGAGTAAAGCTAAGGGGGTGATAAAAAGCCACACATTCAACCTTCTTTTCTTTATTTCTCCATTGGCTTAATGCACAATTATCCTCCTAGTCATATTTCCAACATGGCTTTCCAAATGTAAATAAGTTATATCGAACATTTCAAAAAATGTCAGTTTCTTCCCAGCTGAAGAACTTATTAATGCAATGTCTACTTTCAATATGCTGCTGGTTTCACATTGATGTACTAGTAGCATATTGCAAATAGATGTTCCATGAAGCTGTTGAACATTGCCTAAGTGACTCCATAGAAGACAACTTCATCAGAAAGGGAGGGCATTTCTGATCTCAGCACATGATTAGGGAGTCCTTCCAAGAAGGTAGAGAAACCAAAGAACAGCCTATATAAAACACTCTGTCCTACAGAGTATTTTAGAACACAATTTGTTTTTGTTGAGCTTTGCAAATCAGCTCCAACTGAGTTCCCTTTCCCAAATTTACTTTATGACATAGGATGTCTATGCTGAAACACAGGAGACTTTTATCATGATAGAAACTGGGGTGCTACCACTGGGTGACAGTCAGAATATAGATTAACCTCCCACATGAAAACTCCACTTGTCTCTGTTCAGATATGGAGGTTAAATGAGTATCAGGTATGCTGCTAAAATGTCTGTTATATACTCCAATGATGACTGAAACTCATAGTCTTTACTGTCAATCATTCTATTTGCCCCTGTGATTATGATATTGCTGCTTTTCTTGTGTGTGAACAATTGTCAGAAACCTCTAAAAAAGTTGCAAAATTCCTATCAAAAGCTGTAGATTTCAGAAATGACTTGGTACCTTCTTCCATGTATTGTTTCAGGATTTTCATGAAATCTCACCCTTTTATTACTACTGATTTTCGTTTAGATAGACAGACAGACAGACAGACAGACAGACAGACAGACAGACAGACAGACAGACAGACAGACAGACAGACAGACAGACAGACAGACAGAGATAGATAGATAGATAGATAGATAGATAGATAGATAGATAGATAGATAGATAGATAGATAGATAGATAGATAGATAGATAGATAGATAGATAGATAGATAGATAGATAGATAGATAGATAGATAGATAGATAGATAGATAGATAGATAGATAGATAGATAGATAACCTTTATTGTCATTTTTTTACTGTGGGCACAATGGCACACATTAAAAATGAAATTTAGTTGCTTGTTCTCAAAGTATACACATACATAACACACATTCAAACATCCTATATACAACATATGTATAGACCTACACCAGTGGTGGGATTCAAATATGTGAACAACCGGTTCTCTGTGTGGATGCTGCTTCCGGAAGTCCATTTTGGGCCTGGGCAACAAAAAATTAGCTACCGGTTCTGCCAAAGTGGTGCGAACTGGCTGAATCCCACTACTGACCTACACCCTTACATATAAGTAACATATAAATATTAATCACTGTCCATCTTGAATACATAACGGAAGGAGGAAGTTTTAGAGTTCACAATACTGTATGGAACAAAACTGTGACTGAATCTGGATGTTCTGCTTCGGATACCATGGAGCCTCCTCCCAGAAGGTAACAAGGAAAACAGGTCGTGAAGAGGATGTGTAGTGTCCCAGACAATCTTACGGACCTTTCTCAAACAACACTTATGTTCTATGTCCTGGATGGAAGGAAGGAAACTGCCAATGATCTTTTCAGCCATCCTCACCACTCTCTGCACCTCCTTCCTGTCTGAAGCAGTGATGTGATGCTGTATTACAGGATGCTCTTGATCGTCCCTCTGTAGAAAGTGGTCAGGATAGGGGAAGGAAGATGTGCTTTTCTCATGCGATGCAGAAAATGCAGGTGCTGCTGTGCCTGCTTCACCAGTGTCTCACTGTTGACCTACTTCTTTGTTTTGGACTGTAGTTAAAGAAATAAATATGTTGAAAAATCTCAATTACTTATAAATGACATATCAACTAATAATTGTGCAAAATGTCTCTCTGTTTAATTCACCAAAGTAACTATCAAACGTTTATTATCATATACATGAATTAGGGGCACCCAATACATTTGTTACTGTGGCTGATATGATATGATAAATGAAAGCACGAAAATCATCTTTTAACTTTTTGAACATGGATTCAGCATGACTTCTTGTGCCCTTCAAATTGGTTCTACCTTTAAAAAAAATGGAAGAAGAAAATTATTAATTATAACGTAATTCATTTCATTTCATTTGAATTAAATTTAATTAAATCAAGTTTTTGTTTGCTTTTGCTTCTGGTATCTCTATCCATTTTATCCTTGTCCTTTTACTTTTTAGAGTCAGCCACTAAAATTCTACTCAAAGGGCTAGGGCAGTCCTCGGCTCATAATACCTGAAAAGAAAATTACATTTTCTTCTTCTTCAATAATTTACCTTTAAAACAGCAGATGAGTTGCTTCCTGCCCAATATCCTATTTTGGGGATGGCAATCATCCTAAATTCAGTGTTGTCGTCCTTTCAAATAAATATGGACCCTTGTGTTGCATAGTTAAACGCATTTTCAGTTATTGTTAATCTGGCATGTACTTTGGTAATTATTGCCCACAATACTGAAGGAATGATTTTCATGGTTCACTTCTTCTGCATCAATCAGAGTCATCTGTGTTGATTGACATTTCTAGTGTCACTAGCAGGAGGCCTAGCTGAGGGAAGACAACTCTTGAGAGAATTCCTGGAATGTCAGACCGTTCTGGAAGAACACAGTCAACAGTTCGATGTTTTAGAAATCTAAGTCATCATATCTTTGAGCAGTTCTCACTCTTCAGATTGAAAGGGCAGATGTTTAACCATGGTCTATGGAAGTTTGGAAGAAGGTCAACTCTGATATTTACTGGAATAGTTATGAAGGTGTTACAGCCAGTCATGCTGTGACTATGAGGATGGCAACCCCATCTTCAGTTTCCAATTATATTTTGAATTTCATTCGTGGGGATCTCATTATGGGTGTTAGATAAAGTGCAAGAACAAGGAAGCATTTTTAAGAGAAAAAAAAGGAATAGCAAGAGACCCTATCCCATTTCAAATAGGTGGCTGTCCAGTCTTTTCTTAAAAACCTCCAGTGATGAAGCACTCACAACTTATGTAGGCACTGGTTCCACTGGTTAATTGTCCTCACTGTCAGGAAGTTTCTCCTTAATTCCAGGTTGCTTCTCTCCTTGATTAGTTTCCATACATTGTTTCTTGTCTTGCCTTCTGAGTGCTTTGGAAAATAAGTTGACCCCCTCTTCTTTGTAGCATCCCCTCAAATACTGAAATACTGCTATTGTGTCATCCCTAGTCCTTCTTTTCTCTAGACTGGTCATACCCAATTCCAGCAACCATTTTTGTCTCCAGGCCCTTAATTATTTAGTTTGTTCTTCTTTGCACTTTTCCCCAAGTCTCAACATCTTTTTTACAATGTGGTGACTAAAACTGGATGCAGTATTTCAGGTGTGCCCTTACTAATGCTTTATAAAGCGGTACTAATACTTCATATGATTATGTACTGCTTTTGAAATCCTATTGTTCCCTCCCATGAGCAAATATATTTGCATAGTTTTGAACCATGCTTACTTTTAGCAAGAACCTCTGAAATTTGCATTATTATATGAACTTTCACATGGCCATTCTTTCTGGGTATGACATAGATGAAATTAAAGTCCCGTGTCTCCTTCAGTAAGAAAAGTTGACTATAGACCCTTTTGTAGCAGAATAATACCCAGCATCTCCAAAAAGGATAGTTCCACTATTGATAGAATAACAGATTTGGAAGGGACCTTGGAGGTCTTCTGATCATACTCCCAGCTCAAGCAGGAGACCCCTGGCTGAGGAATTCTGGGAGTTGAAGTCCACAAGTCATAAAAGGGCCAAGTTTGAAGACCCCTGCCTTATACTATTCTGGACAACTGGCTGTCCAATCTGTTCTTAAAAAACCACCAGTGATGGAGCAGCCACAATGTATAGAGGCAAGCCTTTCCATTATCAGCAGCCATAAAGTAATGTGTGATCCTCAGAGGTTTGGATTGACCTTCATCCAAGGACCCATCTAATAACTACCTATAAATCGTATTTTTTTAATGTGAGAGAATAAAAAAAATTAAAAGTTCATTATAATTGTATATAACTAATTAAAATTCTTATTAAATTAAATCATATTACATTTCTTTCATGCTTCACTTATATCTTTTTTTTTGTTCTCAACTATTATGGGGCCAGTAGGATGTCCCTGGCACCCCTCTTGAAGGCCAAGAACAACCCCCCCAGGTCAAAATCTTTGAGCATCTCTCCTATAAGTGATAGACAAAGGAAGTAAAAATAGTGTTAGAATGACAATTAAAAAAGAGTTTGTAATTCAAAGAACACTATTAAAAGAATAAAGGAATTAACTAATGTAGTGTAGTTTGCTAGTATAGACTAGTATTTCTAATGGATCTAGTGGTTCTAGGACAGTGATGGCGAACCTTTTAGAGACCGAGTGCCCAAACCGCAACCCCAAACCCACTTATTTATCACAAAGTGCCAGGGGTGCATCAGCATTGTGGTGCCCTCAGGGGGGGTAGGGAGGCACCTCTGAGTACTGCCTCTGGCATGCAAAAACCATGGGTGCAAAAATGGGCCACTATGCTGCAAGGCGCAAAAACAGCCGCTGCCGCGCCGTGGGGTGCAGATACAAGGTGCTGCACCATGCAAGAACAGGGCAGGGCTAGTGAGTATCACGCAGGCACTAGCCCCGCCCCATTTGCAGCACGTGCATGCTCGTGGCCCCGTGCGCGCACACATGCATGTAAAATGCTTCGCCCTCCCTTTTCTTCCAGTCTGACAATCAACAATGGTTGGTGACCTCTGCTCTACCACCTCTACTCGAGCTTGCTAGTCAGCCGCTTCACCTCCTTTGTGCTGGGCGGGGCTTCTGCTCCAGGCGGTGGTGGTGGCCTGATGGACCTGCTGCTGGTGGCGGCGGTGCGCGTGCCAAGAGAGAGGGCTCTGAGTGCCGCCTCTGGCACGCGTGCCATGAGTTCACTACCACTGTTCTAGGATCTATCATCTCTATTTATCATCTATCTATCATCTCTATCTTTCTATCTATCTATTTATCTATCTATCTATCTATCTATCTATCTATCTATCTGTCTGTCTGTCTGTCTGTCTGTCTGTCTGTCTGTCTGTCTGTCTGTCTGTCTGTCTGTCTGTCTGTCTGTCTGTCTGTCTGTCTGTCTGTCTGTCTGTCTATATTTATCTACCATGATTGTGCATATTGATATTGGTTTCATGTAATTTTAACTGTTTAGTTTTGTTAATTTTTATTGTAATTGGACTGTGCCCCAAGAGACATGCATTATTAATATAATATTTGATCTTTTGCATTCAGTTTATGACTCTCCGATTTATTCTCAAAGTGTGGAATCATTTTTTGTCATTGTTTAGTGCAGGGGTCTTCAAACTTGGCCCTTTTATGACTTGTGGACTTCAATTCCCAGAATTCCTCAGCCAGGCATGCTGGCTGAGGAATTCTGGAAGTTGAAGTCCACAAGTCATAAAAGGGCCAAGTTTGAAGACCCCTAGTTTAGTGGACCAGCCCAGAATTTACAATGCTGGTGCTCCTAATTTTTTGAAAGAGCTTTTGATCTTCAGAACCTGGTGAAGCCCTCAAATAAATGTTACAACCAGTAATACTATTTATGAAAGTGAACCTTAAAGGACTTATGCTTCTCTAGTTCCTCTTCAGATTGCATAAATCTTGTCTTTTTTTACTATTTTTTATTTCTAAAACTTGACACCCTTCTCCTAAAGATTTTCTTTTAGGTAAACTACAAAATATCTCTTGAGTTTCTTCATAATGGCAATGTGAAACAGTAAGTGTCATTTAGTTAATTCTAGAGGGAAGCAATTGTATTAGCTTTCGCATTAGCAAGGCCTCCGGAAAAAAAACAACTTGGTTTTTTATTCCCTAGATGGACATGAGCAGTCCAAAGCAGATCTTAAAGAGGTTGGTGTTCTATTGTCAGAATTAACAGGGCATGTTCACCACAAGTAATACTGTGCCATCCTAAATACTTGCAAAATGAATCCCATAAATTCACTTATTTTGAGACAGAATCTTGGCTTAATTCTCAGGGGGAGGGGAAAAAAATCCCAATATTGGAAAATTGTAGCCAGAGAATTTCTTCTAAGACACCAACACTTAAACTCAAAAGAGGCTCTTTCTCTTAAAACCTTTTTGGTTTCACTCCCAGTGTGGGAATAAAGGCTATTTGGAATCCTCTTATGTAGGTCTGTGCTCATCTTGTTCTCGATTTGGTGTCCCAATTTTTCATCCTTCCAGTGCCTAGTTTTGTAAACAGCAATTTTCCTCAAGTGAAAATGTCAACGTTGCTGGCATGTTGATCAAGCAGGAATTAAATGCTATGGTGGCATAAATATCTGGAATCCTATTGAAAGACCCCAGTGACCTCATTAATAGTGGCCAATTTTGATATGATATAAAGTTTCCTTTTAATATGCATTTTTTTTTCTTATAACAATCTTTGCTTCTTTTCTTGGTGTGGAGATGAAATAGATAACATTGAAGAAGGTGACGGCCATTAGGAAAACTATAGCTTAGCCACAAAAGATTAGATTGGATGAGGAAGAAACTCAAGATGGTCCCATGTTCATTCTCTTTGTTATAAGGGGAAAGTAGATAGAAACTCTGTTCAGGCTTTCAAGATTCTGTTATTATACCCAATGCTTTTTTTGTAAAAAAAAAAAAAAAAAAGGAGCCAGAACTCACACATGTCATACAACCCGCCTTGCCTACCCTACAAGGTTTACCTTTGTAGTTGAAAAAAAAACACCCTTCAATTTTTAGTGTATCTAAAAGACTAGGATTTTGTTCAAGGTAAGTTAATACTATTAATGTTACCATGCACTGTGTGGCTTTAAATTACAAGAAGGCATTTTATTAATCTTTTGGGACATTTACCATTGGCATACCCATTTAGTTTAATGAGTGGAAATGTCAGCTTTCTATGTGGAATGAAATTGGCCCAATAAAACAAAATTTGGTTGCTTGTAAAAGATTGAATTATTTTTAAGAAGTTGTCAAACAAGGTGGAAAAATTTACATTTGGAGTTTAATATGGATATTGACTTGAAACAAATTAAAGTTGAAACTTTGTCAGTGAACGGATTACTTTTAGTTTACCTTTAAGTTAAATCCAATTTAATAAATAGATCTGATTAAACCTCATACTGTAGATCTATCTTTACATCTGACCAATACATAATTAATATACATTATTATTAATAATAATACCTCCAAATCACAAGACATTGGCTTTATTCTTATTCTTCCCCTCTGCATTTGAATATAAGGTACAAAAGACTAAAAAGAGATTTTCGTATACATCCCAGCCTTTGAACTACCCAAGGAACCGAAACAGCAAAGTTTCGTTGTTGGGCAAGCTTCCATGCCAGCCACCTTTCTTTCCTCTTGCTTCGCCTCTTTTTAACCTCACACCCCACCTTCTGTAAGGGAAGGCAAAAGGCTCACTCACCCTCTCGTGAAAGATGACCTCCATGTTTATGTGTCTCCCACCGCCACCATCGGCTTCCACACCACATGGTCTGACCCAGCCAATCAAGTGTGTGGTGCTCCGGCGCCTCATGGCTCCTCCTAGAGGAGGCAGGCAGCACCAGAGGGGGCCCCGCTCGTACCGTACCACCAGCGGGGCATTTTCAAAAGCAAATGAAGATAGGAATGGCAACAATAGGAAAAGAACGCAACTCTGGAATATTCATCGAAAAAAGGTGCCGGAACTCTGTTCCGGTGTGTTCTATGACAAAAAAAGCCCTGATTATACCTATAACAAAAGATTTTCAGTAATTTTTATGTTGTTTGTTGCTTTTCCTGGCCTACTTCAAAGGATTGTTCCTTCCTTCCTTCCTTCCTTCCTTCCTTCCTTCCTTCCTTCCTTCCTTCCTCCCTCCTTTCCTCTAAAACAATCAACCTTTTTAATAGGCTGTCCTATCATTTCTGGTTATTGCATTCATTCAGAAACATTTTAAAATTTTTATTTTCTCCTCTTCTGGTATTTCATATGTTTTCCCCTCCCCTAGCTTTGTAAACAATCTAGTGTGCCAGAAAGTTAGTTTTTTAATAGATCTGGATGCCAACAGCCACTATGCTTACTATATTTTATTGTCCCGAAAACAATGCAACGTATTGTGTACTAGTGACTTCGAGTACAAAACAAACAATACTGGATGAAATTGCAGTACTATCCTGCTCTGTGGAGCAAGCACATGAAAGGAATATTTGAAACTATGCTGCCAGCATCAACACTCAATTAAGGGTATATGTAACTTGAAATTCACTAAGCTAGCATGTAACTCTACAGGCTGGGAATGAACATGGATCGATCTACATGGCCTCCAAATTGCAAATCTTAATATGAAGTAGGGATACATTATTTAATATAAGAGGTCTGATTATATCAAGTGAAAAAAAGTAAAAAAAATGTTGCATGTCTCTCAAACATCTGATCTTGTGGAATGAAGTTGATGAGGATATGAATTAAAGTGTAGGTTTAATTATGAATGAAAGGATTAACATGTGCATGAAAAATTATGAATTGGTCTGAACGTCTCTGAATTCAACAGTTTCAGATGTTATATTTCACTGAATACTGGTAAAAAAAACAAGAATTATGAGTAGGGGGCCAGAGGGAAACCTGTACAAGATTTTGTATGAATGTAATCCAGGAAAAAGTGACATGAATGGAAGGCTAGGCACAAGACAAGATAATTTTTTTAAAAAACACGTGATTGGACCTTGGAAGTCCCAAAAATGAATGAGGATGGTTATTGTTTGATGCAGATCCACTTACAAAAAGGATGCTTTGTTTAGAATAAATTGCATAGATAAATTCATGTGTAAGTAGGACAATTTAAGGTTGGCAAAGAAATTCATATGAATGTAAAAACTTAATTAGTTTGATTATTTATGATGAAGTTTCAGAGTATCAGTAAAGAATTACAAGAATGATAAGAGTTCTGAATGTGAGACAGAACAATGTGACATGAATGGATCTAGGGTGAAAAAAATGTCATGGAAATAAATAAATGAGTTGAAAGAAATGGAAGTGGAATGTTTGCAGTTAGAGAAAGTACAAGTTCAATATGAAAAAGTATTAGCAGATTAATCTCTCAAATGAATGGAGTTTGAACATCAGAAATGATGGAGAAAGCTCACTGAAACAAAACAAAATTAATTGCATTTCAAAATGGCACAGAAATGGTGTTAAGCTAATATGAAATATTCTACAGAATGCTTGGTAGATTGATGAAACAAAAGGGACTGTGGATGATAAAAACATAATGTAAAAAATTAATTGCTGCAAAAAATGGAGGAAAAAGTCTGAGTAACAGATATATTTAGGAAAAATAGCTATACAAATATAATTTAAAAAGAACAAAGGAAAGAGATACAGCAAAGCAGATTGATTGTTATACAGATAAAATATTGTTTTGGCAGTGAGGTAAAATGGGTAATCCAGGGCATTCCAGCAGAGTGAACAGAATTACGAATAAAAGTGATGAAAGCATTTTGAATTAAATTGGAATATTTGAAGGATTTACATAAGAATTATAGTGATATACTGAAGAGTGAAATTTTGCTATGAATGTTAGTGCTTGGGGGGTAAAAGAAAAGAAAGTTATAAATGCCATAAAATTTTGAAAAATGGCAAGGCTGCAGATATAGGTGTAATGAATGAATATTGTTTGCTTTATGGAATGGCTGTTAGTCTCTTAACTTGTGTGTAAATGCTACATTCATGTCTGACAACTGGAAGAGTGTAATTATTCTTCCTTTACACAAAAAGAAAGATAATAAGAGTGAATGCAAAAACTACAGGGGGATTAGTTTGTTAAGCATGCCTTGGGAAGTATTTGGCAGAACTCCAATTGAAAGAGTTAGAGAGATGACAATATGGAAAGTACATACAGCTTTATGTTGGCCAGGGAATGGACAGACCAGCTTTTTGCTCTTTAACAAATCATTGAGAAATGTATGAATGTGAGAAAGAAAGATTATTGGACATTTGTTGATTGAGGGAAAATTCATGATAAAGCAAAGCATCTTAAGTTATAGAATGGTTGTCTGACCATGGAGTTCAAGATTAGTTTTTTGAATGGAATAAGAGCGAAAAAGGATGAAAGTAAAGAATACATGAGAATAAGTGGAATATTTAGCAAAGAGTTCAGTACAAAATGGATTATCAAATAAGGATATAACAACCTTTCTGTTGCTTAATACATTTAAGGATAAATGTATAAGGAATGCTTATGCAATCTTAAATATGCTGGTTAGGGATATGAATATGTGCATATTTTTCTACGAAGATGATACTACAGTTTATTGTTGGCGAGAATATGATTTGCATGAATATCAGGTACATTATATGTTGCAAGAAGGAATGTAGAACTAAAAATTAATACATCAAAGACAAAGATAAGTGGATTTCACAAGAAGCATATACATTTATATTAGTGTTTTCTTCTCTCCTCTCTTGAATTTATTTTGGCCACTTCTTACTCTTTTTCACTCATTTGCAAAACATTGCTTACCCCAAAAGACAATAGCCTGAAACCACCATTTTGAATACAGGAATAAAAAGCACCCTGCATCTGTTGCCCTGATGCACTGATTTAGGAATATGTGCCATTGTCATCTACAGTAATATTATTTGTGTTTTAATTACAAAATGGCTGGCTGGGGAATTCTGGGCATTGAATGCTACACTTCTTAAAGTTGCTGAGTTTGAGAAATACTGTTCTATCAAAACTATCATGGGGTACAACATAAGGGTTCGAACAATTTGATTGAATCAGATTCTGAATTCCAATTCCTCATTTTATTTAAAGCCCTGATAAAATATCTAGTAGAGTAGTAGTTTCCCTTCCATGTAAGTTTAGAAAGCACAATGTACTTTACCTCTAAGTATTCTGCAAGTCAACACACAGTTTTTCCCTCCTCTTCAGGTTAAGACAGTATTTCAGAAGTACAAGTGAGAACATTTTTTTCCTGAACACCAGCTTTCAGCTTTAATCCAGTCTAAGCATGTATGTATGTACATCTTATTATAACAAGCCTAACATCTGTGCGGTCTAATCTAACTGTATCCATACCTTCTTCCCCAAATCTAGAGTCAAGGAATATATAAGGAATAGAACAGATGTTAATGGCCACTTTGCTCTTTTCTTTGGTTCAGTCAGACAAGCTTTGATTTCACTAGTGATTCTTTGAGAAAACCTTGATCTTCTTTCTTCCATCATCTTCAGCCTCATCTAGGATTCTCTACAACAAGTAGATTAGCTTTTGCCCTTCAGGATTTTCCCCTGGATGGTGCCCTTAAATGCTCTGTGCAGTTCGAAACAGTCATGAACTCACAAGTCTTTGACAATGCAAACATTGCCTAATTTGTATTACCGATAGGATTATCAGCCACACTTTCTCTGACGGCCTCCAACATTCACTTGAGCTGTCAAAGTCTATGTTAGACATTTGAGCTGCCAGCCATCTCCTCTATTTCCAGGCTTCTTCCTCCCAAACTCCAGGGGGTGGTTTAGGACTTCCTATCTTTGCCATCCCATATCTGTCATATCTTCCTTCACCTATGAGAACTACTTCCTGTCAGAAATTAAACCTAATACCTACTTTCAGCAACTTATTAGTAAACCAAGTACAAACTCATGAATGAAGGCAAATATACGTGTCCTAGGATAATGTTGCAGGATCCAATCTGGGTCAATCAAGGGAGAAGTTCCCTGAGGATGGCTTCCAGCATGAGTCCAAAGGCTTAGAATACTAAACCTCTGGTCCTGGTTATTGAGCCAGATTGGATCCTGCAAGTACAAACTCTTTTGTTTGTGTGTATGCATGGATACATAAAGACCCAGTAAGAAGCTGTGGCTGAAAACCCAAAAGTGCTTTTTCAAAGGCAACTGGATTTTGTTTTTCCTTGAAGAGGTTTCACTTCTTATCCAAGAAGCTTCTTCAGTTCTGACGGACTGGTGGAGGATGGAAGGATTTATATTCCTTTCAGTCATCCTTCCCTTCTCCACCATTCAGTCAGAACTGAAGAAGCTTCTGGGATGAGAAGCAAAACGTCTTCAAGGAAAAACAAAGTCCAGTTGCCTTTTGAAAAAGCAGCTTTGGGACAACCATGACCTGGATGACTGAGAATCTCCATAGACATATGGCTGAAAACATAGCTCAGCACAGTAATTAATCCCTATCTGATAACAATTAATTAATTAATTAATTAATTAATTAAATGCATATAGCAGCCTGTCTTGCAGAAGGTGACTCTGGACAGCACAAAACAATATTTTTGGAAAGCAAGCTTATGGAGGATTAAGGTGCTGCTTGCAGCTTTGTTTGCTGTATCTGCGATCACCTTCTAACATCTGAGGTGTGATTTAGAAACCCTTTAGCTGTGGGGTCTTAAAAATTAGTTTTGGTTATCTAGTCCAGCTTCTACACACTTACACCAAGGCTATCACAACTGACTGCTGTGATGCATGCAATGTTAGCTTCTCATCTGTAAAGGTCACAATACGATGTTCTAGCATTGATTAAAAATGAGGTATCCCATTCTTAATGTGATTGAATAATACAGTCATTAGTTCAAAATACATGGCATGGTTGTAGGATTTCATTTCCTTCCAATCTAAGAGAACAAACCAGTCTCTCTCTCTCTCTCTCTCTCTCTCTCTCTCTCTCTCTCTCTCCTCTCTCTCTCTCTCTCTCTCTCTCTCTCTCTCTTTTTTTTTTTTTTTTTTTTTTTCCCCTGGCATTCCAGCTACTGGTTTAGCAAGTATTTCCATCTCATTACTGTAGAGGTTAGTTATTAAATAAAGCCTATTTAGCAAACACAAAGAGGAAGAAGCATCTAGCAGCAGTGGGAAGAAGGGAATTTCCAGCTTTCCAGCAATTCACTTGCGCCTTTGTAGAGCTTCTGGGCTCCATTCCTATGGGCAGCCAATGTAACTCCTGAGAGAAGACAATATAAAGTATGCGGCGAAGACAAATCCCCAGAAATGAACAATGACTACGGCAGCATAGATTAGTGTACAGCATATTAGAGCGGAGCCAGTAATTCACAGTAAATAACAGACTCAATGAATTTAGCCTCATTTAATGCTTGGGACTGTGAGGAGAATGTGATTGCCTCAAATTCATTTGCTATCCTAAATAACACTAACACATTTGGCAGTTGTTTGCCTTTTCTTATTCCCCCACCCCACTTTTTTTTGTGGAGCTGTTTATTCAGATACTCACTTTCTCTTATCATACGAGTAGCCCTCAACTTACAATAGTTCATTTAGTGACCGTTCAAAGTTACAACAGAAGTGAAAAAAGTGATTTATGACCATTGTTCACAGTTACAACCTTTGTAACTGTCACCACAATCACGTGATCAAAATTCAAATGCTGGGCAACTAGTTCATATTTATGATCATTGCTGTATCCCAAGGTCATGTGATCCCCTTTTACGACCTTCTGACTAGCAAAGTCAATGGGGAACCCAGATTCACTTAAAAACTGGGTTGTTAACTTATCACCTGCAGTGATTCACTTAACAACTGAGACAAGAAAGGTCATAAAATGGAGAAAAATTCACTTAACAACTATCTTACTTAACAGAAATTTTGGGCTCAATTGTAGTCATAATTCTAGGACTACCTGTATATGGAGAGCCTGTGGGAAGATTCCTGCTTTCATACTTCATAAGGTTGTGGATGTGTCCCAAAGACACAAAGGATGTTTTTGTCTGTCAAAAAAGGATTTCCAAGTAAGAACATGGAAGTACAGCCAATTGACAATGGTTTGTATAAGAGAATTGCACAGAATTTTGACATATAGATTTCTACATGAGTGTTTTGTGCTCATTGGACTGAACATTCTGTGAACAAGGTCTAAAAAAAGAAAGATTGGCCATGAATGTATGGTGTGAATGCATCAGTGATCAGGAACATGAGCTATAATCGTGAAAAAAAAAATCCTTGCTAATTTTTCTGCATCCCTTATTTCTTATTGGTAGCACTGAAAAATGAAATTAACAAAGAATTGTATATCCAGTCCTATCTGCATATTTTTATGGCCAAGTAATTGCATTTTAAGCATGGCCCATAAATGTAAATATTGGACAATAACTTGCGTTTGCATATAAATCCCTTTTAAAGATCAACCTTTATGTTGTATTCTGTCTTTCATGGGCCTATAACCCCTTTTCAGTGGCACATCTATTGAAGTCTCAATTAAGTATCGCATCCTGAGCAGTTAGGCAAACTAATATCTAAGCAGCAGCTGCAGGAGATAATGGATGGACTCACATTTTTCATTTTAATCACATGGACTTGATGAATTATTTAAAAACCTTAAATATATAATGCTTTCAAGCCAGGGAAATGGACCGGATTCCCAAAGATATTGACTTCCAAAGTGCTATATGGAGAGGCAGTGTATTAAATTTTTAAATATTCTGATCTTAATCTTTACATTACAGACTATCAGTGTATTGATTGGAGTTGTACACTGGCTTTCTTCTGATGAAAGCCATTTGCAGATATCACTAGCTGTCATTCTGGGAAAATGCATTATTGTACTTTCTTTATCTTTAAGCAAAATCAGAGGCTTACAGAGTTTATTTTATCTGAATTCCACCCCCTACCCCCCTTGAGACAAGCATGCAGGCTGATTCTAATTTTCAAGAAGAATTGTTTCTTTGTTCCTAAGAAAACTGTTATGAAGATGTCTGTTTAAGTACTTGTTCAATTTCTTGTTTTAATTTTTGTTCAACTTGCAGGAAGAAATCTCCTCTATAAGAAAATGTAAAAACTCAGAAAGTTAAAGAAAAGAGGCTCTTTAAATTGGACAGAGTGGCCTTAGGTTTGCTTGCCTTTAGTTGCCTACTTGCTCAGCTTAGAGATCTCAGAAAAAAGATGGTTATCTTAGTTCTATCACTCTCCATCCCATGATTACAAGGGATTAGTCATTGTAGTTGAACCAAAATTTGGAATGTGGGAATTTCATAAGGGCTAACTTAGAAATTCCCCTAAGGTCATTAGAAGCCAAACCTTCTAATGTACAATATGGGGCTTTCTCATGCTAGCTATTGTACTCCACCATCTCTGTTTCCCCCTTTCTCAAAATCTGCCTTGTGTGTTACTTTTGAGAGGGATGTATAACTTTCTGACATTTTGAATAGCAAAATGTCCTGTAACCATTTTCCAAGATGTTTCAAAACAGACTAAACCTTCAATGTCCTGGAAATCGATGATAGAACCATAGAAATATGTAATTAATTCACAGCAAGGAAGCAGCTTAACATTTTGATTCAGCTAGATGAACTCATAATTGGGTCATTTTTTTAAAAGCATAGGGATTTGTGGCCATGCAGTTTTATAACAATTGATCATTCTACCCATTTTTCAGAAATTATTAATAGATTGCTTCCAGTACATTGAACAACATGGCTGTTGTAACCTTTTTTTGTTGTTGTTCTTTTACTGCTCTCTGGAATGTTTTAAAAACAATATTCAATTGTTTTTGCTTCATATTGTCTGAATGCAGCGCCCAGATGAGTGGAAACAGCTTGTTTTTGAGTGGTGTAAACAAACAAACAAGCTATATTCCAAGGATATGTTTTTTAAGCATTCTGAAAGTCAACCGAAAACAATTATGGACAACCAGTGCTCCAAATATATGCAGCAACCACCTTGAATTTTCAATGCAGGGATTTGGTTCTTGTTTTAAGTGCACCCTCGGAGATACCAATATAAGCTCAATGAGAAGAAGTGATCAGGCTTCCGGTTCCGGTCGCAGCACCCGCGGACGTGCAGAGAACTCGTTCTCTTGGCCGTCCGGTTTCCCCCCGCTGGTAGACCCTGGATAGGGTCGAAAGTCGCCCTGTAGGGGCGACCACCGTAGAGGAGGGCACTCATTGATCGCGGAGGGAGCGGCGGCTCCCTCTGCGGTCCGAGAAAACCACCTTTGGGCCGACGGGGAAAAGATCGGCCAGTAACATGGCCGATCACTCAGCTGCTCCAGCCGAAAGTCACAGTAACATCTAAGCGAAAAGAACCACCGTGGAAGATCCGGGTGAGACCTTTCCTTCCCTCTTGTTAATTTACCTTTTTCCCTGCTAACAGCTTTAAAAACTATTTCCCTATTTTGAGAAAGCAGCGTTTGATTGCTGGGGAAAACGGGCTTTGGAAAAACAATTATTGTTTTTTTTTTACTATTTTATTTTGTCTACATAAGCAGTTGGAACTCGAGCATCCGGGTTATTGTGACTTTCTCTTTTGGCTTGTTTATCTTCAGTTTAGGTGAAAATCCTTAGGGAGGGGGTGGAATGTTCTTTTCCCCCCCCCCCTCCTGAACAGTACTGCCTAAAAAACGTTTTGCTCTCTGGGCGGACTTATGTAGATTCTTTTGGATACAATGCATCCTGGGACTTGGCAGGAAGCCCAGAAACTTTGAATGATACAATGTAACTTGCTCCATTTGAACTCCCACTTCCTGATTTTGGCGTGATGCCCAGACTGGATTACAACATAACAACTGACTGCCAGTTTTTATCTCTGTGCTGGACTTGACTATTGGTTTTTTTTTTCTTCTCTATCTTTCTTTGGGAATATATTTCTGTCTGCATTTTATATTTTATAACGCTGCAATCTATTTTTTAAGCTGAACTTCTTTAAAAAAAAAGAAGAAGATGGAATCCTACTCACAGATTAATTATGGACTTATATTAGAAAAAATCTTGGAAGCGAGACTGGAACTTAAAGAACATATTAGATCGCTTAGTTTCAAGGAGGACTCAGAATTAAAAATTGAAGCTCAACCTTTGATTGACTATGATACACAATCAGATCTACAACTTAATGAGATGGATGGAATACATTTACAATCTATTGAATCTACTGAATTTACTGAAGAGGAAGAGGACACATCCTACATGATGGATTTCTTTGATGATCAAAGGCAGAACTTAACTAAAACATTTACAACTTTAAAAGCAACAGGATTGGACTTCCAAATACGAGGCACAAAAAACGTTGACAACATGATAGTACAGACAACACTGGATAAAAGAGAAAAAGAATATGATTGGACTCAATGGTGGGAAAAGGCCTTTAGCCAGTTACTAAGATGGGAGGACTTAGAGGCCCTGTTGTGGAAACCTACCTGGCACAAAAAGAAAGCTAGAATTAGATTTAAAAATAAGAGTTAAAATTTTATTTGATGGGTAAAAAGGGCTTCTGGACGTTGATTGAACTAATATTTTTGAGATCTTTAAGGTCACTTTGGTATGAGTCAACACTAGATTTAAATTATGGATTTGATTATGATTTGGAATGGCAATAAGAATAATTGAAAAATTAATAATTAAAGGAGTTAGATTGAGATTGAGACTGGTGAAATATTATTAATATTTTTATTTATAAGAATTGAATGGTAATTAGTGAGGTATTAAATGGATTAAATTGAAACAATTGAGGAATCTTTTAGGGACGTGGACTGATCTATGAAAATATTGGATAGAATATATGAAATAGAATATATTTGAGAAATATTAAGATATAATAGTTATATTACTTGTTTATGATAGAAATAATTATTGTCCTATTATTATTATTATAATGTTATTATATTACTATGTCTAATGCAATAGTTTTAAAATATATAAATTCATGTTTATTTACATAATATGTATGTGAAATAGAATAAGAGATATATTTTGATTGAGAAGCATAAATTGAAATTGGAATAATAGATAGAGGTGAGAAACAATTTATATTTTAGGAATGCTCGAATTGTATACCATAAGAGGGAACTTTTAAAGTAGTAGTTTAAATTGTATATGTATGACTGTATTTTTTGTTGTGTTCTATGGAGTGCCCTATCTCCACGATGTGTTACAAGCACTTGGCTGTAAAACAAACAAAAACTAATAAAACTTGTTATGAAAAAAAAAAAAAGAAGAAGAAGTGATCAGAGTTTTCGATAGAGTCAGGAAGCAAAAAGTTCAAATCCATGGAAGTTCACTGGGCCAGCCAAATTCCATCAGCTCTACTTATCTCACAAGATGGTTGTGGGAATAACATGATAGACAACCGTAGCATGATGAATACCACCTTCACCTGCTGGAGGACCAGAAGAAGATAAATCTGGTGTGAGAAAAATAAAATTAGCTATGATCTGCGTTTTTAAAGGTGCTTTTTCACATGTGCCCAAAATTATACAGGCAATATCTATATATAACAGCCAGCATGAAATTGGTTCAGTGCACAGAAGTGTGAAAGAATGTGTTCGCCTATTTCTCAGTGAAAACAGTATATACAGTTAAAAGGAACAGGGTCAGGGAGAAGAAGAGAATTACAAATTGTAAGTGACTACTGGCAAATCTCTGAAAGTTGCCAGTAACAATTGTTTCTAATAGAGGTAAGTGAAATATCAGGGCACCATCTTCCAAGCTGTACAATTTTATTAGTCAAGCAATCCATTTTCTAATTACTGTCCTTTTAACTTGCTTATCTGACCTTAAAAGTGTTGCTGAGAAGGTCATCAATAACGACCACATTAGAAAAAGAGAGAGGACAAGTTAACATAAACAGATGGTTCTGCAGAAACAGCTGTAGCACCCCTATCTCAACTAAGAGAATATGAACTCTTAAATCACACTGAATTTATATATTGTGACATCACAATTGATCACATCAAGAGAATGCAGGGATGATGGACTGTGTGATGACTTATGTAACTATAATGCAGGGAACTCTTAAAATCGGTTATATTGAAATGTGACTGACAGCTACTATTATTATTATATATAACACAAAAGGGTAAATCCAATAAAGGGTATATTTGTCATGATTTATTCATCTAATAAACAGTCACATGTTATTTATTGTTCCTTCTATATTTTAGTTTATATTTATTATATTGGAAAAAAAAAGATACGCAAGCATTTTCAGTGTATTTGGGGTTTTTAAAAAAATTTCACTTAGGAAATGGATAAGCTATCCACCCCTTTAATGGCTCTGTGTGGCTTATAAAAATGATATAAAAACAAATCATCATTTTTTATATATAAAATGTAAACACCATGAGCAACTAGAATTGTAAGTGTTGAAATATTAGATCATTTGAAGGTCTAAATAAATAAAGGAATTTCCAAGCTTGTATAACTTTCTATTCCACATAGAAAGTCCAATTGATATGGATTCAGTACTATTTTACATTATGTTCTTAATGCATTGTTTGTATGTACTTTTGTTGTGATTTATGGAGATATTTATATAAAGATGAATCAGGACTTACCAAATCTGGAACGCTTCTGTAACTAGATTTTGAGCTTCCCTCAGTTGTAACAAACATAGTTGCCTCAATTCTAGTGGCAATTTATTTTATAATATAAGTAATGCTGGAGAATTCATTGTTGATGTCAAATGTATTAAACTACTGATATCTGGGTATCAGTAATAACTGCATCATCCTGAATTTAGCTTCAGCCAAATTAATGATGAATAATTTAAAGAAATCCTGCTGAACAAGTTAAAATGTTTATGTATTAAGTGTATCTAATAATTTTTAAATGAGATGCATAATTGCACATTTTTCAGTTTGTTATTGCACGAATTAGGGACTGATATCTTATTCTATCAAATATTGTAAGAAATACCAATCTCTAAGTTGAAACTGTATTATTATTATATCAATAAAGGCATGTATATATTAATGCCAAGGATAGGTGACAAAGGATTGTTGCACTAGGTTATTTGTGGCCATACTGATTTATGAAAAAACAAAAAGAGCTGCATATCCAAATTCAATTTTATAGGAGACATGAAGGGCCCTGCTCCAAATTTTCAAGCAGGGTCCCCATGTTTCCTCTCTGTCCCTCACTCCTTTAATGTTATCAGTAGCTGCCCTGAAGTTAAATAACTTTCATAAATCTCAAGACATGAAATTAAATTCCAAAAGGACTCCCTGGCTCCTTTCTCAGTCCTAAATTTCTGTTGTAAGAAGACAGGCCAGAGGATCTGTTTCATCAGCTTCTCTGGGTGACCTGCACTAATTTAGAAAAGCAGCAAAAGAGACATTGGGAGTAGAAGTGGAGTTAGCATGAAAGGATTTAGCAACTTACTAAACATTAAAAACTCTTTCCCAGCTGTAGCACATCCCATGGGATAACCTGTTTCTTACTACTTGGGTTTCTCCATTCATCAGATTCTGGCTGATGGACCATTGGATTCCAGGAAAGAAAGAACAGCCTTTTATATGAAATCGTCTAACTGTACTAGTAATACAAACCCATCCACTCACGCACCACACATGTCGATTAACAACTAATGGAAGGAAACTTTAAAAAGAAAAGAAAGAAGATCCAGTACAGTTTTCACTCCACACACTTCCGATTTATTTTAAATAATTCTGAATGAAAAGATAGCACCTTTCAAAAATACAGTTCCACTTGGGCTGGGTTGCAAGGATCATGATCAGCTGAGGAAAGTTACCGGTTATTCTTTCTTTCATGGAGATGATTCCTGCATGTCAATTAAGGCTGAAGTGAAGATGAAGGAAGGCCTTGAGTGAGCATTTTGCTTTGCTTTGTTCTGTTCTAAATTGTAACTTCTAACCTAGAAGATTTAGCCAACTTAGCAATTATAAGACAAGCCTTAAATCACCAGACAAAAAACTAATAAAAGAGGAAAAGACTGGAAGATTTAGGAACATCATTAATAGCAACATCACAAGAAAACTTCAGCTATTTGGGTGAATAGGGTACATGAAGAAGAAATAGTCAAGCACAAATGAGTTATGTGAATGATACCCTCATGACAAGGATGCAGATTTTAGACTACAATTTAGACTGCAATTACATGTACTAATTGCTGAGCTGTTAGATACAATATTGCATTTTGGTAGCTCTTGACATTGTCATACAGCCTGGATACTATTCTCCCAGTAGATTTCATAGCCCTCATGTGTCAAATCAGTAGGATCACTTTTGATGGATTACCGGTTCCATCCATCATCCAAAAACCTGCAACATCCACTTAACACAGCCTTCCCCAATCTGATCCTTCCATGCAACTCATATACTGGTAGAGCTATTGGAGTTGTATTCAGTGGTGGGATTCAAATATGTGAACAACCGGTTCTCTGTGTGGATGCTGCTTCCGGAAGTCCATTCTGGGCCTGGGCAAGAAAAAAATTAGCTACCGGTTCTGCCGAAGTGGTGCGAACCGGCTGAATCCCACCACTGGTTATATTCCATCTTAGATGGAAGAGAACAGATTGGGGGAAATTGTTTTCAAATAGGTTTGGGAATGCATGACCATTCAGCTATCCCTCAAAACACTTCCAGCATTGCTCTCTATTGGCCATGCTGGCTGAGGCTTCTGGAAGTTGTAGTTCGGCAATGCCTGGAAGACAACAGATCCCGCGGCCTTGATTTAGAAGATCAGAAATTGTTCATGATTGTAAAACCAGCTTTTCCACCCTGTTCAATGAAAGGCATTCTTAAGGGGGGGGGGTGTCTCTTTAACACTCTACAAAGGCAGACACAGAGAAGATTGCTAGACTTGAAAGTCTGTTAAAAAAAATGCTCATGAAGCTGCTCCTTGCTCCTGTGTATTAACAGCATAAAATAAGATTCTTCTTGAGAAAATAAAACTCAATAAGTAAAGGACAAGCACAACAAAATGGTACACATATTTATAACCACACAACCAGGCTTCTGGCATAAGGTGTTACAGTTTCACAAACAATCAATACAAATTATTGGATCTAAAATTACTTTTTGATTACCACTGTGAAAATACAAGCTGCTTGAGTCATTCCTCACTCTATTGATTTTACTGTGGGTATGAGTGTGTGCTCCTATTGCATTTTTAAAGCTCTTGGAGTCATGTTTTAAGTCTCCATTCTATTGTGAAATACTACACACACGCAAACACACACGCAAACACACACAAAGGATCATACCAGAAAGCTTTATGGGCAATGGGATTTTTCTCTGCAGTTAATTTACAAGTTTGGCTAAACAAGGGTGCTAATCAACCTTTTTTGGGGGGCGGGGAGAGAAGAGATCTTCTCTGTGGATTATTTTCTTTTTAAAAATAGTAAATTTTTCAGAGGCAGGCATTCTTTGTTAGCCACCAGAATTTTATAATCACTTCTTAACTTGTTCATATGTTTTGTGTAGTAACCTTTACCTCCAAGCGGCAGCTCCTGTTGTGTGGTACTTTGTTTCCTGCTGGTTCCCATAGCAATGAGCCGATCAGCTGTTGTGGAAGAGACCAATCTGATCTTGCCAGTTGTCAAAGCTGGTAAATGGGCTGCTTATTTTTTCCGGTTGTCAAGTTGTCAAATATTAGCCTCTTTCTGGCTTTAACGTCTCAAGCAGGGGGGGGGGGAATAAAAATAAAGCTGTGGCTGCAGGATGAGCAAAAGGTTTCCATTCTGTGTAAGCCCACAATGCATTGCAAGGTGTGCTCTTCTTTGGTCTTTGATTGACAGGCTGGGAGCTGGACTTCAAAGAGACTTTGGGCTAGTCCAGGGGTCTGCAACCTTGACAACTTTAAGATTTGTGGACTTCAGCTCCCAGAATTCCTCAGCCAGCTATAGCTGGCTGAGGAATTCTGGGAGCTGAAGTCCACAAGTCTTAAAATTGTCAAGGTTGCAGACCCCTGGGCTAGTCATTCTCTCTTAGCCTAACCCACTTCACAGGGTTGTTGTGGAGAAAATAGGAGGAGGAAGGAGTATTAGGTATGTTTGCCGCCTTGTGTTTTTTATATAAATAATATATAAGCATAAATAATAAAGGTGGGAAATATCAGGCGCAAAGGATTACGATCATACATTAAGTTGCAGCACAGAAGATTTATTCAAGCCTATGCACGAGATTTATTCAAGCCTAATCATCTATTGGTCAGCATTAACTTGGCGCTAGATAAGGGTCAAAGGAATTCAAGGAGGGCTGGATTTGGATTGTTTGTGGCAACATAAGGATTCTAAACTAATGACACATTTAACTCCACCCCCCACCCCCCAGTTCTGCCTGCTCTTGTCCTACGGGATAAAAATAAAAATTAAAAAAGTACCTATATAGAATTAAATTAAATATTTTAGAGTTACTGGGATAACTTTCCATTCACATCTTTAAACACTGTAATGGGGTAACAAATTTGGGAGGTTTCCATGCTGCAGCAAAAGGACACCCACAAGAGGTTCAGGAAATCAAGATGGTGACCATGTTCGAAGCCATCCTATTTTTTTAAAGATTGTTTTTTGTTTTCTTTTAAAATGTTCTATAGATGGCACTTGCCACCAAGAAGATTAGCAAAAATGTTTAAAAATATGTCAGAGAAATGTTGGAAATGTAAACACAAACCAGATACTTATTATCATATGTGGTGGACATGTATTAAAGCAAGGATATATTGGACAAAAATCCACACTTGGTTAGAAAAAATGTTAGAGAAACACATAGACAATAAACCTGAATTTTTTTTACTAGGTGTAATGCCAGAAAAATTTGATAAGCAAAGTACATACTTGATTTTACATGTGATAATAGCGGCAAGAATTATATTTGCACAATATTGGAAAAACGAAGAAATACCACCAGAAGAAGAAATAATTAAAAAAATATTAGACTGTGCGGAAATGAACTTACTTTAAGATTGAAAGAAAAAGAAGAAACAGAATATTTTCAAATTTGGGACCTATTTTATCAATGGTTAGAGAAAAGATTTAGGGATTAGGAATTTAATTTGTATTAGTGAATAAGATACTCGGAGAACATGTTTTTGTTGAATGATTACTATTGAATTCTGTTAAAAAATAATCAATAAAACTTTATAAAAAAATAAAATATTTTTATGGGGGAAATATAAAATGGGGAAGATACGCTAAAGTGCAATCAAATATAACAGTGCTAATATAATGAGAACAGAATATTAATGAAATGAGTGACATTTTGAAGAAATAAAGATATATCCATAAAATGTTAATATAGAACTAGCTCAATCATTGCATTATTAAATCATCTAATGCCCATCTCTCAGTTTTAATATAATATGTTATTTCAATTTAAGGATATTGAATGATTGAAGCCCTGCCTGTTTTCTGAGTGCATTGTGCATGTGATGCCAGTAAAAAGAGAGTAGGACTTTAGCCACCAACTGAACCTTTTGACTCTCCCACCCACAGACATTATTGGCAGCAAACTATTTGTGTTCATCACACCAAGGCCCACATGAAGACAGAGTAAAGAAAACAAGTGGACCTAGAACATAGAATAACAGAGTTGGAAGGGACCTTGGAAGTCTTCTAGTCCAACCAAGCAGACAAATGGCTGTCCAGCCTCTTCTTGAAAGCCACTGAAAGCCTCCAGTGATTTCACTCACTCCTCCTTTTACACAGATCTCTTCAAGGATTATATGCATGGGAGGGAGGGAAGGAGTCAGTCATCTCAATAGTAGAATTCATGAAAATAGCACCATTATGTTATTTAATGGTGTGGAAGTCAGCCCCCCAGAGAAGGAAATATTAAAAGGGCAGAAAAATATATTTCCTCAAAAGGATTTTAAAAGCAGAAACCAACCCTGCCCCCAAGTCTCTCTGTCCCAAGCAGAAGCCAGCTCTGTACAAATGCAGATGTAAATTATCAGGAAGGTTGAAGCTAGGAGATTAAGAAGACAAAGATCTAAAATCTGCATACCCCACCTGAGACGGGACATAATAGGATTAACTCACAAAGGCCAAAGGGCACACCCAAACTCAGGTCAGAATACATGACACAAGAAATAGCCTCAAAACAGGAACAGGAAATAACTCCAAATGAAAGGCTCCAGAGGGTATAAAAAAACCACTTCCTACATGTGCTCAGCCTTTTTTTCACTTCTCTTGCTGCCAGAACCATCTTCCTGTCTGGCTCTCCTCTTCAATAAACTACAACCTTCTTCCCAAAGCAGTTACCATGTTTATTCCCAGCTTGGATGAACCACGATGAAGACTTTTCTTTCAACAATGGCATCCATGGTGCTGTCCCAGTTATGGGCAGCCCATCCCTCTTTCTAGATGATTTCCCCGACAGTCTCTCTTCTGACCAGTTCTTTGTTTCCTAATGTGTGCTCTCTTATGATTGTTCAATCTACGTCCTTTTTACAATTTTATTTTAACTTTCTGTTAACTTGGCTGCTTTAAATATAAATAAGAAAAAAAGAGAAAATCCCCCCTCCCCCAACAAACAGAGAAAGATAAGAAAAGACAAGGAGACAACAGAAACATGGTTCCCATTGTGGAGGCCTAATTCATATGCTTAGAAAGGCATAAATTAAACTAAATAGCTCAGGGCTTAGTGTTGTGACCCTGGAACGGAGACAGATAAGAGAAATCAGACAGCTGTCCATCCTTCCGAGTGTGAATAGAATGGTATAAAAGGATACTGTCACAATAAATAACATTGTTTATTGGGCATGCTGATATTATCAGAAATTGTTTCAACAGTATAAAAAGTAATATGGAAGCCCTCCCAATAATTTATCCAAGTATTTCAGTGTTTGGGTCACACTGTAATTGTAATTTTTCTTTTCCCTTGCTTTTGTAATGTAACTAAACCAAATATATAACATCTGTAAAGATGTTTCATTCGGATTTTTTCTCTCACAGTCTGTTAGCTAGGAGCCCCGTAATCAACTTAGCTTATCGCTGTAGAAATATACTTTTGTGGTATCTACCTCCAATCGCTTTGGTCTCATTATAACTTGACTATATGGATTAATTAATAGGGAACTTCTGTCTTCCATTATATTGATAGAGAATTAGTTCATAAGTTGAAAATTAACATATCTCACTGATGCTAATGTGATTATTTTTCTTTCAGAAAGAGTTCTCCCCCTTCACCATCTCCTTTCATATATAATTCAAAAGAATATTCTGTACTGAACTTTGTAATACCCGGTTAACAAATTCATGGCTATAAAACCAAAATGAGACAATATCATAACAATAAATGACTTTTTGCCCATTTTAAACTTCCAAGAAAGAGTATGGTTGAGAATAACTCTTCACAACTATCCAACCCATTTTGGACCTGTAGCAGCCAGTAAACATAAAAATGATTTTTTTTCCTTATGATCTTTAAGATCATAAGAAAGACATTTAGTAGTCCTTAAGACTCTTAGTTATTGATTTGTTAATAGGAAATATCCCACTTCCTTACTGTAAATTGTAAATGCAGTTACATTTTTTAAAAAATAGCTAATATCTTAGAAATACAGTTAAACTGTTTTTAAATGTAGATTTAGAATGATGTAAAATACATTTCAATACTATTTAGGGGTTTTAGCTGCTGCTAATGCATGAGGATGAACTTGTGAAATCAAGTGGTGGTTTAAAATATTAAAACCCTTTCTTACCCATAACTTCAAAGAAAAGGGTTATCAGCAATTTTCAGACAGGCTGTCCCAGACTGTAAGTTTATCATGTGAATAATGAACAAATTATATTTATGTCCAAGCAACAGAGCTATAGCTAAAACTGGATCTAAACCCCCACACAATGTCAAAGGTGCCACATAATAACTAATTGTGCCATAATGGTTTTTATCTGATTATTTCATTCTGTAAAAACATTTGAAGTCAAAATATATGCCTTTGGCCCCATAATCATATGGTAGCTATAATTTAGACAATGCCTGGGTGGTTGTGCTTTCCATTAAAAAACATAATATTTTATTAATCTGTTTAAAACAATTTAAAGATAATAGCACAGGGATAGCTCTAAGTAAATATATTGAGCTAACACTTAGTGGTGTAGTTGCCTAGAGATGAAGGTGCTTGCCTCCCACTCTGAAGGTTGAAAGTTCAATCCTGGGCAGTGACAGATGTTCCTCTATCACTTTTTCTCAAAGACAAAATATCTAGTGGAAACTCCGCATAGGCATCAAGAAAGGCATCTGGCCAGTAAATATTCAGCTCCATTCAATCACCCCGACTCCACACTGATAAAAAGGACTACAGGGTCAAAAAACACTTAACTAAACTCAGTGAGATTTCCAAGATCTATCTCTTATCAGTTCTATCTGAGATAGTTTGGTAGATTTACATACACAAAGGAAGAAAATTTCCTTGCAGTAGTTATTCCCAGATATTTAAATTAAACCCCAATTGTTACCACTTTGTAAACCTTACAGCCTATAGAAAATGTATCAGCCATGCTCCAAGTAACCAAATTACTTGATAAATTATCAGATGTATTAGAAATAGATAATTATTAAAATGAGTTTAGGTACCATTGGCATATAACAACAGTTACTGTGCCTCTCCAGATAGTATTTTGCCCAAAATATTTTCCATTTGGCTGACAAGATAGGCCAGCAGTTCCAGGATCAAATTAAATATAAGAGGGAAAAAAGGACACCTTTGACAAGTTTCACAAGCCATCTGCCCAGATAAAAGGATAATTCCATTTGTAACAAGACTAGCACATATGATCAATTGGCTGACTTGCAATCACCTGCCCCTCAAATACTGTTTATTTCTTGTAATGTGGGGACAGAGAAAGCCAGTCAAGAGGGCAAACAACGATCAGGAGAGGCAAGGTAAAATTTCTTCTATTTTGTGTTGTTGCTTTTATAAAAAAAAAAAAAAGACAATGTTTAAGAACTATGTGAATGAATCCTGAATTGTTTCACTCATTAGTGTGTGTTTCATTAATAATGCCTTGAAATCCTGAAAAGCAGCTGCCATAAATACTGACAACATTGGAATAAATCAGAGCTGCCAGAGTTAGATCATCAAAAGTCACATGATCACTAGATGGCAGCAAAGAAGTAGGGACAGTTTTGACACCTTGCCTCCACCTAGTGGTCACATGGATATTTGCAGAGCAAAACTGGAAATACTAGGGTAGCTACAGCTCTATAGTACTGTATATGGCAGAAAAGCAAAAGTAACATATGAAGTTGGCCAGAGAGAGAGCAGTTTTGCTCTGTGATTGGCAGAGGATTGAGGTAAGAAATTTATGCAAGCATACAGTGTAAGTCAATCTCACGTGCTTTTGAGGTGGTTCTGGATATATATTTTTTATTTATTTATTTATATATTTATTACAAAACGATTCTCTTTAAGAGAAAGGGTATAAAAATGAAGTTCATAGCATTTGTGTATATGAATGCAACATTATTGTAGATTTTGTGACTTAATGAAAGCATGTAATAAGGTGAATTGGCTTGAATTACAGAATGTTTTACAAAAATAAAACATGGAGATGAAGCTTGGTTGCTATAGGAGATATGAGTGATATATGATGTGTGGAAATAAATGAATTGCTCAGGAAATGGACATGGTTGAGAATGCATGATGTCCATTTGGTTAATGTATATACAGATAAAGGCATTCTTCTGGAGATGCTAGACCTCTATGCAGATTATTGAGTGTTGTTTGTTGATAACATAAATGATTTGCAATGCATGCAAGAGCAATTATATGATGCAAGAAACACTATGAATCTGAAATTAAAATATTAAGACCAAACTAGTTGTATTTGGTAGGGGAAATGAAGTAGATTATTTCAAGTCATATGAAAATTGAAAAACTAGTGCTTTCTTGATAGAACTTTTTTTTTCCCCATTCAATAGTGTGTGATTCTTGGACAACACTTAGACAAGTCCTTCAGTTTTCTTGGCAAGGTTTGCCATTGCCTCCTACCTAGGGCTGAGACAAAGTGACTGGTACAAAATCATCCAGATGGCTTTGTGCCCAAGGCAAGACTAAAACTCATGGTCTCCTGGTTGGTTTCTAGCTGGATGCCTTAACCGCTGCACCAATTCTCACAGAATTTTAATAAAGGTAGATGGAGAAATTTTTTAAAAAAGTGTTCATGCTGGTAGAAAGATAGTACAGTCAGTCCTCGATTTAAGACCACAACTGAGTCCAAAATTTCTGTTGCCAAGTGAGACAGTTGTTAAGTGAGTTTTGCCCCATTGTACGAGACCCTGCAATCATCGTAAATATGAATCAGTTGCCAAGCATCCAAATTTTGTTCACACGACTATGGGGATGCTACAACGATTGCAACTGTGAAAAACAGTCCTAAGTCACTTTTTCCAGTGCTGTTGCAACTTTGAACGGTCATTGAATGAATGGTTGTAAGTCAAGAACTACCTGTATGTGGTCTATTGTGAGGAAAGGTTTTTGGTATTCAGGAAAATGGGTATTCACTTTATTATATGGAAGTGAAAGTATTTAGGAAAAAGGAAAATAAGTTGAATGCAGTGGGCACAGATATCCACAGAAAGGTAAAGGGAAGAAAGATGAAGAAAGCAACACCACACTGTTGTGGCAAAAAAACCAACACCCCACCCCTTTGTGTGCATTGTTACATCACATACATGTGTGAAAGGGGTACACTTTGTGTTGTGTCAGAGCATGCACAGTCTTATTGCACAAGATAACCCAGGAGTAAACACAGTAAACAGTGGTCTATAGTAAATGGTGGTTTATCTTACACTATCTACAATATCATACACCAGGAACAATATACATACACGTGCTAATACAGCAGGATCCAACACACAGCAGTTACAGCGGAAAACGGAAGAGAGAGAACACATCTGCGGAGCCTTCCCTTTTATACAAGGCTCTTAGAGAGACACAGATCCAGCTGGCTCTTAAAGGGACATAGACCCTGTTGAGTCATTCCCATCATTACATCATACATCTCACATTATACAAGCTGGTTAGCTGTTAAATTATTACCTTGGCAATGTCATGACACTGCTTTTGTCATTTTGATAAAAGCCTCCAACTCTGCAGATGCTTCTCTAGAAGTCTGTGCAAAACCAAGAAAAGGGAAGGGCCAAGAATAAATAGATGTTGAATGAATATGGACTGAATAGAAAAAGTGACTTAACAGAACGAAAGTACATTGAGGTAGCTGGTCACAGAGAGAGGCTTGAAGCACAAACATCTGAAGGAAAAATTAATAGGCTGCTGCTAAGAAAGTCTAAAGGAAATTGGAATTGAATGGAATGAAAGACATCAAACTGAGAGAGCCATGGAGTTTAAAGAATGAAATTGTAGAGATTAAAATTACCTTCTTGTGTAAATGTTATAATTCTATATCTTGTTTCATTACTTTACAATTTTAAGAAAAGTGCCTTGTCATTTCCACTTATTTTATTCATGGCCATCTTGAATTTTAGGAAAGGACAAGTCTATCTCCACATTTTCTCCCTTCTTACTTGATCCTTGAATTTCCTTCCTTGCTTTTCCATTATTATTCCAATACATTGCTGGATCTCTCTCTTCCCCCCCCCCTCAAAAAAGTGATTAAGTATCTCAGATGGACTCAGCAAAGAGTCCAGAAGTGTATACATCCTTTAAAATTCTTCCAATTCCATTCATCAAGGCTTTTGTGAGGTGCCTATATCACAGTAAGTATTGCGATCATTTGCACCTAGCTCTGTCCTTGATTACTGCTAAGAGCTCAACCTCTTGACTTCAGAACAGCTCATCAAAGATGTTATGCCTATCATGGCTTCTATGATTTCCTCACTTTTGTTTACATGCTGATTTAGAATTGACTTATGTGCAAAAAATGTGTAAAAACCTGTTCCAGCATGTTGTAAAGAGGAGGGTATAGCAAAGTAAAAAGGGAGGTCCCTGTGCTGTGTTTCTCAATTCCAGAATTTAAAATATAGTATGATTAGTTTTAAATCTGATTCCACCTGCTGCAAATTTCCTGAACAGTCATAATTCTGCAGGCCTTTTTTGCAAGGCTTTAAAGGGCTTCATTCGATGCTGGACCAAGCTGGTAAATGAGCCTGATTGAAATTATTTATTATGGAATGATTTTAGCTGGCCTTGATTGTGTGGGAAGAATCCAGAGAAAGAAATATTTTGGGAAATATTAAAAAGGCAGAATATATTTGCCCAAAGGAATAATGGAGAAGATCTTTTAAAAAGACAGAAACCAGCCCCTAGAAATCAGCCCAGCCCCTAGGCAGAGGCCAGCTTTTAGAAATGCAAATCCAATAATCCTTTCTGAAAGGATTGGAGCCTTCCAGCTAGAAACTGAAGAAATTAGGAAGACAAAGACCCTTAAAATCTACATATCCCACACAAACTGTAAGACAGGACATAATAGGATTAACCCACCAATGCCAAAAGGGCACACTCAGACACAGGTCAAAGTACATGACACAGGAAATACAAAGCCTCAAACAGGAACAGGAAACAACCTCAACAGCCCCAGAAGGTATAAAAGCCCACCACTCTGCTCCATGTGGTCAATTTCTTTCCAGAGCCATCTTTCTGTCTGACTCTCCTCTTCAATAAACTACAACCTTCTTTCTAAAGCAGTCGCCATGTTGTTTATTACCGGCTTGGACTGGACCCTGTTCTTTCAACAGCTGTGTTGTGTCTTTGTTCTGTGTAATGTTTTTTGTACTAGTTTTAATTTTAGGTTGTTTGTCCAGAATCACAAGGTGTGAGTTGGGTGTTCCTATAAATTGATTAAAGACATAAATAGCTTTACAGGTAGTTCTTCACTTACAGCAGTTCATTTAGTGACTATTTGAAGTGACTTATGATTATTTTTCACATTTACTGCCCTTGCAGCATGCCCACGGTCACATGATCAAAATCCAGATGCTTGGCAACTGACTCATAGTTATGACCATTGCAATGTCCCAGGGTCATGTGATACACCTTTTGCGACCTTCTGACGAGCAACGTCAATGGGGAAGCCAGATTCACTTAACAAACGTCTTACTAACTTAACAACTTCAGCGATTCACTTAACGACGGTGGCAAGGAAGGCCATGAATGGGCCAAAGCTCACTTAACAGATGTCTCACTTAGCAGCAGAAATATTGGGCTCAGTTGTAAGTTGAGGACTACCTGTACTTGTGTTGCCTTTTCTTATCTTGTGGCTTTCATTTCCCTCCCTCGTTATTTCCCTCTACTGCACATAATAAATGAAAAGAAATTTGGTTGATGGCTTCTGTCTGTTCGTAATGTGTATAAATAAAATAAATGTAAATGTGTTACTTTTAAATAATTTCATTTTGTGTTACTCATTGCTGGGATGGCAAAAAAAAAAAAACACCCTTAAAATGAACATAGGGAAATAAAAAGAAAATTGAGAGAATTGTCCAACGTGACAATGCTTATTTTATAAAATTGTAACTAATTACCATCTTGCATGTCCTGAATTTGGGGCAGGTTCACTTCTCTTCTTAATTCCACTGAAGTATTGGCGCACCAGTAACCTTCCACTTACAATCACAAGCGGGGCTAGAATTTCTGTTGCTAAGCAAGGGGGTTATTGAGTCACACTCCATTTTATGATCTTTTTTTAAAAAACCATGGTTGTTAAGTGAATCACTGCAGTGATTGTTAACTGAATCACATGGTCGTTAAGGGAATCCGGCTTTTCCCATCGAATATTCTTGACGGAAGCCAGCAATATTCTTAATGGAAGGTTGCAAATGGAGATGACATGACCCAGAAGACGCTGCAGCCACTGTAAATGCATGCTGGTTGCCAAGTGCCCAAAGTTTGATCATGTGACTATGGGGATGCTTGCGACGGTCGTAAGTGTGAGGACTGCTTGTAAGTCACTTTTCTCAGTGCTGTTTTTCAAATGTTCGTTAAATGAATGGTTGTGATTTGAGGAATATCTGTATAGCTTAAATTGATTTCATTCATGTATGTGTGTGTGTGTGTGTGTGTGTGTGTGTGTACAGACACACATACATACTATATATATATATTGACTATTACTTCTTTATATTTTGAACATATCTTCGGGGAAGTATCTAAATTACAGCTTTTAGGCTGCAATATTATGCACTCTTATCTTGAAATAAAACTGATTGAATTTAGAACAACTTCCCTCTGGACAGACTAGTGGATGGTGGTGTTTGAGGGTTTGTTTGTTTTTTTAAATGGAATGCGAATTATTTTAAGTATATAATTTGCTGTATAACTTCTGCCTGCTTCTAAAATTCTTTTCGATCCTTGCCTAAATGCATGAAAAGTAGGATGCAATGAACCTTTAAAATATGTAAATGTCAGCCTCAATGCTGGAAAGATGGACATAAAAAAACAACAACACATTTTTACATGTAATACATATAGTAGTTTATCAAATGTCCAGCCTAAACTAGGGCCATTATTATGAAGTAATAACCAGTTTTCTGGCAGTTCCACCTCCTATTACCCCGTCTTTTCACAAGCTGAGATCCTCCATATATATATCAAGAGAGCAGCTCCCCAGAGTTCATATTCAGACATTCTGGGAATGATAGCCCCAAAACACCTAGAGGGTATCAGTGGAAGAAAAGTTATTTCAGTGAAAGACTACCGGTGTTTTATTGCACAGCAGTGTTCATTTTTACATGTTGCTGTTCTGCAGCCCAGCAAACCTCTTTCCTGTTGCATCCCATTTCTGCAACCTTGACTGCTGGGGGCAACCATATATTTAATGAAATCTGCTAATAAATCTCCAATTCCCTTTGAGTAAGCAATCCTGCTGCAGACTCAGCTTTCTGTCCCTTGACTTTACCAGAGCCCAAATAAGATTTGTACTCCAACAGGGTAAGCATTTACTTTATCAGAAAGCATATTAGCGTGGGCATGTCTCAGCATAATGTGTACCGAATCAGAGGGTATGACTAATTTGTTCTGCTCTTAAGTGGATGATAAAATGATTTAGACACATATAAATATATATGGGACATCAGGCACTTTAGGTATTACATGTTCTGTATCTCATCCTAAGCTTGTCAAAATCGGAGCGCTTTTTATGGATTAAATGACATTTACAGGAAAGACCGAGCTTTGCCCAGAACTTAGAAATGTTTACCTAAGGGAAGAAAAGCTGATGGAAAATAAACATTGATAACATTGCAAGAAATTGAAGATGCTCTGGAGTATCATCTGACTTTTGTTCATAATACTGCACTAAGTGTTGGAGAGAATTATTACTCTCTTTGAGAGGGACTTTTGTTAGGAGCAGGTTACCATGCCCCTTCATTGGCTGGATCCTAAAGATCACTTGTAACAGCTCAAGATTGATGGTGAATGCCTAGCTATTGCATACTAAATCCATAGATAGAGAGAACACGGTAAGCAGGCAGATCTGTGAGAAGTCATGCTCACTTCCAATGAATAGTAGGACCTGGAAACCAATGGCAGAAGAGAATGTTCAGGTAGACAACCCCACCCACCCCTTAGACACCTAAAGTCTCCTCTCTACTTCAGGGTAGGTGCTCAGTCCAGCAACAATTATTTATTTATTATTTATTTTTCATATTTCTAAACCACCCATTTCCCTCAAGAACATTAACTCCCTTTTTTTTTTTTTTACAACCCAGTAATCCCTTAATTCAGGTTAGAGTCAGGTGGCTGGATGGAGCTGAGCATTTGCTGGCCAGATGCCTTTCCTGATGCCACACAGAGTTTGCAGCAGATATTCTTTCTTTGCACCCTGAGAGAGAAACATCTGTCACTACCTAAGATTGAACTATCAATCTTCCAAGTGGGAGGCGAGCATTTTCATCACTAGGTCACCATGCTGCTCTCCCTCAAGAACATCCAATAGTATTATTCAGGACTCCCCTAGCTTTTTTCTGAGTGTCCCTTAATTGTTTACTCATAGACTTCCTCGAAATATTAGCAATGAATAACCTCATAGGCACGATGTTTGAAGGTTTCCAATAATACACAGACAAATGCTAGAGAAATCTGAAAATTCCTTGGAATGCTCCAAAAATCTCCCCCTACTTTTTAGTCTAAATTAGGGATGTGTTTGGAAAGCCAGCCTTCACCTGTCTCCTTGATCCCATGCAGCTATATAATTTTTCTCATTTTACTATTTATGTTGGATTTCTTTTCTGTTTTTACGGCATGCACAGGCATTGGACCTTGTTTTTCTACATCTCCTATGAAAGCTGGATGGAAGTGCGCTAAAATATCTTTTCAATAAAGTAAAATAAAAATATAGCTCTACTTTGGGAGAAACTTGAGCTGCAATGCCAGCAGGTTTTATGCCAATAAATGTAAAGCCTACGTTAAGAGCCCTGCTTATCCTTTCATATTCCCCATGTGCTTCTCTCCATGTTCCCTAAAATAAAATGGAAGGCTATTGGGGAAATGGCCTCAGGGGGAGCATTGCAAATAATGAGCAGAATTCTCTGTACTAGGAGGACTTACTTGGAATAAGGCATATTATGCAAAATGTTGTAACCGATAAATATACTAGGAGATGCATGAACAAAAGGTGCTGTTTTCTTAAATATATATATATATATTCAAAGTAATGCCCCAAAGGAAACAAGCTTAAAATTGGTAAAATGAGAAATTGAGACTAGTCAAATCCAGGTCTATGGAAATGTTCCTTTAGATATTTGTGGAAACTCAACTACGATCTTAGGAATTACCAAAACTCCTTCATTTACAGGGTATACACTTGCTGTGGAGAATTTCGGCACACAGTTTCCATTTTCTAAACTGAAATTTAAGTGACTGCAAACTAGCAAACCTAATATTCTCTCCTTGAACTCTTTACTTAAGATTTTGAGCAGTAATAATTAGGGATCCCTCTTCTTTTCTTTGCAATGCATTGCTCTTAAATAACTCCTAAAAGGAGGAGAAAGTTTATTCATTTCCACAAGTCCCCTCCCCCCTTGACACACATATTTCATAATTTCCGAACTCTCTTTGATCAAGGAGGCCATCCAGCACACCTGTACAATCAATCTACAGCCTTCTTCCCCAATTACAGCAGATGGAGCATCAATGTGAGTGTCCATCTGCCACTTGCTGAGATATCTGTCTGTTGTATAATTAAAATGGAAGTTATCTATAGAGATCCTCTCTGCCTATCAAATTTATACAGACCCTTCTCTATCAGGTCAGCCCTTGCTTTGACATTATAGAAAGTGCTCTCAGGTCTTCAGCTGTGCTGAGTTTCTGAAGAGCCACTAAGCTGCACCCTTGACCTGGCACTCACTGAGTAGATGTGATGAGCCATGTCTAACAGAGTCTCTACATCTGGACAGCCAGGTGGACAAAACCATAGAAGGTTTCCAGATAAGTAAGTATTTAATAAATAAATAAGTGTACTTTTGTCAGACTTCTTTGGGACTGATCCAGCTAACTATGCTGGATGAAATGAAAATGCTGAGGAGCATTTTTGGAAGGGTTTTAAGACGTTACTCATACGGGGGGGGAAAGGAAGTAACATGGAAATAGTCTCATCTATTGTGTACTACTAGCCTTGTCTTTGTGATACCTAGATGTTCAGTGCAAAAAGCAACTAAAATGCATAAGTGTTCCATATCCCTCGGAACTTTTTCTGCACATTGTGTGATATAAATCTACATACCAAGACTTATAGCAGGGTGGCGAAATATATGACCCATGTGATAATTAATTCAGATTCCATTCATGCTGGGATTTATGATCCAACAGCATCTGAAGGGCCACATATTATACAACCTCCCTGGTAAAAACATTGCTGCATTTAGCACAATGCTGCCTTCTTTCAGTACATGGAACATTTTTCTTTGTCACAGAGTTGAGATTTTTCCAAACAGATAATTAAAAAATTAAGAAAAATCAGCTTCTCGGAGCTACAGGAGACATCCTAGTAAGCAGAAATGTTCAAATTCTTTTTTTTTTCCTTTTTGAGTTTCCCTTTTTAAATAGAATAAGTGTGCTGAAACTACTGGAAGTTTAATGTGCTTCTTTTTATTTCTATTAAAACAAAACAAAAAATAGCACCAAAGATAATCTTGCTTTGCTGGTCAATTTTAGCAGCACAATAGGGAGATGTGGAAGAAAAGGAGAATTATAAACACATGGGTACAGGGGTGGGGAGGAAGGCAAGACAGAAATTTGGAGATTATACATACAATAAATTTCTTCTCTGTCACTGCCTTTTCATCACACCGGTCATGTGCCTTAATGTATTTGCATTTGTCAGCTATAATCCCAGCTATAAAATAAAACAACTTCTACTTAGCAGCTGAAGCTGATAAAATGTGGTTACATTTATGCTAAGGCGGCTTGCAAAGTAACTGTTTTTATATGTGAAATCAAGTAAATACCCAAAGCTCTTGACTTTCATGACTATAAAATACATTGTACAATTCTTATTAAAATACATTTTACATGTGAGCATTGTTATAATCATTCTAAGTGTATTGAAATGTTATGGACCAAGATTGTATGAGCATGTTCCACAACTCTCAACTGACTCATAAGTGATATTATGCTCCAGATAATTTAACAAATGTTACAAGTGTGAACATTAAAGCTAAAATAATAATTTTACCATGCAATTCCTTCCTTCCTTCCTTCCTTCCTTCCTTCCTTCCTTCCTTCCTTCCTTCCTTCCTTCCTTCCTTCCTTCCTTCCTTCCCTCCCTTCCTTCCTTCCTTCCTTCCTTCCTTCCTGTTATCTCTCTGGTAAGAAGAGAGGTCATTAAATCAAATGAGTTTAATGGAAATATTCCATCATGGTTTATACCCTCAAAACAAAAAAAGAGAATCTTGTAACTTAATATAATGGTGCTACAAAAAGCTAGAAAAACCAAAAATGAATATAGCATACAATCATATACAACTTTCCCTAACTGTATGATACATTATTCAAATATATGTACATATTATATAGGGGTATGCATACATATTTGACATGATAGATTGATTAAAACAGATCCATGATCTTCACACAGAAACAATAGCCTTAAAAAGTTATTGGACTGGTTTCCTCTTTTGAAGCCAGAAGAGGGTTTGAGTGCAGATCATCAGAGTTTTTATGGAATCCATATTGGATTTAGCATTTGAATCCTGAAATCCCAAAAGGCTCCTTTCAAATGCAGAAGGCTTCTGATTAAGTCTTATTTCTGCTTGTGTAATGAGGAGTTAAGCTATTTTCATCCATTATATTCACCCCAAGAGAATGTGCTCAAGGAATGTGGGTATTTAATGTGGAAATCCATTAAAGAAATGCTCTTGCTGGTGGACTAGAAACCTAGTGGAGAATAGATGTATTGGAGGATTGAACAGTTGGGTACTTGGACATCTCTGAGCTTGGTTGTTTCCCTGAAGATGATTCATTACCAGGCTAGATTAGTATATGAAAAGATAAAGTTTGCTTGTGTGGTAGTTAACTTAGTAATGCATTATCTGCAAAACAAACAATCTCACAAAACATCAAGAACCCAATACAATCCTAGGTCTAGCGCCTGTTTTTGAAGAATTGTACCTCCTGGTTTCTCTCTGTAGTGCCTACTTCTGAGTGATATTTTGGCTGAAACTATTTTCTCACCCAAAAAATGAGGTAAGAAAAAGATACAGATAGTGCTTGACTTACATCCATTCTTTTAGGGATTGTTCAGTTACAATGGCACTGAAAAGAGTGACTTACAACCGGTCCTCACGCTTACAACTGTCACCGCATCCCCAGAGTCAAGTGACCAAAATTTGGGGGCTTTGCAATGGACATTATTTACAAGGACCGCAGTGTCCCGGGATAACATGATCCCCATTTGAGATCTTCCCAGCCAGTTTTCAACAAGCACCGTCAATGGATTCATTTAACAGTCATGTAATTTACTTAACTGCTGCAGTGGTTTGCTTAACAACTGTGGCAAAAAAAAAAGGTTGTCAAATCGGGACCAACTCATTGAACAATCACCTTTCAAAACAACGGAAATTCTGGTCCCATTTGTGGTCTACCTGCAATCTATTGTGAGGAGACTTATACGAGAGGGGGCATTTCCATTGTTTATTTTCAGAAGGGCTTCTAGATAATTTCATTCTCTGTTTCAGGAAGACACACTACTCAAGCCGCTTAAGTGCTGCTCTAAAAGACAACATGTAGGAGCAAAGAAGGAAAGTCAGGGCAGAGATCTATATACAAATTCTTGACCTGAAGAGATCCATGTTTGGGGATGATTTGTATCACACAATGAAACAAGATGATTGTTCCTATTTTGGGTTTAACTGGTTTGAAAGAATTCCTATTGTATTTAGGAAGTCACAGAATCAAAGCAAAGCAATCTACTTTAGTTCAGGGTCAGGATTTGATCAATTTTAATCCATAGGGCCAATATAAGTCTGTCCTACTGTGATTCTGACATTGTTTCATTTTTCCTGGTGACATTTGTATTGATAGGAATACAGTTGTACAAATAAATATTTAAATATAGATGACTATCATGGAAACACCTTTAGGCATATTCCCAAGGAAATTTTTTAGTCCTAAAACTCAATTCCTTATGTTTTCTATTTTTTCCCCTACAACTTATAGCCAAGAGAGCTAGCGCACATAACACAACCCAGACATATAAAACAACTCAAGAAGCCAAAAATAAAATTGGCGACGTGTCTACAGTCCTTTGCATTGCTCTCTGTGTTGCATTGTTCTCAGAGCTGTTTCCTTCAGGCTGCATGGGAGTAACTTGTAAAACATATTAAGCTTTCCCAAATACCCAGTTCTATTGCTTGGAAATGCAAACATTTCAAAGAAGCAAGGCCACCTTCACTGCCCACATGAAATAAGAAGTCTATCAAATAAAAGAATTATCCAGTCTCTCATGGACTGTTTTTTGTTGTTGTTCCCACACTTCCTCTACACTGCACTCCCACATACAAACAGTGATGGGATTTGAAAAATGAGGTACCATCTCATTCCCTGGCTAAGTAAAGGACTATCCATTATCCTTGTATTCTATCAGATGATGTCATTGCCACTGCTTTGAATAATGTTGTGCCTTCTGGTGGAAGGCCATCTGGATTCCATTTTACAGTACTGGAGGCATTAGCAATTGACCCTGCAAGCTTGTTGCAAACTTCTATATAAAGGACAAACTGGCATTGTCCTTTCCATAGGTTGCCACTGAAGATGATATCCTAAGATATTTCTCAATATAATCTTTGTGTGTATGTATAGAGATATAGAGATAAGATATAGATAGATAGATAGATAGATAGATAGATAGATAGATAGATAGATAGATAGATAGATAGATAGATAGATAGATAGATAGATAGATAGATAGATAGATAGATAGATAGATAGAGAGGGAGAGGGAGAGGGAGAGGGAGAGGGAGAGGGAGAGGGAGAGGGATGATATAGATGAGGGCTGTCAAACTGCTGGCCCGCGGGCCGGACGCATCACGTGGAAGCCACGCCCACCCCATTGCCGGCAATGGCAAAACTGTCCCAATACGACGCGCGACGTCACATGACGTCGTGAGTTTGACATGTCTGATATAGATGATATAGATAGATATATTCTGTTAGATTAACTCTGAATTGTTCTTCCCAGATTTAATATGGGAGCTTCGTTTTAGTATATTTAGTATATTTCTTCGTTTTAGTATATTTTTATGACTTTTGAGTCTCGGCTGTCTTGGATTTCTTTGTAGTATTATTTCCACACCATTTGCAAACACTTTGCAGCTTACACATCATTTTCAAGTTTAATTAAGGTACTACTCACCAGCTTTTCCGCAGTCTTAATAAAGACTTCAAAAGTTGGTGTAAAACTGATACTTTCTTTACATTTACATCTTTCAATATTATTATTATTATTATTATTATTATTATTATTATTATTATTATTATTATTATTATTATTATTATTATTATTATTATTATTACTTTTAAATATAATAAAAATAGAAAAGTAAGATGGGAGAGAAAAAGGAAAAAGATGGAGTACAACTTCTATCCTTGTTTCAATCAACTATTTCCTGTCTTACTCGTCTCCTCCCTCTTTTTTTTTTTAGTCTTACTTTGTAAGAAGACTAAAATAAAAGGAAAAGAAAAAGATTTATGGGAGGTCTAGTGGTTAAAGCACCAGGCTAGAAACCAGGAGACTGTGAGTTCTAGTCACACTTTAGACACGAGAGCGAGCTGGATGATTTTTTTCACAGCCTGACCCACCTCACTGGGTTATTGCTGTGGGGAAAATAGGAAGAGGAAGGAGTATTAGGTAACTGCCTTGAGTTATTTACAAAAATGATGAAGGCAGGTTAAAAAAAAAATCTAATTCCCTTCCTCTTCTCTTTTAAACATTTTAGTCCCCAGATCCATAAATAATCAATTCAGTCTTTTCTTCTTTAAACGAGAAGTCCATATAAGGTTTCCATTCTTTCAAAAAGATGTTCATCATTTTTTTTCTGACCAAACTGGTCAGCTTTGCCATTTCCTCAACTTCTGTCAATTTTATAATCCAATCTTCTACTGTGTGGATATCATTACTCTTCCATCTTTGTGCAAGCAGTAATCTTGTTGCAGTTACCACATATAATAATAATTTCCCATGTTTCTTTTCTAGTTCAATGTCCATAAAACCCAATAGATACAATTCTGGTTTCATTGTAGTGGTAATTCACAATCTCTTTTACATCATCAAATCCATAGATTTGCACCCAAAATTTTGTCCACCGTGCATGATAGAACGTCTCCAGTTCTTTTTCACACTGCCTGCATTTTGGCATGTCAATTATTTCTGTTTGGGGCTATGAGTATAATGATACTAGGAAACACTAGAAAATGTACAGACTACAAAATTAAGTTTAGAGACTAATTTTGCTATTTGGGAAGCAGCTTGGGTTTACTGGTGACTAGTATAAAGGATTCCTGGCATGATTTGAGGCTCAAATCACAATCTTTTAAAAATCCAAACATCTAATCTATATGGACTTTGAAAAATTGCTCAGTGATTGTATTTCAGTCTCACACAGTTAAATCAGAATTGCCTGAATGAATGTTCAGATTTATAATCTTTTAAGAGGCAATTATAAGAATCAAACTTCAAGTTAAGAAGTGTAGATCAGTTATAATAATAATAATAATAATAATAATAATAATAATAATAATAATAATAATAATAATAATAATAATAATAATAATAATAATAATAATAATAATAATAATAATAATAATTAGTAGTAGTAGTAGTAGTAGTTGGTAGGGACCTTGGAGGTCATCTAGTCCAACCCCCTGCTCAGGCAGGAAACCCTATACCATTTCAGACAAATGGCTGTCCAGTGTCTTCTTAAAAACTTCCAGTGTTGGAGCATTCACCGCTTTTGGAGGCAGGTTGTTCCACTGGTTAATTGTTCTAACTATCAGGAAGTTTCTTTTTAGTTCTAGATTGCTTCTCTCTTTGATTAGTTTCCATCCATTGCTTCTTGTCCTGCCTTCAGGTGCTTTGGAGAATAGCTTGACTCCCTCTTCTTTGTGGCAGCCCCTGAGATATTGAAACACTGCTATCATGTCCCCCCTCGTCCTTCTCTTCATTAAACTAGACATACCCAATTCCAGCAACTGTTCCTTTTGATATATATATATATATATATATATAAATCTGAAGATAGATAGATGATAGAGATAGATGATAGATAGATAGATAGATAGATAGATAGATAGATAGATAGATAGATAGATAGATAGATAGATAGATAGATAGATAGATAGATAGATAGATAGATAGGTAGGTAGGTAGGTAGGTAGGTAGGTAGGTAGGTAGGTAGGTAGGTAGGTAGGTAGGTAGGTAGAGACAGATATTTTTTTGTATAAGAGTAGTATTATTTCAGAATTTTATATGGATAAATTTTATTTTTATTAAATAATTTTTAAAGAATAAAAATAATACACATTTTAAAAAACACAAAGGAAGTAAATAAAAATAATGTGGAAAAAGTGCAAAGAATGGAATAGAAAAAAGGAAAAGAAAGGAAAGGAAAGGAAAGGAAAGGAAAAGAAAGGAAAGGAAAGGAAAGGAAAGGAAAGGAAAGGAAAGGAGTTATAAAAAAGTGACTTCTAATTTTCTTAGCAACAGTTACAATAACATTTATATTTTACCCCCTCTCTCTAAGGTAACAACTTAATGTCCTTCTTTCCATAGTTTACCTAATCTTAGTCTTCCTAATCATCAGACATAAATCACAGATTCATGTTTTTCTTTTTTCAGCAAAATGTCCATAAGGGATTTCCAGTTACTAAAAAAAATGTACTTATTGTCCTTTCCCTATTCAAACAAGTGAATTTGACCATCTGCTAATTCTGTCATCTTTACCAGGCATTCCTCTGTTGTGGGCTTTTCATAATCTTTAAAATTTTGTGTGTATACTAATCTCACTTTAGTTATCATATATAAAAATATTTTTCTAATTTTTATCCATTAGTCCCAACAAGAAGAGTTCTGGTTTTATTTGAATATTAATCCTATAAAAATGTGTCTCTATATGTATTCAAACCCCACATTTACTGAATATTTACAACCCACCAGGCATGATGTACCAATAGTACATCATTTTAAATACTTCTCTTTTAATACATCATAATTTCAATCCTTTCAGCCACATATTTTCCCATTGTTTCATTAGTATATTTTGTCCAAAGTTGTTAGTCCATTTTGTCACAGGGTAAAATGTGATAAACTTCTTCCATTTCAAATTGCAAAGAAGTTTATACATCTTAACACTTGCGCGTTCATCATTTGTCCATAGTTCAATTTTAAATGCTGTCTTGTGCTGTTCATTTCCAAATGTCTTGTTATCTTAAATCTTTTTCTCCAGTGTACATGCGAAAAACTTTGAAAAATTAAATCCCTCTACAGTCAATTGATCTCCTAATTTCATTTTATATTCTCTGTGCTCTTGTTATAACCATTTTTGATAAGTTAACCATCTCTCTTTGCCTGCTGTTCCTTTTTTTTTTTTTAATATAAAATGCTTCTTATGCTGAGAATCATAATGGCATTTTGGGGCAAACTCTGGGTTTATATCTATTTCATGTTCTCCGTATGGCACTTGTAATTTAGTGATTTTTTAAAAAAAACAACACATTAATCTTAACTTTAGCATACCATAGAAAGCCATGTCACCCAAATCTCAGGTCATGCTCTTTTAGTTCTGAAATGCTCTTATTTCTCAACAAAACTCACTTTTTCATCTAGACTAAGTAACAGGATGCAAAATACAATTTCAAATGAAGCAGTCCCAATCCTTCTCATTCCTTTGCATCTTGAAGGATTTTATATATAATCCTTGGCTTTTTCCCTTGCCATACAAACCTAGATGTATTTTTTTTTTTTGCCATTGGTTAAATAGTATATCCATTTTTGAATAAGGTATTGTTTGAAAAATAATCATTCTAGGCAATACATTCATTTTTATCACAGAATTTCTCCCCAACAATGGCAATTATAATTTCTCCACTTTTAGCATCTTCTTAACTTCAATTTTTCATTCTATGTCTTAACATAATTGTTTTGAAATATCATATGATTCATATTAATTCACTTTTTTCTCAATCTTAAAACTAGTTTTTTTTCCATCAGTTCTTTTTGCTCCTCCATTCGTAATTATTCATAGTAACAACACATTACAGACATTCAGAATGGAAATCATGCCATTTCAGAAACTAATAAAAGGTTACATCTGTAATATTGATTTTGCTACTAATAAATATTTTTATTTTGTGTTTCATCTTTACAAGCCACCAATTATTTGCATTCCATATGACTGATATTTAAGAAGTGATAATTCAATAGAGGACATTATGATTGGATATGAAGCATTCTCCAGAATCATACCATACAATAAAATAGGCAGAAGTTCTCAGGTAGTTCCTCATATGATCTAACCCAGAAGAGATATGCACTATCAGCTCTTAAAATATCTGTATGTACAAGTGTCTTTCTAAGACCTACACTCATTCAGAAATGTTCTTTCTTCCAAAGAGGTCTGACTTCAATACATTTGAGAATGCATTTCATATCTTTGTGTTAAATCTATGAAGTTGTATAGAGGAGGCATTGATGCCTGTTTGTCCAATTCTCTAAATACAGTCCACTTATATCTTCAGGTAAAAATCAGAATTGATCTACAGTTCAAGCAGGATAGTCTATTCCTCCTGTGCTATGAACTACCAAGGAAAATATGTGATGTTCCCTCAATATTGTTGCATTTTCATATCCATCAGGCTTGGTTCACATGTTCATTGGTCAGAGATGATGGGAGATATAATATATCACTAACCTATTGCTTTCTTCAGTTACCACTATTCACAAACAGCATGGCCTCATCCAGTATGCTGCTGGCATTATGCTGGTAATAGCTTTTTTAAAGCTTTTCAAGTTAATAAGACACATGTATTGACAGAAAGTACATTTATGCATAAACTATCCATTTATGTTTACAAAACCTGCATGCATCAATTTGTTCAGCACTCCCCACCTAAAATGATGAAAAGGGAGAAAGATGAGGAATCGAGCGGATTATCCATGCTTCATATAATCTCTGCAAATATGATCCATTTGGGAATAATTAATACTTGTCCCTGATAAAAGTGTAGTTTTAATTATACATCTGAAGCATGGCCCAAATTGGTAATCTTCATTCTCTAGTCCTCTAAGAAGATCAGACAGCTAAACAGGCTTCTTATATGTTGTCTATTGTGTTTTCAAATTGAATTCTTGTCCATCTTAATAAGAAGTGTGGGGTGCAAGCCACGTGACAGCATTTGCTTAGAGATGAATCATTGGTATTGATTTTCTAGACAAACACTGCAAATAGGAAATCCAATAGGCTAGAAGATTCTAGAGAATCATCGTCAGAAAGAAAATCTTGTAATTGTGTGGAGTTTGCTTTCTTCTAGCCAAAGTACATAAGTCTTTCCTTTAGTTCTGTTTAAGTGCTCAGAAAACCAATTTCCTCAGCACAGTAAATTTACAAAATCAAGACTTTAAATTCATGTTATAAACTTTCACCATTTGCTCATATAGTCATGTGACAAAAATACAGTAACCCAGTAGCTTCTTAGGGAACTTAAGATTAGTTCCCTAATTCCATGTATGAACTGGGATGAAACCGCATTGATGTGGATAATGAATAATTCGATATTCAGAATCAGATGGAGTAATCTATCCAGTGAGACAAATGTTTCAAAAAAGTGGATTACTGTTTATTGTACAGTTTTTGTTATTACAGGAGAGTGACTATTAATCAGCACTCCATATGTCACCTAATAAAAAAAGAATGAATTCATCTCATAGGATAAGATCTCCTATTATGTGAGAGACACTGAGTCACTCTGTGATAACAAATACATTTAAAAAGTTGCATGGATGGAGACACTTTAGGAAAAGAGCCAGCCGCAATGAACTGTATTAGAAATAGAAAACAAGTGGCACCCCAGACAGTGCTTAACTTCAACACCCAACAGCTCCAGATCCCATGACCAATGGTGAAAGTTGCTGGGACTTGTAAGTTGGAGGGCATGGGTTCTTTATTCTTCGCCTCCATTACTGGCACAAGCCAAATGGATTCCAACAAATTTCCAATACATTGTGGTGCACAGTCTGATGTAAATGAGGAACACTTATTTTCTCATTTAAGGGAAAGTTTTGAGCTAGTTCATATCCATTTCTGATTGGGTTTTAGAACTCATGTTCTCTGACTGCAGAAGAAATAAGCCTGCAGATATCCAATCTGGGTCAGTCATTTTTGTCTTCAGAGCTTTCAGACTTGTGCTTGGAGCCCATCCTCTCAGGGAACTTCTCTGTGTGCTTTGGGCTGTTCTCTGTGTGGTATTTATAGGGTGCCTGATGTGTGTAGCTTTTTAGATGCAGATTGGGGAATTGATGGCAGGCCATTATGTCGTTGGCGGTTGTTTCCTTGTGCTGCCAAGCCCTCACCTCCTAAGTACTTGATAAGCTGGGGGTAAATCCTGTTGATTGATGAGGGGCCCATTTCCCAGGCTTCAATCACTTTGGCCCAAAGTACACAGAGAAGTTCCCTGAAGATGGGCTCCAGCAGAAGTCCAAAAGCTCGGAAGACAAAACCTCTAGTCCTGGTGACCGAGCCAGATTGGATCCTGCAACATTATCCTGGGGCACACATATTCACCTTCATTCATGAGAAATAATTCTGAATGATTCCCAGTCACTATGGGTTTTTCTTTTAGTAAAAAGGGTGTTGATGTTTCATCAAAGGACACTTTTAGATCCATTTCAATAAATCAAGTCCTGGCATGAAGGAGCAATAAGAATCATGAAAACCCATTGACTCTGAGTTAAACACAATTCAGAAAGAAAAGCATTTTCTCTTAAGCGTGTTAATATTTTAAATTGCACAAATGTTGTTGGACTAAAACCCTCATATGGATAGTCCTCAACTTATTATTATTCATTTAACAACCATTCATAGTTTTTACAGTGCTGAAAAATGTGACTTACAAGCAGTCCTTGCCCTTACAACCATCACAGCAATCCATGTTCAAAATTCAGGCATTTGGCATCTGACAGGAGCTAAAATTTCATATATTCAGCCTCTCTATTCAAAGACTAAGATCTGCAGTCGTAAGAATGAAATGTGCTTCCAACTTTTAATTCAGGAAAAAATGAAATGTTTTGCAGTCTTTGGATCTGGGGAAAAATTGCCATATAGCTGTCTGATGGCAGGAGGTGAGTACTGGCTTCCATTTTAGAAGAACATGGGTGGGCCATATAATATTTGAAGGCTGAAGAGTTGGCACAATTAGGCCATTAACATAGGCAGAAATTATTTTAGATTTCTAAACTTTTTAAAATAGCATTAAATGTATATCTTATGGTATAGCTTTGCTGGCTTCTTACCTCGAAATGGTAAGAGCTCTGAAGACTACCCAGAAAGAGAGAACACGTTTGATGCTCAGAGTATTAAGATGTTCATCCCTGGTTCCTTTCTTCCCAGATGAATTTGAACTATTGACGGTTGAATTTGAGACACCGCAGGAGGCTGTGAAAGTTATTGGAGGAAAACTAAACATAACTAACCAAGAAGAGGGAGAAGTTCATCTAGAGCTTATCTCAGGAATAGCAACTCAGTCCAGCCACAAAAAGCCCAGGACAAAGAGATCTGAAATGTTCAAGGAAATTTAATGAACTTGCTAATAAAGGAGGGGTGGAGGTTCCTATCGCAATTTCCAAGACTCAGCTCTTGATCCCTAATTCTTGCATTATTGACGGCTGCGTGGTTCTTGTTTTCTTGATTGCGCCCTGAGGCTGAGGCTCTGGGCTTGACAGGGAGAAATGATAGTTCCGCTAAAGCCAGGACTATTTTTGCATATCTAGTATATGCCGGAAAGTACACTGGCAAATGTCCAGGGATCTCTACCAAATTTCTCAAGTGAGGGGGAAATACCCAGCCTAATTGCCAGATGGTAACAAGCCAATCTCAGCAGTTCCAGAGCAGTTTTTGGTTTGGAGAGAAATCACGTTGTTGGTGTGAGAGCTTTTAAGCACATACCCAGACCCCTTGACTTGGTTGCCAGAAGTGGCATTTGCAAATAAGGAGGAGGTGCCCATGAGGAAACTGCTGAACCAATAGTGTACTCAGTCCAATCAGCAGTTCATCTTTCCCTCCCTTCCCTTTCCTCTCATACAGGAAGACTCCTGGGGTGATGGAGGGGGGTGGATTCTTCATTTTTAAAAAGCCAATTTTCCATTAGGGCTGCAAACAAGCCCTTGCTTCACCGCAGCCACAGCCCCCAGCTCCTGCGGCATCTTTTCTTCTGTTGGTGAAACAGAGAGGAGATCCTTGTCTGAGGGTTAGCCCCACTGAGGTTAGTGGGGGCTACTTCTAGGGAAGTGGGCAGGACTGTCGTAGAAGAATGCTCTTTGAAAGCGAGAGGAAAGAGAGCTAGGAAATGGGAGGCACAGAGAGACCGCACACGCACAAGGAAAAAAAAAAGGCAATTAAGCTAATGCAAGTTGGGTGTCACAAGGTTATAGATATTTCAAGAGCTGAGCAATTTACCGTCTGGAAAAGGAGGCAAGCACTTGCATAAAATGTCCCTCAGTTCAGATTTATTATGCTTTTAGTTGTGTTCTATGTGCTACAATTAGCAGTAGGTGCCAATAAGGCATTCTCTCAAGGACATGGTCATTCCATACCATCTGTTATTAATTGCATTGTCCTTTCCACAGCCAGCTAGAGGGGAAAAAGTTCTCAGACAAGCACCTGCAAATTCTTACCACAGGATGACGGGCATTTAAAAATACCTGCAGCAGAGGAAGGGGGGGCAGGAACTTGGAACTGCTGGGAAGGAAGAAGAAAAAAGCCCATCCAGATGTGTCTGAAAGGTAAAATGAAAGCAAGTCATGTAAATGAAGGAGACTTGTGAAAGCTCTTCAGGCTAACATTGATCATCTCCTCCTCCTCCTCCTCCTCCTCCTCCCCCCTGCTAATACTTTAAGTTGTGCCTGCATTGATAGCTCCTCTATAAAAATCCTACTGCAGAACAATTAAAACTTTCCATTGGAAATATAGCCGTCAAGCTTATACACTTTGGTGAAGATATGGATAATTTAATAGCTTTCTGTTTGCATTTCTCTCCTCTGCTGCTCATAAAACTAAGAACCCAAAACAATAAAAAAAATGATTTTTAAAAAATGAGGGGGAGGTGGGAGAGAGGATTTCATGTGCACCTATGAGGATTCTTGCAACAGGAGACAATAAATGATAGCTTTGATTCTTGGAACATCCAGGTTATATTCGTGGCTGGCAAGAACTGGAAGAATCAGCAGGGCAGCTGACAAGCAACACTGATCTAATGTGTTAATGGCATGGATATATTCTATGCATCTTTTCCCATCTTTCCAATTAACAGAGATCTCTTCCGGCCTAATTTATATTTCCCTTTCCTCGCTACTCTGTACAAGCTATACCTGTCTTTCAGTCCCTTGAACGAAAAGGACTACTGAGTCAACTCTACGCATACCAATAGAGTATGATTGAGTATATCTGGCACATAAGACTATGCAATTCGAAAATACTTACACAATTCTGAAACATTCTTGAACAAAGAAAGGAAACAAGTGTGCAGACAAATAACAGGATAAGCGTAGTCATGTCAGAAAACATGATAAAGCCATGGTTTTCAAGGAAAAGGAAAAAAAAACCTGGTTCTATAAAACTGGTAACTTCTTGTCCCTGAACTCACATTGAAAAAAGATAAAAAAAAAATATGCCAATTTTCTCCCCAAATAATCTGCCTTATTTTCCAAGCCCATATAGCACTGGCAGTCAACGAAAGCTTAGATTTAAAGAGTGCACATAAAATAGAGATTTGGAAAACTTGATCTCAGTGACAACTTTTCTTTCAAAACTCCTTTTAGACAGAGACGGATTTTGATTTTAATCAGGTATTGGCATATGGAAGTAACTCTTCCTTTACCGTGTCCTCCATTTGCAGCAAGGACTGCATTTTTACCTTATATTCTTGAAATTTCATACATGCACAAATGCTTTCATGTTACACGGTGTTTAATTTGGCTATAAGGTCAATAAAGCATTCAAAATATTATGGTTTATAAATGTATGAAGTGGTTTAGATCCTACCCTTCTATCCTCCCCTCAAGGTCCATAACAACAGAACAAATAAAATACAAAACACATTTCATCAAAAACAATGCATTGTAAGCAGCAAAGCAAAGGAAGAAAAGTATCATGCCATTATACAAGGTAAATTATTTCAATGAATTAAAAGGTATTAGAAAGGATCTTTACCTGGTGGAGAAGCAATGACAATCTCGTTATCTGATAAGGGAGAAACTGTTTCCAGCTGGGGAACCATTACTGGAAAGTTCCTTTTCTGGTGACTCTGGATGTCCCTCAGATATCAGAGGAACCTAAAAAAAGAGGCATATCTGTAAGACATATCTCGGTGGAGTCCTTGATGATGTCTAAACTTGGTTGATTTCTTGAAGATGTTTCATTTCACTAAGAAGGAAACAAAAAAAATCAGAATACATCTTCTCCAGCAGCCAACACTTAGATAAGCAGCAATTAACACCAGACAAAAACAGTAAACAGCACCCTAATCAAGAAACTGCCAAGGAGAAAATCACAGTCCCACCAAAGCTGGAAAGGCAAGCTAAACAGGGAGCATACTCAACATTCACAGGTACTAGTTACCTGTTACCTAGTTGGGTAATGAAACATCTGTAAGAAAATAATCAAGCTCAGAGATCACCAAGGATTCCACAATTTAGCTCTGAATCACAAATCTTCTCTTCTATTGGTAGCCTATCTCAATATTCAGACAAAGGTGAAAGAACCAGCCCTTTGAGTACCATGACCCTAAACAGTGACATCAAAAGTCAAAGCCATTGTTTTCAGTTGGCCTTGAAAATGGTCAAGAGCTATTGCAACTAATGAAGTCTCATCTTCTGGATATTAACACCTAGTTTAAAATGACATGAACTTTGGGTGGTGAGGACATTTCTACTTGAGTGACTAGTTCACAAAGGGCCCTTGTGAGAATGTAGCTTTCCTCATTCAACTCAGATGATCGGTTCCAGGTTCACAGTCCCAATGCTGCTCAGGCTACAATTCTGAAATAGCTTAGCCACATCAAAACTGGAAAAAAGCACAATATTTTTTTAAAAAACACAGCATATTGTCTTATGGCCAGCAGAGAATATTGAGAACAGGCCTAATTTCACATCTCTGTACAAAATAAAATTTATCACACAAAATGCCTTGTAATAAATATTGTTGTTTCTCTGTTTGTTCCTGGCAGGGATAAACTAATATTAAGTATAAGAACAGAAAAGATATTTAATACAGAAGTTTGGTTGATATAACATTGAGGATCTGGAAACACTGTAAAATACAAACAATTGTCTTGAAATAGAATTTGGCCTGAATATTACACTGGTAAGAGGAAGCGTATTGATGGCTCCAGAGACTAAAGTCTTTTTATTAAGCTCTGGAATAGAGAAACCATCTGCCCCTTCACATTTAGATAAATTGGGGAGAAGCAGATGAATCTCATTTATATCAGCCATTGTGCAAATGACACACAACTAAAGAGAGCTCTTTTAGTTGCTCAACATGAAGTGAGTTCAAAAGCCAAATGGTAAGAAAAGAATGAAGGACATTTCATCAGAAACGTTTCCTAATATTATTAATTCCAGGTCTCCAAATTTATGTAGTGTCTGAACAAAATATTTCTCCAACTCAGTTGGATCCCTCACAGTGCTAACTCGGCCTTTTGATTCTTTATAACATCCATTTGCTACCTCAGTAATGTGGATGAGTGTTTGGTGTTTGATAAGCTCACTAATTGCCCCAATTCTTAGTATATCTCAGTATATTATTTATATAGCCTATAAAGAATAGAATAGAATAGAATAGAATAGAATAGAATAGAATAGAATAGAATAGAATAGAATAGAATAGAATAGAATAGAATAGAATAGAATAGAATAGAATAGAATAGAATAGAATAGAATAGAATAGAATTCTTTATTGGCCAAGTGTGGTTGGACACACAAGGAATTTGTTTCCGGTGCATAAGCTCTCAGGGTACATACAAGTAATAGTGGTAATCATGATCATATACAACATGAAAATACATTCATCATAAATCATGAAATACAACACTTCATCATAAATCATAAGATGCAACACTTAGTGATAGTCATAGATTACTCGCTAAGGAAACAACATAAATCATACTAGGGTACAAAAAAAAGAAAAAACAAACAAAAACAAACCACAATATAAATTGTAAGATACAAGCAGCAAGTTATAGTCATAAGAAGATAAGGATAGATAATAGGAAAGATGAGGAGTATCATAGTAATACAGCTACTAGTATTTTGATAGTGTTGTAGGAATTAGTTGTTAAGCAGAGTGACGGCATGGGGAAAAAAACTGTCCTTATGTCTAGTCGTTCTGGTGTGCCATGCCCTGTAGCGGCATCTTGAGGGAAGAAGTTGAAATAGTTTATGTCCAGGATGTGAGGGGTCTGTAGATATTTTCACAGCCCTCTTTCTTGCTCGTGCAGTATACAGGTCCTCAATGGAAGGCAGGCTGGTAGCAATTGTTTTTTCTGTAGCTCTAACAATTCGTTGAAGTCTGTGTCTGTCTTGTTTGGTTGCAGTTCTAAACCAAACAGTTATATAGGTGCAAATGACAGACTCAATAATTCCTTTGTAGAACTGTATCAGCAGCTCCTTGGACAGTCTGAGCTTTCTGAGTTGGCTTTTTTTATTACATTTTTGATGTTAGGTGTCCATTTTAAATCTTGAGATATTATAGAACCCAGAAGCTTGAAGGTCTCTACTGTTGATACTGTGTTGTCTAGTATTGTAAGAGGTTGTAGAATAGTAGGGTTTCTCCTAAAGTCTACTGTCATTTCTACAGTTTTGAGTGTGTTCAGTTCAAGATTGTTCCGGCCACACCACAAGGCTAGTTGTTCAACCTCCCATCTGTATGCCAATTCGTTGTTGTCTCAAATGAGGCCAATCACTGTTGTATCATCTGCAAACTTCAGTACTTTAACGGAGGGATCTTTTGAGATGCAGCCATTGGTATAGAGAGAGAAGTGGAGAGAGCACACAGCCCACATATATATATGCTAGATTATTTGAGGGATCGCCTTCTCCCCAAAACATCTGCTCACACCACGTGCTCCCACAATGAGGGTCTCCTCCAGGTGGCTTCTTGTCATCTTATAGGACACCTTTTTTGTGGTTGCCCCTGTTCTCAGGAACATTCTCTCCTCCCCTCTCCACCACCTTGATATGTTACAGGCCCCAACACTGCTTGCATTTAGAAAAGACTTGTCTTGATCCCCAGGTATTAAGGGCTAGTTGAATGGAGTTGAATGGAGTTCCTTTTGGGGGTTGTTTTGTCATGGTGTTTTCAGGCCCAACCCCCCCCCCCCCAAGAATGACCCAAAGTGATTCTTTCAAGCTGAGGTCTTTCAAGCTGATATAACTACCCAGCGTTACTGATGGCATTACCTAGTTTGGTAATGAAACATCTGCAAGAAAACAAACAAGCTCAGAGAGCAGCAAGGAACCCCCTGAGTTCTGTATTGTTTGCACACCTTTAGACAGACTCTTGCCAGATTAAGCACTCTACTATCTGCAACTACCATATACTCTGGGAACTATTAGGGAGGGGCTGTCTGCACTCTCTCTCATTCAGAATATCTGGACTGAGTCATCTCTTATTCCTCTGGAATCCACCCACTCCCTCCTGGGAATCCAGCCTACTACACCACATCACAGATGTTTGGTTGCCATTTTATATTTTGAATTTTATATTGACCTACATTATCTGGGGAGAGTGTTAATTTACTCATTATTTTTTGTTGCTGCACATCACACCCAGAGTCGCATTGCTTGAGTCAGGCGGCCTTATAAATCTAGCAAATAAATAAATAAATTTTACAAAAGTCTGAATGTTACCATTTTTGGAACCTGTAGTTTTCTACTGTGAGGAGCTAGTTCTCTAAGTTTTAGGACACTGCAAAATGGACTTCTCCCAAATGAATTGATTAAATATTTTTATATACAAGACCTACTGACATAACAAAAGCAGAAATCTATCTTCTGTCTACTTCTTATTGGTTCCAGATTTGTGGACTCTAGTCATGTGAGCAGATGTAGCAACCCAGATGATTTAATTTTGATTGAACCAATACGTACACACAGAGAATCCTTCCTTCCTTCCTTCCTTCCTTCCTTCCTTCCTTCCTTCCTTCCTTCCTTCCTTCCTTCCTTCCTTCCTTCCTTCCTTTATTCATTCATTCATTTATTTATTTATTTATTTTTGGCCACCATGTTGTTATTTTTTAATAAAGAATCCATAGTAATATTAGTGTCCAGATATCTGCATGCTTTAGAATAAAAGAGAAAATGTTTTATATTTAAGAAGCAATTTTGGGATAGGAGCGTTGTTGTTGTTGTTGTTGTTAACTTAACATCTGCAAGTTTTTGTTGCTTACTCAATTGACGACCTGGCCTTCAATGTTCTCAACCAGGATTCAGTCTTTCCCCTCAATTCAACTGATCCAATTCAGTACATACAGGTATTTCCAACTTGAAGAGGACCATTAAGTACAAGCTTGTTATGAAGCTGTTAAATTTGAGAAATGTACAAAGGTGGCAACTGAAATTAAACATCAGAAAGACAGCTGTAAATACAAGCAATCAACTTTCAAACTTTTAAGTTGATTAGTTAAACTGATTAGTTTCACTTTCTCAGATATCCAATATTGTACAATCAGAAGTTCTTGTCTTGTTTGTGGAGACAGTGTGCTTTTATTTTAAACAAAAATCTGAACAAAATTCTTTACTATTCTTAATCTTATATTCATGATGCATCTTTATATGATTAGCGTCTCTCTAAATAAGATCTTCAACATGAAATGAAACTTTAATTAATAGTGTGACTTTGTATCATCTTTGCGTTCATTCTTTGTACACTACAATCCCTAAAAGTGTCAAAGATTTTGCTATGCTCCACATCTTTGAAGATTAAATTATCAGTTACAATAAATACACATTTAAGAAGCCAGATCTATTTTTTATTAATAGATTGCTAAATTAGGTTAAACTGACTATCTCGCTCTAATTTGTTTTCTCCACTATTAATTTTTGTTTTTAAAAAAATAACGCTAGTTTTAATTAACATTTAATACAGAAAAGTGTGTTTGATAATTGTCTTAATTTTTTTTACTAATTGGTTACATATTAAATCCTTATTTTCAAAGAATGCTGAACATTATGAAGAATAATAATTTTAGCTGACAAAATATTCATCATTTTAGATGAAGGTTTTGCCTTTTTAGAAAAAGGATACAAAAACTAAAAACCAAAAACCATTTTGCTCAGAATAACTGAAGGGCTGGCCTATTAAGCCTACAGATTCTCTGTTAGCTTCACTACCTCTGCTTTCTGATGTGTGAACATCAGAATGTAATAATTTGCTGAGCCAGTAGCAAAATTCTATTGTTAGACAACTAATTTGTGTTTATTTAAACAAAGATAATTACCAGCTATAAATGCCTGTTGGTTAATTGCTTAATAATTGTATTTACTGGTGCAAATTAAAGTCACTGCTTTCAAATGAACTACAGGGCACAATCAATGCCTATATTCAATGGCATAAAAAGTTGTAAGGCTGTACAGTATGGGAAGTATTTTTTTTTTAGAATATATAGCATACACACACATACAGAGTCAAAAATAATCTTCTTCTAATTTATGGATTAATTAATCTAAACATTCACTCATTTACTATTTATAGCACACTATTCCCGGATGACTTCATAGTAAGGGAATAGATGTGGGTGATACTATTACGCCAATTAATGGACTGAATTCTCCAGCACTCTGGAGATTAATTAAGTCATGCTAGTTGGGACCTATGAAGATGAAAAATGTATATAATTACTTAATGTATTATTTATAACCCCAAACAGGCTAAAACACTACTAGACCAATCCTCTGAACTGTTGCACCAAAGCAGACACTGAATGCATTAATTGGTAATTCACTCTTTGAGTGCAACTAGAGATCCCGGATTAATAATCTCCCCTTAACTATATACTGATTCTTAGAATGTGCTCCTTTATTTACTTTGTTGCTTGGCAGCCAGACAGCACCATGTATATAATTTTCTGGTCTCCATGGATCTGATTAGCAGCAACAATGCTAATTTATTAACTGTGCCTTTATGAAGAATTTCTGGAACATGTAACCACCATCTCTGAACCTACATCTTTCTTGCCATGCCAACTTTCCATTCATTCCTCCTAAAAATCACAATTCTTCCTACTTTTTTCCCCACCGGAAGAAGATTCAAGGTTATCTTTAGTTTTTCCCCACCATAATCACCCATAACCACTGAATGAAAGTTTCCAGAAAGAGCAAGATTACTTACACAAATACTTTGCAAGTGTTCTACTTTAAATATATCAACAGGAAAACAGGAAAACAATGGCCAATTCCTGCTAAAAATCACACTAAATTGAATGTTTGGAGTACAAATTCCACAATGATAGCATTGAAAGGACATAGAGAAATAGACTGCATGGGGGAAAACAGTACTCTGATGATTAACTTGGTGCTTTGTTTATGTGCCAGATACAACAAAATGCTGGGGAATATATTAAAACCATTAACCTGGTTCTTTCCTTTCTCTAATGTTCTGGATAAGCACAAGGGGGAATGAATTGCTAGAAGATAGGAGGTAGATGGCAAAAATGTTGTCCAATGGTTTTCTAGGACTGGGTGAATGAACAGATCCCAATAACATCACTGGGGTAGAACAGTTTCCCAAGTAGTCATATATTTTATTGAGAAAGCACCTGTTCCAAACCTGTTGAAAAGTTTTTGGCTTTTTTGAGGGCAGATTTATGTCTGACAAGAGAGACCTCGGCATCCCCTAGAATAGGGATGGGGAATTTCTCGCTCTGCAAGAATTGCTGAATTACAGGTCCCAGACCAATGATGAGGGCTACTGGAAACAAGAATTTGGCATCTAAAAAAGGTTAAAATGATGACAACTGGACCAAAATTTGTTAATCTGAGACATTTTGTTACACATCCAAGTAACTTCATCAGTCAGAATTTAAAAATAATAATAATAATTAGGTCTATTTTGGGGAGAAACCCTTGCAATTGGTGTGGCAAAAATTGATACATTCCAATGACTCTTTTTTTTTTATTTTCCTGATGAAGTTACTTAAATGAGAAATGAATTGTCTCAGATTAACTAACTTTAGTCCAGTTGCCATGATTTTAACCTTTTTTTAGATACTTTTGGCCTGGATGATTGAGTTTTCATTGACATAAGAATTTGGCATGTTGATAGGGGCCACCATTCACCTATTCCTGATTGGAAGTTTGTTCCTTTTTCCACCCCATTGGATTTTTCAACATTGTTTTCTCTCAGTTTTCTTCCTTCTCTACCCATGTCCTTTGGATACATGGTTAGTACCCAACGATCTCATTGTTTCCCCTCTTTCTTGCAATGTCTAAGGATTTCCAAGCAAAGCTGAATTCAACTCCGGGTGCCATATGTGAACAGGCTTTGATAAATCACCAGTTCTTGCAGAAGATGACAGAATGCCATTATAAAAAATTTCATACCTGATGACCTTTGAGCTTTATGGATTCAGAGATTCATGAAAACTTAGTATGAGGTATGTCTAATGATCCTTGTATAAACACACTGAAGCCTCCCTCCTACAAAGGCTCAGGCAGACAGAAGACACATTTTCAATCCTCCGTCTTCAATCTAAGGTTCATTGGTAGCACCTGACAGCTCTCATTTGCTAAATAAAGTACAATGTGTCAATCCAGAATAAATGTAAATTATCACCTTTCTTCCTTGTTAATTAAGGTCTGATTAATGCATCTTGGCAGTTGCTTCTTGTACAGTATGAGAATAGCTTTTGTTGCAGAAACAAAACACATATATAAATCAACGCTTTTTCTTCATCTATTGGACTTCAGCTTTCAAAGGTTACCCACAACAATTTGTACTGCTTGAAAATGTAGAGATTTTGGCATCTAGGAGGTTGAACAAATGGATACCTAAGGGGAAAAAAAAACACTGCCAAGTGAATCTATTCTATGTCTGAACACTAGTGATTAAACAGGAGAGTGGAGGGGAGAGAGAGAGAGAGAGAGAGAGAGAAAGAGAGAGAGAGAGGTTTTTAACTATTAAGATATTCAGTCCAGAAGAATTAATTAAGAAAATTTTAGATTGTGCAGAAATGGACAGATTGACATTGAAGATAAAAGAGAAATAAGATTCAGTATACTTTAGAACATGGGACAATTTTTATCAATGGCTAGAAAAACGAGTTAGAGAGAAAGGAACGTAATATGTATTATGTAACATTAAATATGTATTAGTAAGAAGAAGACTCGGGTGAAGAGAAGGTTTAAGAAATATATTATTAACTAACATATTGATTATGAAAATATAGAAACTAATTGTTACTGATGTCTGGATTCATGTTTTTAAAAAACAATCAGTAATAGTTTCTATATTTTCATAATCAATATGTTAGTTAATAATATATTTCTTAAACCTTCTCTCTCTATATATGTATATATAAATAAATTCAATCCAGCAATGTTTGAACACAGCTCAAGATATTTAACATTCAGGTATTTTATATATATTTCTGGGCATTTGTATATAAGTCTGTTTAAAACTTGCAAGGCTTCACCACATTATAGAATCCATGCTAACGCTTAAACCAAAGGTTTCATGAATGGCTTTTTGACATCCTCTTGCTGTTTTTCAAGTCAACCTTGAAGCCTGAAGCAATTTGGACTGGGAAGAGTTAGGCCTATATAAGTAACAGTGATGGAAATCTGAAATGTTTACACAATAAGAGGCAACTCATTGGGGCAGAAGCAAATAGGTCTGGTCTAAATACTTTTTCCAACAAAGGCATGCCAAGTCTGTTTTCTGCTTGCCATAATGTCTACCCTTCCTTGATATTTTATTGTCAAGGCATGGTTGGCCAAGCATGGACACAGTTGCGGGTACTCATGTTAACTGGGAAGAAGACATCTAAGATCAACTATCAGCAGCACCTCTTCTACTGTCTGCCCAAAGCATTTTACAACAAGCTTCCTTACATCCTGAAGCCGTATTCATACACATTCATTTTTCATTCCTCCAATAACAGAGGATTTTTTTTAAATCCATCTTTTGCTATTAGCATATAATCCTCTTTCCTCCTAATTAGTAGAGCAGAATCAAGAGTACATTCCCCGTCTCTAAAAACTTGACTGCTGGTTCTCTTCACCAAGTCCATCTCGCCATATATATTATCATTTCAACTATATAGTCCAACATTCCTTAACTCTTTCTATATTTCTGCCAAATACTGCTGAAATGAAACTAACCCGGTTGACACCTTGAACAATGAAAACCTAGGTCTTTAACTGCTCTGTTCATAAAATGGTTGACAGCATTTCAACCTGTATTTTTGTCTTGTTTCTCTGACATGATAAGGTGAAGTTCAGGCTACCTGGAAAATCTCCCCGGGCTGTCTGCCTTGTTTTTATATAGAGGAAAGTCTAGGTTATGGAAGGAGTAATGACACTCTAGAGTGTAGACGAATGGGATTGGAATCAATGCATCCATACTGCCTCCCTTCGCCTTTGGAATACCCATGAATCCAAACAGTTTCTAGTCTGTTATTAGTCAGAGTTTGCTCATGTGTGGTTCATATAATTTCATGCAGTCCCTCCTGGCACTTGCTTCTCAAGTCACAGAAAGTATGGAGGTCACATAACTCTAATGAAGCTTTTGCTGATTTCCCCATGACTAGATGCTTTAGTAGCACTAAGATGGATCATGTTCTTGATTGTCAGCTACATTAAACTTACTTGCAAGGCAGTTCAGGGGAAATGATGCATTTATTTATGTTTATATATAAGAACATTAAAAAGCATTTTATGAAGATAAGATAGCCCAAGCCTATAAAAATTTACTACGCATACATTATTTGTGCATCAAAACACAGGAGACAAAAAAAGGGATTTAATTCCACTTAGCTAATTTATTTATTCCCTTCTTACATTCTTATCAAATCACAAAGAAGCCTTCAGGATAAGACTGGAATTTTATTAAATATTCATTCAGAAATCAGTGACAATAGTTATGGCACATATGGCAAGTTGTGATGTCACTTGAGAAGCCACCTATCATCTCTATCTGGTTCCCCATTCAAGGGGTTAGCTTATTTTCTGTTTTTGCCACCAACTTGTGAATATAAACACTGAATATTTACCATTTAAAAGTACAAGAGTAAGATTTGTAGTTTCCCTGTTGTACAAAATGTGTATCCTTGGAACATACATTATTGTAATTCCCCAATATGCTTTTGATGAGACAAAGATGCAGATTCTAATTTACTATTGACTAGGAAATTTTTAAGTTTTAAATTGCTATTTTATTTTTGTTTTATCTAGACAAAAACAGATATAGTAAAGCATAATTTGGACATGTAAAATACAAACGTATGGTTAGAATTAGGTTTAGAACACTGAGTATTCCTTAATTTTAGAATGAAGAAATTATCTTGGTTTTCCAGCCAATTATATATTGCATTGGGAAAAAGTAACAGTGGTTTTGAGACATCTCTAATACTTTCTCTGGGGAAATTATTCAGCGTCTAATCAGTAATGGAGTTTGACAAAACCAGGAAAAACAGCTTCTTTATAACTAGGTAGTTAAGTTTAAGGTTATATAATGGAATCTATTTGGTAACAGCCCTACTAAACTTTTTATGAGAGCTTCCTATAGGAAATAAAAAAATCTTGGCTGTTTGAAACTATAGACAAATAGAAAACCTTCAAATATTCAGCATTTGACAAGTTTTACAATGCTTGAATAAAGCATTGTGAAGGCCAAAATATCACAAATCTATCTATCTATCTATCTATCTATCTATCTATCTATCTATCTATCTATCTATCTATCTATCTATCTATCTATCTATCTATCTATCTATCTATAATCTATCTATCTATCTATCTATCTACCTACCTACCTACCTACCCACCCACCCACCCACTCACCTCTGCATCCATCCATCCATCCATCCATCCATCCATCCATCCATCCATCCATCCATCCATCCATCCATCCATCCATCCATCCATCCATTCAATTTATTATCACAGGGTAACTCTGGCAGCTTACCATATTAACATACAAATATAAGATATTAATATTAATTCTACAAATGTAGAAATTTAAAAGCCAAAACTAAGAATTTTGAGATTTACCAACATATTTCTTGATTGGAATGTGCTTTTTAAAATTTAGTTTTATAACCTGGTCAACATTTTGGCTTTGACAAATTGCAACTTCCTAACTCATAAACTCCTAAAATACTATCAGGAATTATTTTATTCTGTGGCAGATCATCCATCCATTTTACCTAGTGCAATGCTCTTTTGTAGCAAGAGTTCCTAGGCTATTCAAAGTAACATTGGCCAAATATGCAATTTCATATGCTGAGATCTCATGATTTGTTGCTGAATGGTGATCATCAAAGAAAGGAAAATAACCTTAGAGAAAATGCACCTGTACTATTTGTGGATATTCTCTCTTCTTCCTAACTGCCCTGTGAACATTTAGCGGAGTGTTTCAACCATCAGATAAATCCTTTTCAGGCTAGCTCAGATAATAACTGAAAAGTTGTTTACATCTCTCCTTTCCAAACTTCTTCTTCTTCTTTTTAGATCCTATCCATTGCAATACCTGTTTAGCTCTTTGGCTTACATAGATTAGTATGCAGAAACATAAGAACAGCAAAATCCTAAAAGCAAGCACAACTTACTCCGCATTTACTTCCAGACTGAAGAGTAATGTAACAGGGCTCAAATATGTGGAATTTCAAATTGGTATTCTCCATTCTTATATTGATGCTGAATAGATTTCATTCACTCATTTTTGGCTTTGCTTTATAACAGTAAGGGCATTAGTTGATGTTTTCTAAAGCCATGTGCCTCAGATTGCTATAGAATATATAACCCAATGGCCCTTAATCCACAGAACAAAACAATTTAAGCCCCCAAAGGGTCACACAGTCTAAAGAGTGGACTTAAAATGAACTCTGGTAAAACTGTGATTGCAAACTAAACCTTATGTGCCACTTTTTTTTTTGACCTCATGCCAACTTCTGAGCCTTGCTGTGAAATAGATTGGCATTTCCTTAAACCTCCAATGGAATTATTAACAATAGATCCCAATGGAGGTTTTCCTTTATAACGGAGATGAAAAGAAATAAAAAACAGAATCTGCAAGTGATTCACATCGACAAGGTAAAGCTTTATATCGCAAAACTACACCTGCAATTCCTCAGATTCTCCCCTAAATCCATTTTTTTAAAAAAAAAAAAATCTTTCTTCCCCCTCTCTTCTTAAAAATGGATTAATTTTATCGATCAATGAACTGATGTTGTGTTCTGAATTTGGACACTGCCAAAGAAAGAAAGAAAATGGACCGATGGACTCCTTGAAGTTATCAGGAAACTTCTCCACACACACATACTTTTTTTCAAACCAAGAAAAAAGAAAATATCTTTTCATATCTAATGCAAAAATAATAAAATGAATAGTAAGGATAAGGTCAATAATAAGTTATTATTATATAAGTTAGAGCCATGGTGGCACAGTGGTTAGAATGTAGTATTGCAAGCTAACTCGCTGCTCACTGCCAGGAGTTTGATCCTGACCAGCTCAATCTTGACTCGGCCTTCCATCCTTCTGAGGTCAGTAAAATGAGAACACACATTGTTGGGGGGCAACATGCTGACTCTGTAAGCTGCTTAGAAAGGGCTGTAAAAAGCACTATGAAGCAGTATATACAGTAAGTCTAAGTGCTATTGCTAGTATCAATTCAATTGATGAGGCTCCATTTTGTAGTCCTTCCCATTCAAGCCCAAGCTATCTTTTCAGTCCTATTAAGATCACAGTAGTGCAATGACTAATACTGTTTTTAATAGTATATAGTTTTCTTACAGACTAGCTTAATTTATGGGGTTTTCCTTGGATTTGATGGTATAATGTGCAACTAAATGACAACATCTAGCTGGCCATGATTAATCTTGAAAAGCTAAACATGGTTAATAATTGGATGGAAGACTACAAGAATTCTGGGACTGTAATAGACTAGATTGCAATGTTAAAACAAGTGACAAACCTTTCTGAAGAAAAGTACTGGAATATTTCCATGAAGACACTAGGCTAATTTCAGGTTTGAAGGACACTCATAGTAGCTTAGGATTATACCATGCCTATTTCCTTGGGGGACAGGACTGGATGTAATACAGGTAGTCCTCAACTTACAACAGTTCATTTAGTGACCGTTCAAATGTCACTGAAAAAAATGGCACTGACTTAGGACCTTTGCAGCATCTCCATGGTGACATGATCAAAATTCAGACTCTTGGCAACTGACTCATATTTATGACGGTTGCAGTCGTCCCCGGGACATGTGGCCACCCTTTGTAATCTTCTGACAAGCAAAGACAATGGGAAACCAGATCCACTTAACAAGTGTGTTACTAATTTAAGACCTGCAGTGATTCACTTACCAACTGTGATAGGAAATGTCATAAAATGGGGCAAAACTCACTTAACAAATGTCTCATTCAGAAATTTTGGGCTCAATTGTGGTCATAAGTCAAGGACTACCTGTAATAGAATGGATCTCATCTCAGTTCTGCAGAGGTTACAATTTAGATTGCCTGTGGGAGACCTTTGTTTCAAAAATTCCACCATTAAAAATACCATGATAAGATGCTTTGATGAGGAATATATAACTAAATGTTCTTGTTTTATTAAACATGTAATCAAAACATGCTCCATTAGCCCTTAATTTTTGTTTTCTCATATCCAGAGAGCTAAGCATTAAAGAAGTTCATGGATATGAAACTGGTTTGATGACACATAAATAGAAACGCACCTGAATGCATAGACTATGTTTTTATTTTCTTTCACTTTATCAGCCTTTCATTAATGTATTTCATTTCCTCATTATCAGTTTTCGAAAGGCTATCATTATATCAGGGGCAAAACGCCAACCTTTTGGGGTCCACTATCTCCTCATTCTAAATTGCTACATGGACTTTGGCACCAATTAATTAGTAGAATATTTAACTTCCAGGCTCCTATTGATTTGTGTGACAATTATCCACCAAGTGGGTCTGCTTCTGCAATTTTGATTCAAATAAAATTCCATCTGAAGTCAATGTGATTTTCCCTAGAGAAAGGTAACAGACCCCGCTCAACCTTCTCCTTGCGGTTAGAAATGCAAGATTAGTGTTGGGTAATTTAATCTTATTTTTATTTTTTTTTATAAGAGAGAGAGGAAGAAAGGAAAGAAGGGAATGATAAGGGTCTCTTTAGACCCACACTTGCTTCATCCACCTAGAACAGACTGAAAGAAATGCAGCCTGATTTAAGTAGCATCCATGATATTAGCTTCTTTTCTTCAAGACCAAAAAGAGAAAAATGCCTTCCCCTTTTTGCTTATAAAACAAAAATATAAGAGTGGTTTAAACCCAGCAGCCACTACTCACTCTGTGTATGCCTAAAATTTTTGAGGCGTGCTACCAGACTACAAACCACCCACCCCCGGATATAAATTTGCACCAAAAATGCCACATTAAAATAAAATTGGCTTTAGTAGAAACCCCAAAAAGCAAAATGTTTAGAGAAAAGAGAATGTATTAAAAAGGTTTTTCAACAAAGGCACCATACAGATGGTCATCTAAGATGATACTGAGTCTTAGAAACAAAAGCTATGGGATGAATTGGGCAAGACCCTCCCCCCCAACTGTTCTATTGAATTATTGTTCCTTTAACATTGCATGTGATTCTCCCCTATATCCTGAAAAAAAATTCCTTCCTTCCTTCCTTCCTTCCTTCCTTCCTTCCTTCCTTCCTTCCTTCCTCCCTCCCTCCCTCCCTCCCTCTTTCCTCGCCTCCCTCCCTTCCCTCCCCTCCCCTCCTCTCCCTCCCCTTCCCTTCCCTTCCCCTACCTACCTATCTACTACCTACCTGTCAGTCCTGTAGTCAGGAAAACTTCAGAAGCAAGCTCTGAATGTTAACCTCGTGTGGATGAAAATTATGTTTGTACAAGAATTTAACTAAATATTGTCACTTAGTTTCTTTACTACGAGGCAACAATTAATTGAGTAGTTGTATTGCTCTAATGGGAACCTTGCAAGTCTGACTAGCTAGCACTGCCCATTATTAGGATAGACATGCAAACATTCTTGCTATTCTTTAAAGCAGAGATAGTCCATCAGTTATCTCCAGATTATTGGAGTGTAACTCTCTGGATCTCTTGGGTCCATATTGTAGGGCTGATGAAACATTGCTGAAAAGAGCAGTTTTCTACCCTAGCTTTTAGCCTTTAAATCTGCAGTTTTCCTTCTTCCAGTGCACTACAAAACTCATACTTCTGTCATTTTAGCCAGCTTCAGGGTACAGCTTCTACAAGGTTTCAATCTGGGCATACAAACTTGTCCTTCCTATAAACTAGGTTCAGCTAGGTCAGGGGTAGGCAACCTTGGCTCTTTTATGACTCGTGGACTTCAACTCATGCTGGTTTAGGAATTCTGGGAGTTGAAGTCCATGAGTCATAAAAGAGCCAAGGTTGCCTACTCCTGAGCTAGGTAGTATACTAAATTAAAGATGCTCCACCCCCAGCCATTGCGGTTGAATAAACAACTCCAGGTGGCTACCACAGTCATAGGTGTGTAAAGGGAGGTATGTGTGAGAAAACCTGCACTGCAGTGTTGCAACGTAAACCTAGGCCGTATGTCCTTACATGCAACAGTATGACACAAGTACAAAGGGAAGAGGATTGAGTCAGGTTCAAATTTTTTGTCATCATTATGATTAGGTATGGATGTTTATGACTAAGTAGATATATCATCCATGCCAAGTGAACAGTTTGGGAAGAACCTACTAAATCACAAATAGAAAAAAAAGTATAATTCCATCTGATACTGTACCATGCTAAATCCACCAGCCTTCTGGGTTCATTACAGAAATTTCAGAAGTTAGTCCACCAGCACCTTTGGATACCTTTAGAAGCATTGGCAGATTATTGTTGCCCATTAGAAAAGACACAATTTCTACAACAGATGAATATTCCTTACTAGAGAAAGTATTCTTTGACCAAGTTTGATCCCATGCAACTTCATGAACATTCAGTATTTATATAGTTTTCTTAGCCATGATATAAAATGATTTCCAGCTCCCTTCTGAGACTTTTTTTTTGTTTTTACTTCCAAATTTATCCCATAATCATGGATTTCCTGATAGTTTCCAATCCAAATCCTAATCAGATGTGAGCCTCCTGGATTTTTTTATGATCCACCAATTCTAGTCAGCTTTCATATGACTTGCCAGCCAAGTTTTTCTATTCCCGAAAAGTACTGAAATGGATCTCCAAGCTATGATGCTCTCAGTATTTGTAACTCACCTAGCCTAGAGCTTAATAGCACAGTGCAATAATCTGCTACACTTTGTAGAGAAAGTTGCACAATTGTTCTTGAGAAAGAATAATTGCTACATCGCTTATACAGCCAATGTCTGAACTTAATGGAGCATAAAGAGGGTGGTGTGTATCATGAAGGCAGTGCATTATCCATTTAAACAGCTTTCAGTCTTGCACATAAATTAGATTATTGACAAGCCACAGAATAGGGAAACTAAACAGTAATGAATTAGCATGCATGCATAATCCTAACAAAGAAATGCATCTAATGATGAACAAGGGGAGAGAAACAAACTAATAACTAGAGGACAAAACCTGAATCTAATTACCTTCGCCATATAGATTTCAACAGCCTGTGTGTGTGTCTCTCTCTCCTTTAAATAAAGGGAAGGTGGAGGAGAATTGTTTTAGAGGGCATAAAAGTAAATGCCAAAATGCATATTCATTCTGTATATTCTGTTCACTGAGAATGCTCACTGGCCTTTAGATTTACTTGATGATTCTCCAAAAGACCATTGGGCAGGGAATCCAGCAAAATGTCCAGACATTAATAGTCTAGCAAGTCTCTACATGGGCCACAAGAAAAGGTATGCCTTCTCCCCTCCACCAAGCAACTGTATGTGAAAGACAAGCCTTTCTGCCTTTTCAATTAAGAGAGAGAAGGAACAGGGTCTGAATGGCCATCCATATGCATTGCAACCATGTATGCAACTGTTTTTGCATAGCTGAAAGGAGGCAGATCAGCTTTCTCCAGCAAATCTTTAAGCCCCAGGTTTCTAGGCCATGTAAACTGATTTGAGGCTGCACTACATTTTGTAATAGGGATAAATAAATGGTCGTCACCTGCTGAAAATAGTTATTCTAGCACAGCTTAGCATGAGATGGAAAGTAAGTCTATGTGTCAGCCTCCCAAGTAGACCCAGACAGGAAACGCGACAAGATGAGCTAATTGTACTTTATTGTAAGGGTACATTAACAGAATCTTTCAAGTCTGAAAGTACAAATCTCCTGCCATCTTCTTTTTATTGCCTAACAAGTTAGGGCCAGTCCTTGCCCTTTTCTCTGCCTGTTACTCAGTTGTGGGCTCATCCTCCTTTTATCTGATTGTTCCCTAGGCAGCATCTCTTCTCCCCATCTTCCAAGGTCATTCTCACATTCCATTACAGTATGGGATGCTCATTAATCTGGCAGCAAGCGTTTTGGTTAGAAATGCTTTGGATGAACCTTAGCATTAAGCATTACGAGAGAAACATTTGTTATATTATGAAACCGTTTAATGCATTTTGCAATCCTCTATCGGTATCTGTTGCTGGAGAAGAATCTTGAGAGTCCCTTGGCCTGCAAGGAGATCAAATCGGTCGATCCTAACTGACTCTTCTTTGGAAGGACAGATACTGAAGCTGAAGCTCAAGTACTTTGGCCAGCCAATGAGAAGAGAGGACTCACTGGAAAAGATGTTGGAAAGATTAAAGGCAAAAGGAGAAAGGGACAGCAGAGAATGAGATGGTTAGATAGTGTCATCAACGCAATGAACATGAATTTGGGCAAAATCTGGGAGACAGTGGAGGACAAGACAGCCTGATGCATTATAGTTCATGGGATTGCAAAGAGTCGGATACAACTTAGCAACTGAACAACAACAACTGTCAGTATCTGTAATGGTACATTGGAATCACCTTGGAAGACAGAAAGAAGAGCCACAGCCTAGACCAGACTGGCTGGCTCAGGAATTCTGGGAATTGAAGTCCACAAGTCTTAAAGTTGCCAAGTTTGAAGAACCCTGGCCTAGACAATGCTCTAATAAGAGAAATCTGAGCCCAAAGGAGAGTAGAGTAAGGGTGGAAAAAGCATCCCAAAAGGCACCTTCCCTAATTTTGGGGAGAATAAAAGCAAGGGCAGAGAGGGATATTTTCAGACGCTTGTCTTTATTGAAAGGTTACATTAATGGAGAGTTAATACGCATGGTTGTGCTTCTTGTCTGAATTACCTCGAAGGCCTAACAAAATCACACTAAGCCTCAATTGTACAATCCAAACAACTTTACGTTTTTAACACTTTAGAAATTATGTTTAGCATCGATATAAACTTTTTTCTCCTTATCTTTAAAGGAGTAACTTAACTAAACCATCTCAGTGGTACCAGTTTCTAAGGAATTTGAAATGGTAGTCTGTACTAAGGATGAACATCTTATAGCTAAGGGTTAAAAAAATGCTGTTGCAGCTGAATCTGGAAAGTAAATCCGTTAAACATTGCATGACTCAGTGGGAAAAAAAAACTTTGTTATAATATAATGTCGCAGCACTGGGAAAAATATGTGGGCTAAAGGAATGAAATTTACATTGGATTATAACCTTAAAGAGAACTTCTGTGAAAAGATGTACTGGTAGTACTTAACGTCAGCTAAATTATCAAAGATGTATAAGGGTGCTGGAAATGTAATTATAAAAGGAAGGTACTTTTTATCATATGTGGTGGACACGCGATAAGGCAAAGAAATACTGGAAACAGATTCATGTCATAATTCAGATGATTCTAAAAGTGAACTTACAGTAGAGACCAGATATTTTTTCTTTTAGGATTATTAGATAAAGAAATGGGGGGGGGGAGAAATGTAACTCTGTTATTGTATATGTTGATGACTGCAAACGTTCTATATGCCCCCAAAATGGAAAGAGGTGTTAATGAATTGAATTGTTGATGGAATTGGAAGAAATGGCAAATTAGGGAAATGCACTAATTATGGAAAGGAATGGAAATAGAATAAAATATTCTTTCTGCTTGAAAAAGAAAAAAAATGAAGCTTTGATTTTGGGTTTCAGTGTCTGAGTGGGTTATTGTTATAGAAATGGCTAGTATTTACTATTTGGTATAAGTAAAAAAAATGACATTACAGCTCTATTATGCACTGAAACAAGTTGGAAGTCACTGCTTTTTATTTCCCTTTTTTCTTTTCTCCTTTCTCTTCATCCCCTCCGCCCCTTCTCCCCTTCTCTTCATCCCCTCCCTTTATTCCACCGTCTTTATTTCTATTTGTGTTTTATAGCAAGAAAAAAAAATCCCTTTTAATAACAATTTTTATTTAAAAAAACATTTTCTAGTTTATATTGCCTAAATACCACTGAATCTGGCTAATATCTGTATTTCATAATTATTTGCATCTTGTAATGTAATAAAGTCTCTCAGGAGAGGCACGACTTTGTATGCAGGAAGCACTAAGCGGCTCTTTAACCTGGATTAAACCTGGGTTGTATCTAGAGCAGGGAATTGTGTTGAAGATTTGAATTCATCAGCAACCCCAGGGAGGGTGTGCTCCTGAACATATGCCGAATGATAAAAGAATACTGTGTAACAAAGTAGGTGCAGGTCTTTTAAAAAATGTCCATGGGTGCAGAGAATGGGTTTAACCCAGATATCAATGAATATTAACAAGCATTCATACATACCTATATCAATTGAGAAAATATCTCCATCCAGTGCTCCATCACTGGAGGTTTTCAAGAATAGAGTGGACAACCATTTGATCAGGATAGTATAAGTCTCCTGCCTTGAGCAAGGGGTTGGAGCAGAAGACCTCCAAGGTCCCGTCCAGCCCTATGATTCTAAGTTCTATATTCTAGCTACGCCAGGGGTAGGCAACCTTGGCTCTTTTATGACTCGTGGACTTCAACTCCCAGAATTCTTGAGTCAGCCATGCTGACTCAGGAATTCTGGGAGTTGAAGTCCACGGGTCATAAAAGAGCCAAGGTTGCCTACCCCTGATATGCTCTTGCTAGTGTTGCCCCACCTAAGATCAGGAGACAAGAAGCAGCAGAAGCTGAGAGAACTTAAACAAGAGAATGATCCTCAACATCCTCTGAATAGACATATGTCCCAAACCCACCGACTCAGATCAAGGAACAGCTTTATAGCAAGAACAAACATTCTTGAGGGCACACAAGAACAAAATCAAATTAAAAGATGGAGGAAGGAGACCACTGAGCAAGGAGTAACATTAAAGGAGGATATGCCTAAATGAATAGGTTGAGAGTTGGAGTGCCTAAGTGTAAAACCAATATGCTCAAATGGAGGCTCTTAGTGGATAACAACAAGTTGTGTGAATGTGGAGAGACACGGAGCTTGGCCCATCGGCTGGTATGTCGGCTACTACCAGGAGGAGGAGGAGGAGGAGGAGCATTTATTATATTTGAAGCAAAAGATTCATCAAGAAATATATGGTTGGCAAACCTCAACATCTTGAGGAGAAATAGAGAGGGGAGAATTTTTCTGTGTCGATGAAACCTAGAGACTTATTTAATTAACCTCAGGTGAGATATAAACACAAGAAGAGTGTAGGAGCACCTTCTCTTAATCAGTCTTTTGCCATTTGCTCTAGATTTGCTCAATCTTGGTAATTTTAAGATGTGTGAACTTCAATTCCCCCCCACCAGCTGGGGAATTCTGGGAGTTGAAGTCCAGACTTCTTAAAGTTGTCAAGTTTGAAAAATGTGCTCCATAGGTTGTAGCAAAACTGGTATTTATAAATATTGAACCTATCTATGTTACAGGGGATAATGGTTCAGTCAGCTGTAATATTTTTATCTTGGTCTGAGTTGAATCCAAACTGATCTAAATAAAATCCATTTACCTCTTAAGTCATTGCACCCTCATAAATAAACAATACATAGTATGAGAAGTGTAACTGAATTCCTGTGCATCAATGATGGGATCCTAGAGTCTCAGGTATGGCAAAAAAAAGCAATATAAAAAAATCCCCATACCAATTAACCAAAGTTACTCTCATATTTGCTGATTAAAATAAGAAAGTTATAGTTTTACTGCTGAAATCACAGAGAGACAGCACAAAGTTGGAAGGTCAATTGTGATGTCAGCAAGCAGCCATTAGAGCAGGGCTCCAACCCCCGGTCCGTGGACTACTACCAGGCCGCGGCATGCCAGGAACTGGTCCGCACAAACAAGAAAAGCCCCATCTGCAGGATGCAGGCAGCATACAAAACCACGCCCCCTCCGGTCCACGGAAAAACCTCTCTCCATGTAACAAGTCCCTGGTGCCCAAAAGGTTGGGGACCTCTGCATTAGAGAATAGCGCCCTCCTCGGTCTTAGCTGAATAATGACAGCATACAACAAAAAATATTAAAAGGCTGTTCCTCGGGATTGATCTTACTGGCATTGTGATTTCTATTGTACTTGAGGACAGTCAGATTGATCTTATTGACATTGTGATTCTATTATACCTGAGGAGACCCAGTTTGGTCTAGCGGCCCAGCCATCAGGCTCGAAACCAGGAAACTGTGAGTTCAAGTCCTGCCTTAACTATGAAAGTTGGCTGAGTGATTTTGGGCCAGTCACGCTTTCTTAGCCCATAATGTCATTCAGGTGACAATTCCAGTCATAACTAAATGGATCAATACTTTGTGCTTACAGGAAAATCCTAGGAAGAAAAAAAAAACCACCCTATTGTACTTGAGAGCAGTTGGCTGCCATGAAGAAGAGAACCAACAGCAAATAGCACTTTTCCTGAGAGTAGATCAAGTGGACATCCTTGATGCATATAGTATGCTTGCTGTATATTAATATACAAAGAAAGAAAGATCTAATATAAAAACCTTACGGCAGAAATTTGAGGCATACTGCATCACACACACAAAGTCACGTATGAAAGATTTGTCTTCAGATCACACCTCGAAAAGAAGCCTGAGCCAACTGAGGAATTTGTTTCAGATCTGAAACTGAAACATAAGTCTTGGGACTTGCGGGCTATTGACTGAATCTCTGATTAAGGATCAAACTGTTTCGATCATAAGAAACGAGAGGAGGCAAGGAAACTTCCTCAGAGAGGTGAACTTGTCTCTAGAAAATGCTCTTGACAAATGCCAAGGAGCAGAAGTCACTTATTCACTATGGAAAGTTATGAGATTCAGCAATGATCATGCAGCAACGATAATACAATATAATCCATCATAAAGACTATGGAAAGGAAGGAGACTAACAGACTGGTCGGAAAGTTTCTGCTTTGGCTCTAAGAAAGGCAAAATCCACAGCACTGGGAACAAAAATAAAAGCAGAATTGGGAACAAGAGGTGTTACAGGCAGTCCTCGACGTATGAACACAATTGAGCCCAAACGTTCCGCTGCTATCCGAAACAGTTGTTAAGTCATTTTTGCCCTATTTTATGGCCACAGTTCTTAAGTGAATCACTGCGGTTATTAACACAGTTGTAAAGTGAATCTGGCTTCCCCATTGACTGCTTGTCAGATGGTCGCAAAAGGGGATCACGTGACCCCGGGACACTGCAACCGTCATAAATATGAACCCATTGCCAAACATCTGAATTTTGATCATGGGACCATGGGGATGCTGCAACAGTCATAAGTGTGAAAAAAGGTCACAAATCACTTCCATCAGTGCTGTTGTAGGTTTGAACGGTCGCTAAATGAACCGTTGTAGGCCAAGGACTAACTGTACTTACCATGCTGAGGATCCACCTGAATGAATTCATTCTATGGATGGAGTTCTTGAGAAAAACGGAAGTGTGAGAATGTGCCTGAACTCTAAAGAATTACAAAAGTATTTTCAAGGAGAACATTATCAGGAGAAAAATCTTAGCACTACATACTAAAGGCAACAGGGGGCAATTGCTGGGAATGCTTGTAAAGGAAAAGTAGAAGTGGAACAAAAATAAGGCATTGTTTGATTGCTACCCCATGTGCAATCGCCCATATGTAAATGTTACCTAGGAACCTCTGCATTTCACAATAACTTTCATTTTCTTTTCTTGGCCTCATTCTAGGACAGGCATAATAATGGCTGTTGCAGATTTATTGCAAGGATGCTCCAAGTCACTTGAATTAGTAACAATGCTTACTTCATCTAATCACAACATGGCTCGTTCTCCAACAGTCAAGCTACACACCAGTTTAATTATGTAGTGTGCAGCTGACACGGACAATATTAACAGCTTTAAAAAAAATAATTATTGTTGAGCAGAGCTGGCAAGCCATGATAGTGGTGCTCTGAACCAAATCTTTTTCTTGCATTCTCTAGAGTCAATCACACTTACCCACCTTACAGCAATTTCAGAACATTGCTACAATTTGCACCGAAGACTGACATTGTAATGACAAAGCTAATTAATATATTGAAGATAATATGCTGGATGGATTTATCTTTGTACTAAGGACTACTTTATTTCACCATACTTTGTTAACTAAGGAAACAATTGACTATGTTCACACATAATACTAAGTCATCAGTGATGGTTTATAAGTCACTGTGGTGAGAATCATACTAAACTAACACACATATATGCAGTATGGCTTATGTGATATATGAAGCTTATCGGGTGTTTTAAGACTGTATTTCAGTATCCTTTAAATCTGGGAATAGGCTCCACTGATTTCAAGTGAAACTACTTAAAACAGATGCACAATGTACTTTAAGACAAATAAATCTATAGCTACATCTGCATGTTGTGTTTAGGATTCATATAACAAATTGAGTGTTGGCTTTAGTATTCAGTATTGGTTTTCATTCAAAGAGAGAAACTTCCCTTCCCAAAAACCTTGTATGGAGTACTCGGGAATATTTTGGAAATCTGAGACAGAACAATCTGCTTTTCAGCCAATATTTTTGCATCTAAAAATTGACCAAAAACTTCTTAATCTAGACTTCTGATGCAGTTAGTTGCTGTCTTGTAAGCTTCATTAGGCTTGTATAAGAGGAAGTTACATTTATTATGATCAGTTCACAAAGATTCTCACCTACTGTAGTTAATTTCCAAAGTACCTTCTTTGCAGGAAGACCTCATACCTTATATCGGATTTAAAAATAGTGATATCTTTAATTGGGAATTTTAAAAACATGCAAATTATTGCATCAACATATTATTGTTATTATCACAATCATATAACACACTATTTGATGAATTTAATTCATATCCCGCTTTCCATTCAGATGGGCAAGGCAACCCACCTAACAGTTTTTTCTTCCCATTTTCTCCCAGAAAAAAACAATCCTGTAAAATGGGTTAGACTGGGAAAGTAGGAATCTAAATCTTCTACTAAGCTTCCAGAGCTAAGAATAGACTAGAACCTTGGTGTCCCAGTTCCTAGTCCAAAAACCTCAATTTCTATATTACAATGGTTCTATATTTTATACTGTATTAAATATGGTATTCTATCTTGTATCTGGTGGAGAAAATGACTGGAAGGCTTTTATTATGCTCATATGTTGTTGGTGGGCTTTGCATAGATATTTGGTTGGCCAATAGAAGGTTCTACCTATCTACCTACCTACCTACCTACCTACCTACCTACCTACCTATCTATCTATCTATCTATCTATCTATCTATCTATCTATCTATCTATCTATCTATCTATCTATCTATCATCAATCTATCATCTGTCTATCATCTGTCTATCATCTGTCTATCATCCATAGAGAGAAGACGCAGATAAGTATTTTGCATGATTCAGCAAGATTCCTCTTATATCCTAACCAACAACAGGATATCCCATAAGCTGTGACCATGTGTTTGAAACCCTGCTTTAGAATCAGAATCAGAATAGAGCTGGATGGGACCTTGGAGGTCTTCTAATCCAACCCCGTTCAAGCAAGAGACCCTATACTATTTCAGACAAGTGGTTGCCCAGTCTCTTTTTAAAAACTTCCAATGTTGGAGTATTCACAAGTTCTGGAGGCAAGTCTTTCCACTAATTAATTGTTCTAACTGTCAAGAAATTTATCCTTAGTTCTAGGGTTGGCTCTCTCCTTGATTAGTTTCCACCCATTGCTTCTTGTCCTGCCTTCAGGTGTTTTGGAGAATAGGTGGATCCCCTCTTCTTTGTTTTAGTTCTTAGCCATCCATTGGATTGCATGGCTGCTTCCTTGTGCAGCTGTAGTTCAAATATCTGGCACAAGCCAAGAGACTTCTAAGAAGGCAATTTTAGCACAACCCCTTGTCTCTGCAGAGTAGCACCAGAGTCATTCAGGGCACATTTGTTGCCAGGTTTCAATTTCCATTTCAGTTCTACAATTCACTTTTCAAACAACTGTATCAAATATAGAAGTTATTGGCAGCTCTCAAGCTTCCTCATTATCTCTTTCATTTTGCACTAGAAGGAAACATTGCATCAGTAATCATTTCCAATCAAGCTTACAAGGGCTTGTTCACCAGATTTCAAATAGACAGTCTTGGATATCATAAGCAGCACTGTAGCTGAGATCCTTCACAGCACACAAAGGGCAGTGTTTTGCAACAATGCCTGTTTTTATATTAGGCTCCCCCATCCCCCCATATTTTCTAATTAAAGACTCCAGTACAAGCAGCCAAAAATAATGGCAATATTAAACATGGCATAAATACAGAGATGTGGAACCAACCAGGTGTCAAAAGGATTGAATGAGTTTATGAACTAACTAGCAAGACTGTGCCAGAAGCATTTCCCAGATAACAGAGGAGAATGCTGGCTTTTTAGCATCACTCCTTGCCTGGCAAGCTCCTAGAATTCCCTATACTTTTGAAAGATTCAAATTATTTCAAAGAGAAAAGAAAATGTTGCTACCATTTTATTGATACAACTCTCCATTAACGCATGGTTTTTAAAAGTAAACTTGTTTAGGTCCACTGTAAATAAAACCTCACTGAAATCTCCATGGTTTAAGCACATCAGTCTCTTTGAACTGAGGCCCATTCTTTAAACAAACATGTCTCTCCCTGCTTACAGTAGAATCCATCCATTGCTACCTACCAGTAAAAATGCCACATTTGTAAAAAAGTTAACATTTGATTAGTTTCCTCACTTTTGTGATCCTGTTTCCTTTTTCTTTGTGTTGTATAATTAAGGGCTAATATAGAGATGATGGTTTTCCCAGTTGCAATGTATGGCTGTGAAAGTTGGACCATAAGAAAGGCTGAGCGCCAAAGAATTGAGGCCTTTGAACTATGGTGCTGGAGAAGACTCCTGCGAGTCCCTTGGACTGCAAGGCGATCAAACCGGTCAGTCCTAGAGGAGAACAACCCTGACTGCTCTTTAGAAGGCCAGATCCTGAAGTTGAAACTCAAGTACTTTGGCCACCTAATGAGAAGGAAGGACTCACTAGAGAAGAGCCTAATGCTGGGAAAGATTGAGGGCAATAGAAGAAGGGGATGACAGAGAATGAGGTGGCTGGATGGAGTCACTGAAGCAGTAGGCGTGAGCTTAAATGGACTCCAGAAGATGGTAGAGGACAGGAAGGCCGGGAGGAACGTTGTCCATGGGGTCGCGATGGGTCGGACACGGCTTCGCAGCTAACAACAACAAATAGAGATGAACTTCACGGCCTGATTTGGGGAAACAGGACAATTCTGAGTGAAATCTAATTGCTATTAACTGGGTAACTATTTTGCAGGTTCTGTTATTTTTAGACTCTTCTTGCCAACTGCAACACAGACAAACATGTCCTATTCATTTCACTGAGACAATTGGCCACAAGCTCGGGAAGATGGCAAGACATGGGGGGAAGGCACTACAACTCCAGGCAACCTATCAGATGTTGGAACAGAAATGTGATGCACCCTGACATTATTATCCAAAATAAATAAAAAGTGTTATATTGGCTGGCTGTATGCTATCTAGGGCCTCAGCAGTGAGGATTCAGGGATAGTACCCTCTGCTGGAACTGAGCAGTGGGATAATATAGAAAGGATTTTGGAACAAAATGAGGAGGCATTCAAGCTTTGGCTGGGCCCCAGCGGAGATATTGTTGGAAAAGAATGTCAGTTCTGTAATACAGGTAGTCCTCGATTTACAACAGTTCATTTAGTGACCATTTGAAGTTACAACAGAACTGAAAAAAGTGACTTATGACCATTTCCCACACATTGCAGTATTCCTATGGTCACATGATCAAAATTCTGATACTTGGCAACTGACTCATCTTTGTGACTGGTGCAGTGTCCCAGAGTCATGGGATCACCTTTTGTGACCTTCTGACAAGCATACTCAATGGGGAAGCCAGATTCACTTAGCAACCATATTATTAATTTAACTGCTGCAGTGATTCACTTAACAACTGTGGCAACAAAGATGGGGCAAATCTCACTTAACAACTGTCTTGCTTAGCAACAGAAATTTTGGGCTCAATTGTGGTTTGTAAGTCAAGGACTACCTGTATTTGATTTACCCACAAGCACAGTGGAGACATATCAGTTCTAGCAAGCCACTGTAATTGGGCCTGGCAACTTGGTTGTTAAACAAAGCAGTTTCTAAGTCCAAAATCAGGTGACTATGCTTAAATTTTTACCTCAGCTTTCCTTTGCTTTATAGCATCAGAACAAACCCAAGCAGCCATGTGGGGAAGATTCCCAGAACTAATTATCTCAGATAGATAGATAGATAGACAGACAGACAGACAGACAGACAGACAGACAGACAGACAGACAGACAGACAGACAGACAGACAGACAGACAGACAGATGATAGATAGTGTTGGAAGGCCAGCTCTGTAGATAATCCTTTCAGGAAGGTTGGAGCTGATGGGATTAAAAAGAAAAGATCCCTAGAATCAACAACCCCTCACCCCAAAAAATCCAACACAGGATATAGCCATCAGCTACAGCCCCAGGAAAGGAGGATATGACCTTTACGACATAATAGGATTAACCCACCACCATCAGAATACCAGAAAGGCACACTCAGACTCAGGTCAAAGTACATGACACAGGAAATACAAAGCCTCAAACAGGAACAACTCCAAACATAAAAGTCCAGGAAGGTATAAAAACTCACCACTCCCAGCAACATGTGGTCAGATTTCCAAGAGCCATGCTTTTGTCTGGCTTTGCTCTTCAATAAACTACAACCTTCTTTCTAAAGCAGTCTCCATTTTGTTTATTCCCAGCTTGGACTGACCCTGATGAAGATTTTTCTTTCAACAACAGACAGACAGACAGACAGACAGACAGACAGACATTTCTTCCAGAGGAAAGAAGAAATGAGGAAACATCTAATAGTCTCACTCCAACTTCATGGAAATTGGGGATCTTTCAGTGGCATTTACCAAAGTTTGTCGACCCCTGGGTCTTGTGTCTTGTAATACTTCTTCTGGCAAATAATTCTAGTAGTAGATGTGTACTTTAATCACAGGGATGCCAGAGCACTGCTAGTTGGATGCACATAATACCTTCTTGTTCTTGTACTTGTGTAATTCTTTCCTCAGGTTTCACACTCAAAAAACTGCAACAGAAGTAGGCTCAGAGGCCATTAAACCAAATGAACACATGTATACTATCCATCAATATAACAGTTTGATAGAGGACCTAATAAAGGAGTACAGCCTGGGAATACTGCAATAAAAATAACAAAATAATGCTGTATTATTTGGCTTAAAATTTCTAAAAGCTCCAGTATTCAATTACTCTTCCTCTTTCAGTCTCAGCACTCAGGTACACTTCCTACAGGGACTTTCCAAAAAGAATTTTCTAGCCAAACATTCTCCGATGAAACCAGATGATTACAAGGTTCTCTCCTATTCCTCACTGTGGAGATATAAAGAAAAGATGTATCACCATAAAGAGAAGTCCCGACCTATGCTCAAAAAGGACTAACCATTGAGACAATATACAGCATCCATTCGGTAAAGGCATAACACTTTGTGCCATTTATAAATATATCATTCACTCAAGCAGGGGTCTGCTGAAACTTTGACAAAGCTATGAAAGCAAGGGTGGGTTGTCATGCCACAAGGGATATATGTGCAACATTTATGATGTGTGTGCAAAAGGGGCAGGGCTTGCATCTTGAAAGTGCAATGCTCTTTTTTCCATTCTCATTGACTTATCCCCTTGACCGGCTCTGCAGTCACTACTGTCGTGGAATGTACAGGTAGTTCTCTACTTACGACAGTTCATTTAGTGACTGTTCAAAGTTACAAAGGCACTGAAAAAAAAGTGACTTATGACCATTTTTCACACTTATGGTCGTGGCAGCATCCCCATGGTCACTTGATCAAAATTCAGATGCTTGGCAACTGACTCATATTTATGATGATTGCAGTGTCCCGGGCTCATGTGACCTTCTGACAAGCAAAATTAATGAGGAAGCCAGATCCACTTAACAACTGTGTGACTAACTGAACAGCTGCAATGATTCACTTAATAACTATAGCAAGAAAGGTCGTAAAATGAAGCAAAATTCACTAAGTAAACATCTCATTTAGCAACATAAAGTTTGGGCTCAATTGTGGTCGTACGTTGAGGACAACCTGTAGTCCAGAATCACAAAAGAGAGGGGGTCTTTCCCAAGGAGAAAAGAAGCCTGGAATTGCAGAAAGAGAGCAAAAGGCAGACTCCCCCCCAACTTTTCGCAGGGTATATTAGTTTGGTCTAACGGTTAAGGCTCCAGGCTAGAAAATGGGAGACTGTGAGTTGTAACACCTCAGAGCTCCCTCCTGAGGTAAAATCTCAGAGCTCCCTCCTGAGGTAACACCTCAGAGCTCCCTCCTGAAGTGAGACTGAAATGGTCCCACCTCAGCCATGAAAGCCAGCTGGGTAACTGGGCCAAGTCACTCTCTTTCAGGTGAACTCACCTCACAGCAGTGGTGGGATTCAGCCAGTTCGCACCACTTTGGCAGAACCGATAGCTATTTTTTTGTTGCCCAGGCCCAGAATGGATTTCCGGAAGCGGCATCCACACAGAGAACCGGTTGTTCACATATTTGAATACCACCACTGCCTCACAGGGTAGTTGTGGGGAAACTAGAAGGGGGAGTTATGTTGGATATATCTGCTGCCTTGAGTTATTTGTATAGATAATAAAGGCAGGATAAAAATAAAGAAATATCTAATAAGCATGCAGATTAATGCTTTAGTCTGACAAGATTTTTGCCTATAGGCGAGCAACAATAAAAAAAACTATTCCAAAGTAACTCCTGTTTTTTTCTTGGTTCTTTGGGCCTGACAACTACTATGCTCTTGCCCAGAATATAAGATCCAGTTTTTTCTCACCTAGGCCTGATCATGAGAATGAAGAAGCACATGCTGTTCAGTGTGCTGCTATTTCTTCTATAATTCAGTGGAAAGATTTTTTTTCCCCTTCTCAATTTTCATTCAATTGTTTTAAAACTTATTTCTGAGAAAAAGGGGAAAATTCCCATGGGTGCACATTTATTTATTTTTATATGTGATCAAGATGTTTATGTGCAGGTCTTCTTTCACTGTGTAAACATTGGTATTGCAAAAGGACAGTCTTGCCCTTGAGAAACTGTTTAGGAATTTCTCATTTTCCTGGAGATTGCCCACCCAATTTTCCTGCTCACAAATTTAAGAGTGAGCTTAGATTAGATGAAAAGCAAACACACAAACCAATGATGTTATATTAATTTGGCTTAACAGTGTTTGAGGTCCAGAATTGAGGTTATTAATGGAAATTTAGAATCCATCACAAATTTTATGTAGGGCAACATTAATTCTCTAGGATAACCTGGAGAATCAATCTTCAGCTAATAGGTAGTGTTGTGTAACACTCCTGAGAGATTTAGTAAAGAGCCAAGGACTGCACACAAAGATAGGGAGGTCTGTCACTTATGTATTTAAGGTTCATACCGACTCAGTGGCTGCATCAGCTACCAAGACACTTGGAAACTGATGACTTAACTTGCTTTTGTTGTTGTTGCAAATATAACACAGGCTGTTGGCAAATGTGTGTGTATGTATGCATGTGTGTATATGTGTACACACACAAACATACACACAGTGTGTGTGTATCCGTATGTACATACAGTATGTGGATATGTGGATGTATGTGTGGAAAATAAAAGGAAATCTTACAACATGGTGATGTCAGATTGGCTTAGCAGAATTGGGCAGCCATGATACAGACAATCTCTATATGGCAAAAAAAAAAAAATAGTAATAGAAAATAATTGTGGCGCTCTGGATTTTTGCAGCTTGGATATCATAGTTGCAGGATCAGGTGGCTGAGTATTGAGTACTATTAGCTGTAGAGGAATTAAGTTGTACTATTGTGTTACAGAGCTCTGTAGCTATAGAAAATGAAGAGGAGCGGTTTTGATCCAAGGCTCTCAGTTTATAACAAACATGCCCATTTCGGCAAAATCCACTCATTTTACCAGGATCTATGCAGGGGCTGTCTCTCATCATCACACCCTATTCCTATCTTTCTAAACAGTTTTGCTGGTTGAAGCACAAGTAGAAGGCTGGCTTTTAAATTGATAGTTCTGGAATGGAAAATTGTGAGTAAAATAGAAATAGCTATGCAATCTACTTAATTTGAATGCAGAGGTTCTGAGCAGTTCAAGCAGCTAATAAAGAGACAGGAAAGAAATACAATTTGCAGCAATTTTGAAGGAGGAAGGGGGGGGGAGAAACAGGAACCTTTACAAATAGCTCTGAGTTTATATCTAGCCAAGCAAGTAGGAAGGCAGCGGCAGATAATAATGTGATTACTTTGGTAATGATATGCATTAGATACATTATGGGAAACAATAATACTCCCCACTGAATGCAGTCAATCCAGTTATTGATTTTTCTTAATGGTAAAAGCGCTATTCCAAAACTGAAAAGAGATATCCTTTATTTATTCTCCTTCCCTTGCAAGACCCATCTCCACAGACCCTTTGAGGCACAGTAGTATGCAGAGATAATGGAGTAATGTATATCTAATCTGACACCTACTGGGCCAGGCTAATGCTTCAGATAAAAACTGCTTGGATTGCGATTGCTGTTGAAACAGAATACATGAAGAGGAAAGAGAAGAGAAGAGAAGAGAAGAGAAGAGAAGAGAAGAGAAGAGAAGAGAAGAGAAGAGAAGAGAAGAGAAGAGAAGAGAAGAGAAGAGAAGAGAAGAGAAGAGAAGAGAAGAGAAGAGAAATCTTTCTGAAAGGTTGAACTTTGTTTATGTTGCTTTCCAGATTTTCTTTAGTGTGCATTCCTTTTGCAAATTTTTCTCATACTCATGCATATTTTTCTCCCTGGGATCTTTTAGATTACTTCCTGAATATCTGATAGGTTAATCAGATGCTTCTTCCATTTTTGTCCTGTTCTTATGGATGCTCTCTGGATCTTAACTGAGAGTTAAATGCAGCTATTATTCCAGTTTTAACTGAAATCCCCTTTTCCTTACAGCCTAATTTCAAGAGGCAACAGAATGTTAATATTCTCAATATTCTAGTCCAGAATGCCCACACTCCCAACATTTGAACAAGCCTTTCTTTTTTTATATATAATATTTTTTCTACATTTACAATTCATAAGTGCTTAGTAAACAACGTGTTGTCTGGGTCCATTTGTTTTACTTAGTAATACACATTAAATTCCTAATCTCTACCCCGTTTTTCCAGCCATTGATAAAATACATCCCATATTTGAAAATATTCTGTCTTCTTTTTCTTTAATCTTCAGTGTAAGTCTATCCATTTCTGCATAGTCCAGATTTTTCTTGATTATCTCTTCTTCAGATGGTGTTTCTTCATTTTTTACAATACTGAGCAAATACAATTCTTGCTGCTGTTAATACATGCAACATTAAATATACACTTTCTTTATCATATTTTCCTGATAATATACCTAATAAAAATAGTTCCGGTTTAAAACCTACATGTTTTCTTAACATCTTTTCTAGCCAGATATGTATTTTTGTCCAAAATTGTTTTGCTTTAGGGCACCAAAGATACATGCCTGTTTTTTTATTGTACTTCCAACAGTTACTAGACACATTTTAAAACATTTTTGCTAATCTCACAGGTGGTAAGTGCCATCTATAAAAATTTTATATAAATTTTCTTTATAAGCAGTTGCCATTGTCAATTTATAGTTTCTTTCCCAAAGATTTTGCCATTTTTCTAATTCTATATTGTGCCCCAAATTTTTTGCCCATGTTATCATTGTTACTTTCACTTGTTCATCTTCCATTTTTAAATTTAATAGAAAATTATACAGTTTCTTAATCAGCTTTTCTTCTGAAGTCAACAATATCTCATCAAACATTTTATAAAAACCATGTATTTTAGCATCTTTCTCATATCTCAATTGTATTTGCATTGAGGCCACCATGATAAATCAATACTCTGGTCTTCTAACTATTGTTTAGATTTTAATGTCCCTTCAGTATTCAAAATATCTTTACAGGTTACAATTTTCTCAAAATTAGTTAAGTTTGGGTGAACAAAAGCTTCCATTGTTGAAAGCCATACTGGTATTTTCATATAAATTTTAGCTTTTATCTTTTCCCATACTAAAAGTAATGTGTTTCGTACATAGTGATTTCGGAAGTATCTATGAATTTTATTTTTCCCATACCATAAAAAGGCATGCCACCCCAGTTGTAAATCATGTCCTTCTAGGTATATAATCTTTTATGTCTAAGAGTTATCCATTCTTTTAGCCATGTTAGAGCACATGCTTGATAGTATAAGACCCAATCCGGTAAACCAAATCCTCCATTTTCTTTAGATTCTTGATTTTTAATCTAATTCTGGCTTTCTTCCCTTGCCAAGTAAATTTCAAAATCAGTGTTTAAATCATTGAAGAATTTTTTCCTCTATTTTTATGGGTACTGTTTGAAATAGGAAAAGCAATTTTGGTAAGATATTCATTTTTACAGTAGCTATTCTTCCTAACACTGATAAGTTATAGATTTTTCCATTTTTCCAAATCCAGTTTTGATTTAATAGTTTTATACAGTTGTCTTCTTTTATTGCTTCATATCTTGCTGTTAAATAGATTCCCAAATATTTAACTTTCCTTACTATCTGGAGATCTATTTTTCCTGACAGTTGATTTTTTTTGTTTATCTGTAAGTTTCTTAACTATAACTTTAGTTTTTTCTCTGTTTATCTTCAATCCTGCTACTTCTCCAAATTCTTCTACCCGTTTCAATAGTTTAGGGCCTGTCTCCAATGGTTCCTCTAGTATAAATACCAAATCATCCGCAAACGCTTGCAGTTTATATTTTTCATCTTTTATCTCCATTCCTTTGATCTCTAGATCCTGTCTAATGTTTCTATTCAACACTTCCAGAGTTAATATAAATAACAGTGGAGATAGTGGACATCATTGTCTTGTGCCTTTTTTATGTTAAAATTCTCTGTAAAATCCCTATTTACAATTACTTTTGCTGTTTGTCTATGGTATATTATCTTAATTATATTTATAAATTTCTCTCCAAAGTCCATACAGTTTAGGTATTGTACCATAAATTGCCAATTTACGTTATCAAAGGCTTTCTGTGCATCTAAAAAAAATAGTGCCATTTGTTTTCCTGGATGCATTTCATAATATTCCAGTGTATCCAAAATAATTCTAAGGTTATTTTTTATTTGTCTTTTTGGTAGAAATCCATTTTGGTCTGGATGAATAAATTCAATCATAAATTTTTTCAGCCTTTCTGTTATTATTGAGTCAAAAAATTTATAATACACATTTAATAGTGATTATAGTTCTTTATAGTTCTTTATCTGAAATTATAGTTCTTTATCTGAATTTTCTTTTGGTATTAAAGTGATGTTAGATTCTGTCCAAGAGTTTGGTAATTTAAGCCTCTAGTAACACCTCATTACAAACTTCTTTCATTGGTAAACTTAATGTATTTTGTAAACATTTATAAAACTCTGCGGGTAACCCATCTGATCCTGGAATCTTGTCATTTTTTTGTCTTTTTATACCTTCTGTCCAAGTGTTTGGTAATTTAAGCCATCATTGTAATTCAATTCCATCATTGTTATTTTTTTCATTTAACATATTTTTGAAGTTCTTTGGGATTTTTGGTAGCTTAGCTTTTTCTATGTATTGCATTATTTTTCCCCCGGAGATTTCTTCTATATCATACAGTTTTTCATAAAATTCTTTCACTATTTTTTTTATTGTATCATTTTGGAATTGTAGACAGCCTTTCTCATCTTGCAGTTTGTTTATCAGTTTCTTCTCTCTTTCTTTTTCCAGTTTATAAGCTAACTATCTACCCAGCTTGTTAGCATTTTTGAAAAAGTTTTGTTTTGCCCTTTTAATTTGTTGAGCCAATTCTTCAGCTTCTACTAGGTTTAATGCATGTTTTATTATCTCCATTGTCTTTTGAGAACTTTCTTTTGTGGATCTATTTGTAATTCCAGTTTTTTAAATTCTTCCTTTAACCTCATTTGTTGTTGTTGTTGTTCCCTTGTTCTTTTTCGCCATATAGGTTATGGCTAGTCCTCTGAAATATGCTTTGGCCGTGTCCCACACGTTTTGAAGTGATGTCTCCTCTTTCTTATTTTCTTTGAAGAAGCAAGCCTTTCTAATTAGAGAGTAACTATGGATCTGCTTTAGATCTCTACACATCAGTCTATTCAGATTTATGATTCAAAGAAGTAATGATTTAACTCAAGTTTCTGATTTGAGATTCAGTGATAATCTGACTTGTCTACAGACTATAATGGAGAAGTTTTAATAGATCTTAAGGGAGTTCAGTTTTGGTAGAATAAGATGAACACTTTAGAGTTTAGAGAACTTTGAAGGCAATTCTATATTGCAGCTGAAGCTGCTTGTCATCCAGCTGTTTATTAGGCAGATTCACACTTCCTGCTTGTCCCCTCCCCAATCCAGATGGATCATTCACTACTTTCTGCTACCTCCCATTCCCAGCCCTTTGCAAATCCAACCCACACCTACATTTAACCAGTTGTGGTTCAAAAGCACTGTTTTCCTAACCCAAGCATTCTTAAGACCTTGGTCTCTGATGCTTTATTACATTCTAGTAGCAGTCTCAGGTATGATTGACCACAGTGCCTGGCATGCCCCTCCCCTCCTTCCAGTAATTGGTCACTGTCAGTGGTGGGATTCAAATATGTGAACAACCGGTTCTCTGTGTGGATGCCGCTTCTGGAAGTCCATTCTGGGCCTGGGCAACAAAAAATTATCTACCGGTTCTGCCGAAGTGGTGCGAACCGGCTGAATCCCACCACTGATCACTTTCCTTTGTGGCTATGTGATCCTGGTTGCTGGGTAGTTATGTTCCCTCCCCATTGACAATGGCTGTTTTGTGTGTGTCTGTGTGCATGGTATGTGTGTGTGCTTTTAAATAAGCTTGCAGCTGATGCAACAATGGCCTATTACAGGGTGTCAAACTGCCGGCCCATGGGCCGGTTGCATCATGCGGAGGCCGTGCCCACTCCAGCTCTGGCAATGTGAAAAAAGTCACGATACATCGCAACACATCACGTGACGCAGTGAGTTTGAGACCCGTGGCCTATTACATCAACACACTACCTCCAGCCTAGAAGCTCACGGTCATTTTAGCCCTTACATCTGCCAGGTTTCAACCTTTCTGCTTCTGCCCAGCCTTGGTAAATCATTTGCTTTACCACCCACTGCTCACTATACTGCAAAGCTTCCACCCATCTCTACCACCTCATTTTGGTTGCAACATTGGAGTGTTCCTATTTTACTTCTGTGAAGCTGAATTATCAGTTCTTCTATAAAGTTGCCATGAACCTATAAGGAACATATGATCAAAAGAACCACCTGTTCCTTAGTGCGCTGATTATTGTAAAAAAGTAAAGGAGTCCCTGCAGATTTAACTAGTTGTTGCCAACTCTAGGGGGTGATGCTGTTCTCCATTTCAAGGCCATTGAGCCAACATTGTCCGAAGACATTTTCATGGTCATGTGGCCAGCATGATGTCACGGAGCACTGTTACCTTCCCACTGAAGTGGTACCTATTTATCTACTTGCATTGGCATGCTTTCAAACTGCTAGGTTGGCAGGAGCTGAGGCAAGAATGGGAGCTCACCCCATCATATTGTGCTTGGGCCTTGAACCTGGATTGCTGGCTTTCCAGCCAACAAGCCCAGCATCTTAACCCCTGAGCCACCACTCCACCCCCTTGATTAATGTGGCATCAGAAAAAACTATGGTGCCATAAGAGGAAAATAGAAAAAGGAAAATGTCAAAGAAGATAGTGTGGGAAGGGGAGGGGTTGAAGGCATATATGGCTGCAAACATGGGCAAGCAAAAGCAAACATAGGGACTAACGAGAAGGAAATAATTGCTAGATGAGCACTGGGAGACTGGTCTGCGCAGGAGCCAGCCATTGAAACTTGCCTTCCTTGCATGGATGGGAAAAGCAAGAACCAGGGCAACAGCCATTCAAATCTTGTGGTGGCTGTCATCTGGCCTGAACACCAACCCATTGCCATTGCCAACCCATTGCAAAGTAGACGGAAATTTCCAAAGGGAAATCAATAAGCAACTGGGAGCAGAATGGTTGGGTTGCAATTTGGAATGACCCCTTAGCCAACTTTACAATTTTAAGACCGGATTGCAATGGGTTTGCAATAGGACTGGGCTGGTGCACACTCCAGATGGCAGTCAGTGCAGGACCTGATTAGCGTCATCTGTTCCTCCACTCAGAAAGCAGTGGGCGACCCATATTGGTGATGGGCCAAGCAGGAGGAGCCAAGCCTGCCAGGTTTGAGTCACAGACCTTCAAGGTTTTACTACAATGCCTCCTTTAGCAGGACAGGTTATAAATGGTCTAGCAAAGAGTTCAGGGCAAAATGGTCGGAATCCGTGAAAAAAGCAACTTACTCCAAATTCACAATACAAGCATTTAAGAGTTGTATTAACAAACAAAATTCTTACTACCAAAGGAAAGCGTTTTGCTTTTTTTTTTTTAATTAATGAGTTCTCTGTAATGCCAGGAGAACTGGTCCAGCAGGTTGGCAAGCCTGGCTCTCCTGGAAAGTATTCCTTCCTCATTGAGGTAGTAGGGTGCCAGACTGAGCAAAGTGTATTTACACGCCTTCCTCTTCTCAGCAAGACTAAAGAAAAATTACTAGCTTTCCTGTCTCTGGTTTTCTGGGGTATACAGAAAGATTGGCCCAACACTGGCAAAATTAGTATCTCCTGGAAGGGCCAATCATCCCTGGCAAAGTAGCAATTCACCAGCAATGGTCTGTGTTAGTTAGAAGAGGCAGCAGATGCAACAAGATGGCTCAATAAAATACAATGTCAAAGTGACTGGCAAACCACAGAGAAAGTAGCCTTTGTGATTTTATCACTACGATGGCCATTTTTAGAGCAGTCAAAGCGTGGGCCAGGGTCTGTAAGAATTAGCTGGCATCCATTCACACATATCGAGACACTTAAACCTGCCTTAGTCATGCAGAATTTAAAGCTAAAGACTGACTTCAAAATATGAGTCAGCCTTGAGCTCATTTTCAGAGTACTGACAGAGCCGAGCTTCCAGTTGTGTTGGCAGGACCGGCACAAAAGTGTAACATTCCATTAGTGCAAGAGAGACCTGGCCACATTAAGGAAGTTGAAAGTTAATAACTGTATATTAAGCCTAAAGTAATATTAACCTTGCTAGCACCCCCCACCCCCCAAAAAAGACTCTGAGACGCCGAGAGTTTCGTAACAAAGTTGCAGTTTTAGAGTTAGAATACTGAATATGGTCCCTTACAGTTTCCAACGTGGAAGAAATGCCTTCAAGTCCTCAAACATGACTGAGCCACCTAATTCAATTTATTCATTCAGACCTCTTCTTTAATGTACTAATCTGCTTTGAGGAGTGATTTAATCAAAGTTGAGTTGACTTGAATCACTCATCAAGGTTTCACACAGTTTTTGCATGCACTACAGATTGTTCCTTGTTGACTGTGGCCCACTAGTTGCATGTTCTTGTTTGCTCCATCAACCTGTACCTCTGCAAGATTTGTGGAAAAGGACAAACAACAGAAGTATGGAATCAGCAATTTCTTTATTAGATTTTTTTTAATTATTACTTATTACTTTAAACATACCTAATACTTCTTCCTCCTATTTTCCTAATAGCAGCAGCCCTGTGAGGTGGGTTGGGCTGAGAGAGAGAGAGGGACTGCCCAAGGTGACCAGCTGGCTTTCATGGTAAGGCAATTCTAGAACTCAAGTCTCCTGGTTTCTAAGCCAGCACCTTCATGACTACATCAAATTGGCAGAAGCAGGCCAATGCTTCCTCTGAGTCCTTTCAGATAAACAGTATTGGTCTGGAAAAAGACTGTGATCCTCCAAGTGGTAATAAAATACAGCCCGCAATATCCATTACCACATGTTATACATTACTGTTCAGAAATGTCTAAAAATCCATAGGTTTCCTACTATGGCCACTAAGGCAACTGTAAGATTCTAGCCCCTCTTCCTGAAACTTAAGTAGAACAGAAATTGTGAAATACTGAGCAGTCTAATGTCTGGTTTAATCACAACTGATGACATAATTGTCTGCACTTTGTGTGCTGCACTGCCTTTTCCCCATTCCTACAGGGCCTGCAAATATCAGGACCCATAACAGTGCTTTTCTGATTTCTATCACTCCTGAAAGTACAGATTCCCCTTCTGCCCAAAGAAGCCAGACCACAAACGCAAACACAAACACACACACACACAGAGAGACACCTTAAATGAGAGGATTCCTGCCTCTTATTCAGCTTAAGTGCTCTTTGCTGGAATTAAGTTTCTATTGTCACATGCCCACTTTTCAACCTCTTTCACTTGGTGGATGTCATCTCACTCTTGTTTCTGAATATATCACAAAAGATTTTGTGATATATCTTGAATTCACAGTTTCCAGCAAGCGTGACAAAATGTTTCCTTTTTAAAACACTTGTTCTCTCTCCCTCTCCTTTGTTTTTGTATGATTGAATACGTTTCCTCATTAATCTGGGAGAGATATTGAGACCTCCTGATCTCCATAATCCTTGGCAGTTATCAAACTTTCTGTCCTATTTTTATTAAGGATTTTTTTAAAAAATGAAAAAGGAGTATTTTGCAAAACAGAGCTCTAGCTTTAAATATTTATAGTACTTCCAGCAATGCCCCCATCCCCTTATTTATCTCTCGCAATAGAGTTGAGGAGACTGAAGAAGTGTATCTTCTTTTCTTTGTGTCTCCTTGTGTGTAATGACTTCTTTTGGGGAGGGGCGTGAGAGAGGTATAATTTGAATTTTTTTGTTCTGTGGGATAGGAATCTGCCATATTTCCAGATATATATTGCAGTAAAAAACAGTTATAATGTATAAAAAACAATGGTTAAGTTTAGGATCAATCCCACCAGTGTTATTCCCAACTGGAGCACAGTCATCCAATATTTATTTCAAATACATCCCTAACATTCAATTCTATGTGTCTACGTACTATCAAGAAGACTGAATAAGCATATGGAAAGGCAGGGTAAAGCAGTCATTGAAATTCCAGTCTTCATATACACATAGTTATGTTATTTGCCCAACATGTCCAATGTCTTATTTATTTGGTATATTTTTGTCCTATCTTTTAATACTCCAATCCATTTTAACTTTACAAGAACCATCTTGTCAGATAAGTTAAGCTAACAATAATTGGTAGAGCCCTGCAGACTGGCCATAATTCCTTCCAATGTGGTTCTTCACTCGTGGTGTCAAGTTACTCTACTTCAACACAATGGATTGTTGAGGCTGAGCCAATTTCCATATCATTCACTTTATTTCATTAATAGGGGGATTTAGGAAGAAAGGTGAGCTGGTTGCTCCAATAGTAAAAGTATGGTAGAGTTTTACAGCTTGACTACAAAAAGTTCATAGCTGAAACTCTGAAGAACTTAAGCATCCCTTTAAGATCTGCATAACTGAGCTCTTAAATATTTTAATAATTGGCCTCATACTTAATGCCAGGCCACAATGTGATTTGCTCAGTTTTGGCTTAAGATGACGTACAAAACCAAACACGATGGTCTGCACAATGTGACTGTTAAATTATCATTTGTCATATATTATACTGTATGTCATATGTGTCATATATCAGTATACAAGAATTGACCTCCAAATGGAGACTACACTTCAGTTTTTGAAATTCAAACGGCAGAGTGAGTAAAAGGAAAAAATGTAGTTTCAAAAGGCAATGTTGAATGTTGACACTAGATATACAATTACCCTCAGAGCCTTCTTAGTGACTGCCCATGTTGGAAGTCTGTTCTTAAGGTTATTTTCAAGGACCTGAAATGGAAATAATTTCTATTTCCTCTTTTTACAAACAGAACTTTGTATCTTTGCTGTCATAAGAATGTGCAGCTATAAAAGTTGAGTCAGGAACCAGCACTTCCCAGGCTAGAAAGAGTCACTATGGTAAGCCTGTCTCAGGTACTGCTGAAGAACATCAAGTGACCCACCAAGTATCTGTTAATTAAGAAAGATAGGATGATGATGGCTATCTTCCAAGAAGCAATATAAATCTTTCAAATATTAATGAATCACATTTTCTGTGATTTATATTTAGTATATTTAGATGATTTTGCTATATACACCAAAGATCTATTTTCTTTATGATGATTAAACATGAACAGTTATCTGACACCTTCATAGCTATATAAACCATGCTACGTTTCAGGAATGCACCTTTGATTTGACTGTGTTGGACTGTTTGGACTACCATATATTTTTTCTAACCTGTCTTCTATTTTCTGGGTTCCTTGTTCTTTCTTTGTAGTCATTTTCTGGGGAATTCCCTAGTTTAGATTTTAAGTTAAGAACTTGCTCATTTATCTTATTCATGTTCTCTTTAGTCTCTTCGTGGTTTCTTCTTGAATCTTCTCTATGTAACTCAATTGTCTCTTGAATTGATTGCAATATAAGTTGCATTTCTTTCTGGAAGTTATTAGTTCTTTGTCTCTGGTGTGCCATATTGTGGGCTTCAGAGGCAGATATTGTATTTTTTTTAAAATGGAGTTCAAACGGATCTGAATCAGGTGCAATTGATTATGTCTTTGGTGCCTCTCCTCTCACCCTCCAATTTTGATGCACTGACCGCATCATAGACTAACCTTTCTAAGAACCAAGTTCTCTCAACTGGTATTTCAAAGTTCAATATACCTTTCTTCAATCAACCAGGCATTCACTTCTCAGCCCATGTTCCACATGACACAGTGACTGTGTAAAATTATTTGTGCTGCTCTGCATCAACATGCTTTGCTTGTCCCAGCCATACATTTACCTGGAATGTATGGCAAACAAGGCTTTAAAAAAGGCTTCCTCCAGGCAATCTAGTGTGATAAGTTGATGAGTCCATGGCATACTGATGGTTGAGGATTTGGTATGGAAAAGGACAGATAGTGAAATGCTGAGGATATTTGGCAAGACAGCAAGACAACCAGAATCTCTTGGGGGAAAAAAATAAAGATCTAGAGGGAAGCTGGCATATTTAAATTTGATTTTGCAAGGCTTTAGAATGACAGAGGAGCTGAAGATTCCAGAAGGAAGACTGTGGCTGAGCGTTGAGGTTGCTGGTGAAAAGGACTGCAAGAGAGTATTGAGGAGGAAGCTGTGCCAGGAAAAGGGAAGCCAGTGACACAGTAACTGGATGATGGAGGAGGTCATCTAGTTTGTTTGAACAGTCATGTTTGGAGGCATTGAAAGAGCCACCATTCTGTTCAGTGCTGCCAGAAGACAAGTTGTGCCAAAAGACAGCAACCAAGTACCACTTGCTAATCTTGCCCAGCAATAACTATGCAGGGCAGGAAAGACAAGCAGCCACTGAGCTAATTCAGCCATTCAGTTAGAGTTATCAGTAATTAAAAATAAAGAAAAGAGTAGGAAGGAGAAAAAAGAGAAAACCCATACTGGGTCCTTTAATTTCAACCTTAGCCATCAGCATCCAGTGGTAAAATAAATATTCAAGGGACTGTGGTCAAGACAGGGGTAAATCCAAGTAGAACAAGAGGCCAAGACACCCAAAGAAACATTTCCATAAGAGAAGACTAAAGTAAAACAAAATCCTTATCAGTTCTATGTAGAGAAATACCTGTGGAGTCCTTGCTGCTCTCTGAGTTTGATTGTTTGTTTGTAGACATTTACTTACTCAACTAGGTAACATCATCAGTGTCAGTGTCATCCTCATCAGAGAAATAATTGTCTCTAGGGCAATGTTTCTCAACCTTGGCAACTTTAAGATATGTGTCCAATATTTTAATTTCCAGAATTTCCCAGCCAGTATGCTGGCTGGGGAATTCTGGGAATTAAAGTCCACACATCTTAAAGTTGCCAAGGTTGAGAAATTCCGCTCTAGGGAGTAAAGATGATCTGGGAAAGCAGCCAAAGTAAAATCACCCGGCTAGTGAGATTGCCAGGTGCTATTAGGGACAGTGCCCAGAAGGTAAAAGTGAAAGCCAGACAGTTCTAACTAGGCAGGAAAGAGAGGGTAAAGAAAAAGCAACATTTTCCTGAACCACACTTATTATTAAGCAGTTTTCAGGCTAATTGCAGAGGCCCAAAACACTCTGTCATCCAGAACCCACCCAACCTTTTGTTGTATAAATGGAAGCTGCTGATTTTGCTTTGGGAGTTGTGCCTCTACAATTCACTCTACAATATGAGGAAGCCTCTTTACCCTGGGTATTCCTTCCAAGAAAATCCTCCCAGTCAAGAAACTCTACCATGTTTTTAACAAGGAGCTTTTGGCCTGCAGGGAAACTTTGCAGCACCATTGCCACCTCTCTGAAGACACTGAAAATCCCACAAACACCCAAACTGATCACAATAATTAGGAGCGCTTACTTCTCAAAAACCCACCTAGTGCCAATCAGATGCAATGGGCAGTGTTTGTCTTGCTTTCACTTTCATATCTTTCACATTTTTTTCACCTCATTGATAAATCCAGAACATATCTTGTCTTACAAGTTTCCTCAACCTTCCTTTCTATACTTTTCTGGCCCTTTCCTCCTTACTTGTGGTTCACTGGGGGCTAGGATGAAGCTACTTCTTAAAGATAAGATAAAGATAAATAACCTTTATTGTCATTTTTTTATATTGTGGGCACAATGGCACACATAAAAAAATGAAATTTAGTTGCCCGCTCTCAAAGTGAAACATATACATGACACACACCTAAACATACTATGTACAACATATATATAGACCCACATCCCTACATATACATAGCAAATAAATATTAAATACTGTCCATCTTGAATATATAACGCAAGGAGGAAGTTTGAGAGTTCGCAAGGTTAATGCTGTATGGAATGAAACTATGGCTGAATCTGGATGTTCTGCTACGGATACCACTGATTTAGTTGGTGCTCAGCAAAAGTAGGGTTCCTATTTACAGGTTTGTGTAATCCCATTGCTTGGGCCTGCTTGTCTTAGGAAGAAGGAGAACTGTCCCCTAATGACCTTTTGTTCCTTGAGGGATGAAGTGTTACAGTTTTTCCATGACAGTCAACTAGGTGGGCATATTCGAGTATTTAATATTACCCATTTTCCTCTCTGTTACTTTTGGTAGCTCATATTATTAGAGATGTCAAGAACTATTTCTTCATGCCATACTTGTTGACCCACCAAGCACAAATCAACAAATCAGATGAATTATTGCATTCCCTCTGTTCCCCATGGTGGCTTTGGGAAACAATCCTTAGACCAGGGGTCTTCAAACTTGGCCCTTTTATGATTTGTGGACTTCAATTCCCAATTCCCTGGCTGAGGAATTCTGGGAGTTGAAGTCCACAAGTCATAAAAGGGCCAGGTTTGAAGACTCCTGCCTTAGACTTTATAACTGTCTTTCCAAATGTCCAAGAGCTAGAGACTGTTCTGGTGGTAATTTTCTAAGTTATCCCATTTCTTTCCTTTCCATGCCTTCTCTGTTCTTGAGAGTGCATCTATTAATTTAATGTTTTTGATTGGTTTGCCCAATCATTTAATTTTTGATAGATGTCCTTACTTTCAGGATGTTTTTAAGCTCAATTTCAACTATCACACATAACGCTCTGGCTGTATTGTGCCCATCACCCATATTCAGAAGGAGGAATGGAGAGAAAAATACCATCCTAGTGCAATACATTTGTTTATCTGTAAACTAGTAGCAAGGCAATTGACTTACCCTTTTACATATGACTGAGTTAACTTATAATAAGTCAGTTACTGCCATTTCTGGCTACCTATAACTACTGCCTGTACATTCTACTGAGTACTTCCCAGCCCTGTCCTGTTTTCTGTAGAAATTTCAAGTTTCCTAACACCTCCTCAGGGATCACGTAATTGCTCTATTGACTGCCATTGCCAGGAGGACACCCCAAATTGCTTTTTGAGATCACAGCTGGCTTTCCAGCAGTTTTCTTCTTACCATATGACCATCTAAAAAGCTGGATGTTGAGTTTATTGAGCCATTCTCTGTTGCAGCACAGATCAGTTCTATGGCCTTTCTTTTGCAACTTCCAAACACACAAAAATATGTCCAGTTTTCTACCATTCTAACATTTTGTTACTTAAAGATGTCCCCATACACATTTCTGCCCCACCACATCCCCATCTTGACCAGAGAAATGATTTATAGGAATGAATACCCAGACAATTGATATATACACACTGCATCTCCTTTGGCATTTCACTTGCAATACTCTCACAAGCCGTCCTGTGACCACACAATCGAATTTCTGGAACTGCCAGCAGCTTTGGCTCCAAAGGGAAGGGGAACAATGAATGAAAGTGAAACACTACCTACGCAAAGATGAGAATCAGTATTTGGGGATGGGTGAGGGGAATCTCTGATAAATAAATAGATGTGGGAATATCTGCTGCTTTGGGCCAGGTGGGAGGAGGGGTAGAATCTCACTGGCTCCAGTTGAAGGGAAATGAATATGGGAGAAGGGGTACAACACCTTCCGGTTGCCTGCTAACAGAAGGAGGAAGCTGGAGAAGAACTTGGAATGGTGTAATACAGAGGTCTCCAAATTTTCTGGCTGGGGAATTCTGGGAGTTGAAGCCCACAAGTCTTAAAGTTGCCAAGTTGGAAAGCCCTGGTGTAATAGCTAAAAGTTTGAGGTTGAGACTAGGAGGTGAAAACCAGTGGTTCCCAGGCTGGAAAGCTATTATATAAACATATCTTGGCAGTCTTCCATCAAGAGACCCTTCAATATCCATTAGCTCAGAAGGATGGAAGAAAGATATATTTTTTGGCGTTTGGGCTGTTTGTTGTTGATATTACTTTGTGCCCCCAACCTGATTCAGATGCTGCCTCTCCTTATCAACCAGCAGGAAGCATATTGAAGGTTAGAGGCAGCTGGCTTAACTTACTCATCAATGGGTGCAAGATGCAAGCAGGCTGAAGAGAGGCCGGTCTTCAAGTTTGCCTTCACCTACTTTGGGAGAGAATATGGAGGGAACTAGTAAATTATGCATTTACGTGTTTTAAAAATGATCCATAATTATATGTAAATCCATTCAGAAGGATTTTTAAAACTATGTTTTCAACTGCACTAAAATAGTCAGACAAGCCCTACCTCTGATTGTCTTTTTTTAATTGATATGAATGGATCTTTTAATTTTGAGGTACAATTCCCCCAAATCAAAATCAAATCCCTCCTTTAGAAATATGTGAGCTGTTCCTGAAACCTACTGACAGTTTTGAGCCTTCCTTCCCCATCCCGTTATCCTATCATAACATTACTGCTCTTCCTATTACTTGAAAATTATAGTACTGTTTCTGCTTTGAATGCATTAAACAAAATTAAAGGGAAATATATATTTCCATAATTTATGAAGAGAAATTGCCACAAATCTCTCTCTCATTCTATGACTGAGTAATTCTTCCTAGGAGAGATCCTAATAGCATTTAGATTCTGTATTTTTCTCTCTCATTTATACATTTTTCATCTTTTCCAAAATGCAAGCATTCAACCCACTTCAGAGGTCATTTTATTCCTACATGGATTGTGTATTTAAATAGGGAATAAAAAGGAAAATAGAAAGTAAAGGTTGTCATATAGGACAACAAATGTGGCTCCACAGCATCCCACCAAGTAATGAAACAGACAATACTATACAGACAATACAGCATCCCACCAAGTAATGAAACAGACAATACCATTATATTTTATTTTATGATTTGCCCAAGGCAGCACACTAATGTATTTCCTACACAGACTGAAGTGTTTCCTGAGGATGGTCCCTAACTTCCTGTTAAAGTGTGGGAAATTTAGTTTATCTTCCTATCTTTGCTGGAGAGCCATCACACTGTCAAAAGGTAGTTGTGAAAGGAACCCTCCGACTGCTGCCAATAAAAGAAAAATATTGAGAAGTATCCATCTTCTGAACAGAGAGATTGTCATCTCATTTCATATCAGAAAGAAAAGGAAAAAAAACTGCATTAGGAATCTGAAAATTATTGTTTTAAACTGACAAACATCAATTAGTAGGCAAGTTCAGTTCCCTGCAGTCCTAGCAGTTTGCAGGTCTGAGAGAGAGAAGGATAGGGGTTGCAGTTCAACAATAACTGGAAAGGTTATAGGTTGCCCAACACTGACTTATAATAAAAGAAGTTGTTCTCCATTTTGAGTGTTCAGTATGAAACCTTAGTATGAATAAGTGAGCCACATGGGTCTTTATTTTCTGAGGGAATGAACTTTTACTTCATGCCTGATTTTTTTGCTGTACTAGCAAATAAATAATGAGGAAGCACACTATCCTATTTTAGACTCATGACATTACTGTATACATTCGTTGAGGCAATTGGTTGGGTGATGCTCTGGATTCAATTACAAAAGGTTGTTTCAGAGCATACAGGGGCCTATTCCAGGAGCAGGCATCTATTTTAAGGTTATGTCTACTGTTATGTAACCCTATAGGTTATGTTTAGGCCCTGCGCTAAGGAAGGGCCTTTATTTCATAGTGTACAAGGCATTTACAAAAAGAGGAGATGGTCAAAAAACATGACACAGAAGATGAATAGATAACATCAAGAAGAGCAACAAACAGAACTTTGTTTCTCCCTTGACACCTGAAGTAGAGGAGGAGGAGGAGGAGGAGACCTTTGAACTTCTGACTTTTGTCTGTTTTGTCAGGAATTTATCACTCTCTTCTTCCCAAAATTATCATGGCTTTCTTAATATCAGCTTGCTGCAAACTTAGATGGCAGCCATGCTGTTTACCTAATGATACTTCCATAATTCCCCCTCACATTTTTACTTTAAAAACAATGACAACAGAAACAAAAGCACTGAGGAAACCCCTAATTAACATAACAGGTACCCTATAAATATTAACAGAGCACTAAATGATTTATTCAAAGGTCTTCAAGGTCTTCCCAAATGCTAAAAATGTTAAATAAACATTACAGCTGCTTCTATGGGTTCTGCTGAAAAGAAATGTACAGTGAATCATTGATCAGAAAATGTGACTAGTTCTTGTTACATTTTTACAAAAACAATTTAGCATATTCTTTTGTCCAGTTTATGTCCCATGTCTGACCTCAAATACACCAGATTGATGATCCAAGTCAATCTAATCCCTATCACTGATACAATTAAGAAAGTAAATCTGATTCAATCCAGATATCTAAACAGATTGAAACAGAAATATCCCTACTTGGCTGGTGCAGTTCAAGCTGATTTGGACAATAATAAAAGAATGTATACAGGCATGAAAGGTATCCAAATTGGTCCAACTCAAATTGACGCATAGGGGAGTGATTTGATTTGATGATTGGAAATCAGAATTTCACTTCAGAAATCTGATGGATCACCTTCATGGTGAATCCCCAAACTAAATATTCACACAGCCCTCGTTCCTATTATCACTCATTAGAACCAGTAGGAAAAGCTGGGCTCCAGAAAAAAAAAGTGGGAGCAGTTTTATTATGCTAAACATCTATTTAAAGCAAAATATTTCCCCCAGGAGTGTTGTCACTAGAAAGATAGAAAAGTGGCTATACTTTTCTGATGGTTGAGTGTGGTGCCAACAGAATTTGAAATGTATTTAGGCTGGAAATCATTTTCCCAGTGCTGTTATATTATGCTGCTCATATCCAACAGACTGAACTCCATTTGATAAATTCTTGATTTGTGTAGAGAAAAAGCAAAACAAATATCAACGCCAGAAGCCAACTGCAGTTGGGCAAATATGATGATGAAGCTTCTGGCTTCCATGCATTTTGGCAGATTGCATCCATTTACGAAAGCCAAGAAAACCATTTAAAACTCTTCGTACTCCACAGTGAGCAAACATATAGCATTGGCTAATACAAGCTGGTCATGGAAAAAACACACACAAAGGAATGAGGTTGAGATGTGCAATTTTCTGATAGCTACTTTGTTCTACTGCCCATTTTGGCAAGGGTGTTTTCACGTCTGGCATTTCCGACCACCATCCCCAGTTATATATATATATATAAATCTCTGTAAGAATTCACCAGATCAGATGTGTGCAGATATTCTACTTACTGTCCTTTTAAAAGTATTGAGGTGACAGAGAGATCTTGTCCATCTTTTTTTTTTTCAGGGTAATAGTAATGCTGGGTTCTTGAAAAGAGGTATTCTCTGACACTTTCCAGAATGATAGTTTATTTAAAAAGCATGCTACTCTCCATCTCTTCCGTGGAGTTATTTTGCAGGAAGGAGAATGCTAGTCAGACTTCACTTATTGCTGGCATATGTGTCATCAAGGATTCCTCTGCGGGCAACCCACCCAAGCCACCCCCCAACCATTCATTACTAGCGGCATTAGTCAAACTTCTTTCCTATCCTTAGTAAGTGGTTATAAAGAAATTAGAGTTAAGTACTGGAGTAACTACATTGGATTTGGAATTAAACATGTCTATAGATGCTGTTTAATGTATTGTGCTAGAATGAGACAAAAGTGAAACACTAAACACCAGTGTCCAATGTGAAGTTGAGCTTAAAACTGGGAAAGGACATCAATGTATTCTTCTTACATCATAGAATGGGCATCCCAATAGAAGTTCCTCCAACTCTATCTGTTGTTCTTCCATGTATATTGCTGAGATAAATGGATTAGATTTCCTTCTTCTAGCTCCCATCCATGATGCACCTGGAGCTACATGGTTCTTTTAAGTCTAGCTAATGATCTAACATTGATGTGGTATATGACAGCATGGAAAGGTATAACAACTAAGTGTTAATCTGGGGAGAGGCAAATTCAAGACCACCTTCAGCTATGGAAACTCACTGAGTGACTTTGAGCCAATCACTATCCCTTAATCCAGCCTGCTTTTAAGGGATAAAATGTGGAGGGATCTAATATAAGCCACTTTGAGCAAGCAGAACACATTATTAATACAAATGAACAAGCAAGAACATGGATTTTAAGACTAAACACATGTAAAGATAGAATATTTCCAGCAAAGGGTCAAACACAAGGCAACCTCCTCACTTGTGTAAAACTCAGGGCCAATAGGTAAGTATTAAATTTGTTTTACCAGGCCCATATTAAAAGCATGTATCCTCAGGTGACAGCAGTGAGTGCTGATGGAACAAATGTGTTTATATTAAAATGTGTACTTACTGGAGCTCATTGCATAAAAGGTAAACTCACTAGCTGTTCAGTGTTCTATTGAACATTGTAGCACTTTTAAATAAACAGATTTTGCCTTGTTTGGACAAGTTGCTCAGTGATAGCCACCTCTTGCTTTGTTCATAATAAAAAAAAAATCTGCTAAATTCTGAAGATTTGCTTCACATGTTGCAGGAGATCCATTCAGTTTTATTCTCATTCCGAATATTCATGAGAAGCTATACCTTCTTTTGCATTAGTTAACCTCAGTGAGTAGTATGTTGAGTTAGGTTGTTTCTCCCTGAATTTTTTTTTCTTTTTAGACAATGATTTATCCCACTCCATATTCTGAAGTATTAATTATATAATTCAATCCACTAGGGTACAAAATCCTATCTCCCAAAATATATTGCTTAAATCAGGGCTTTTCAACCTTTTCACCGATTGTACCACTTTTAGGATATGGCAATATTCGAGTACCACCTAGCAAGGTGTCAAAAACTTGATGACCCAAAAAAAAACCCCTGTTCAAAGTTGTAATTGCACTGAAATGACTTATGACCATTTTTCACACTTATGACCATTGCAGCATGCCCAGGGTCATGTGATTTATATTTGAATGCTTGGCAACTGATTCATATTTATGATGGTCACAGTGTCCCAGGGTCATGTGATCCCCTTTTGCAACCTTTTGACAAGTAAAGTCAATGGTAGGGCTGCTGGTGGCCAAGTGCTAAGGCGGGACTTCCCTCCCTCCTTCCCTGCCTCCCTCTTTCTCATGCCCACCTCCTTCTGAAGGTAGAATTTGAACCCCCCCCCCATATTTTCTCTCTTCCATATATTCATCAAACAAGGAAAAGCCTCCAGAAACAGAAAAGACAAACTGCTGAGTGAACTACAGTAGCTTAAAAAGGCACATTCCCCTTTAAGAATTAGCTACTGGCTAGAAAGGAAAGTAAGGAAGAAAACAAAATGTAGTAAGTATTGGCTGCCAGCTAAGGCAGCCTCCCCAAATGGCTCCATTCATAAGTAAAGGAATCTACAGGCAAAATCCATTCAGGAGAAAAATACTTCAAAATCCCTTGCAGCAAAACTTACAGCTAACAATAGCAGAGCAATAGAAGCTAACAGGAGACATCAGCCAAATAGATATTGCCAAACACTCCTTAAGAACACAAAGCCCACATTGCACAAATCCCAGAACTTCAAAGTTACAAAAGAACATAAGAATCCTTCCACTCTGCATCTCCCTCCTTCCCTCCTCTGTGCCTCACCTCCAGCCATTGCTGCCTTTTTTTCATTCCTCTTGGAGGGCGACCCTCCCCCCTGCATTTCTTGCCTGTTTGCTGCTGCCAGCACAGGTGGCTGCCACAGCAGTTGTAGATTGGCTCATGGCCGGCCGGCCTGCTTGATCTCCTCTCCTCTCCCTCCACCCTCCTCCTCCTTCTTCTTCTTTCCCTTCGGTGCAGCTAGAGCTGACCCTGCTGCCTCCCAAGGCTGCTGCTTTTTTCTCTCCCTCTCCCGCCGAAACTGCTTCCTTTTATAGCCTCTCCTGTCTCCGCCCCTTCCTCCTCCTTTCTCATGGGGGAGGGTGAGCCAGAAGTGAGCCTGGGGTCTTTGCAGCTCCAGAGGACTCTCTCACTGTAAGTCTTTGCCTGTGCTGGCTCTTTCCCTTCCCCACTACACTTGGCTAGGCAGGGCTGCATACCACCTGCCACTCGTTAATGTACCACAAGTGGTACGCGTACCACAGGTTGAAAAGCCCTGGCTTAAATGACCAGATCTGTTTCATGAATTTTTCACTGAATCATTGTTTTTCTTTAATTTTCAGTGTTGGCTGCTTACTCCATAGTTCACTTTGTACATTTTAATGATTGAGTTATTCAAGGGTAGTTGAAAACTAAGTGGTAATGTATTGTCTCAGAGAAAAGAAGGACTAGGACTAGGGGTAACAGGAGAACAGTATTCCAGTATTTGAGGGACTGCCACAAAGAAGAAGGGGTCAACTTATTTTCCAAAGCACCAGGAGGCAAGACAAGAAACAATGGATGAAAACTAATCGAGGAGAGAAGCAACCTGGAATTAAGGAGAAACTTCCTAACAGCCAGAACAATTAACCGGTGGAACAGCTTACCTTCAGAAATTGTCTGAAATGATATAGCAGGGGCTGATTGAGCAGGGGTTTAGAATAGAAGACTTCCAAGGCCCCTTCCAGTTGCTTCAGTGATGCTGCATTGCTGAATCATCCTGGTCAGGTAGGGTCACATGATCATCATTTTGAACACTCCCTGCCAGCTTCCTGTAAGGAAAGTCAGAGAAAAAGCTGGCAGGAAGTCAAACTTTGATCCTACTCCTACTAAGGGTTTTTTTTTTCCTCACCCATGGTAATTCTCTTTTTCAGTTTAGGTAAGGAAATATCTCTGAAATGATGATCCATAGGTTGCCTAGTTTCAGTCTAAAATGGGGTTTGCTAGAATCCCTTATACCCACATGAGTTCCGTGTAATGTGGTTATAGCCAGATGGTTGAAATCATTACACAAATACCACAGAGCAAAGAGCTAAGTTTCTATTTTTAGCTCTGTTTTCTGAACTTTGACTCAGAAGACTGCTGATACGACAAAACGGGCATATCACATAAACAGTCAGAAAATATTAAAAATAGCTAAAGTCACTTGCATTTTTATCTAAATAAGATGAAGAAAACCTTCATTAAGAGCTAAACTCTAGTGATTGACTAGAGACTCACAGAGGTAATCCCCAACCCCAAACAAGTTGAAATAGAATATGTTTGACAATCTGATGGTACTATGGCATTAAGGCCAAATCCCTTAATATTTCACCCACAATCCCTAATTTGGATCACATCCAAGAGCAACACATTGTAGTCAAATATTTGGACCCAACCTTTGAGTCACAGTAGCTGCTTCCTTTTGTATTTTCTTAGAGTGAAAATAACCATTCCAGAAATCCATGTACTTGCCTCAGTCCTTATGCTGAGAACTCATAGTGAGGAACTGGAATTACTGACTCTACAGCTAGCTGATCAGGGGATGTAATTGACCTCTGGCTTAATTGCTTATTCTTCCTTATTCATCACTTGAAGTAAAGGCTTCTCTGTGTTTCATGGAGAAGTAGGCTAGGTCATATGGGAGGGCTGGCTGAACATCACCAAGGATTTCATAATTGACCAAGTCTTTGCCAATCATTTTAACACCAGCCTATACTATTGTCCAAATATATTTTGTCCAAGTAAGCAAAAGGCTCAGCAGTTAAAGATGCTGAGCTTGTCAGCTGGAGAGCTGATAGGCTGGGTGTCAACACTGCAACGAATTGAGCTGAAGCCATTTTCACTTCATTTTGGTTGCCACAAGATTGGGAGGGGGGAGGAGGAATGTAGCTTTTAGTTAGCCAAACAATTCTTAGTTCTATGGGAACCAAGGTCATTACTGATTGCATTTTGGCGGGCTGGAGTTCTGAGTGGAGTGCCTGCATTTAGTAACAATTGGTGAATGTGATTAATGACATCTCATTGGGATGAGAATTGCAACTTTGCAACATTGTACCCAGGGGGAGAGGATTTCAGTCTTGGGTTCACCTTTGTACGGGCCGATATTTTGCATCCAAATAAATACGAAGTTCTTGAAGTCCTCTTAATTGGTCTCATCTATCGGAACTATGACACTGGGTTTGAGACCCGAGCTCTGCACAACAGGGTGTGCTCCCGTTACTTGTTCCAGCTCCTGCCCAGCTAGCAGTTCAAATGCATGCAAATGCAAGTGGATTAATAGGTACCATTTCGGTGGGAAGGTAACAGCGTTCTATGTGCCTTTGGTGTATAGCCATGCTGGCCACATGACCATGGAAATTGTCTTTAGACAATGCTGGCTCCCTCAGCCAAGAAACAGAGATGAGCACCGTGCCCTAGAGTTGGACACAAGTAACAGGAAAACCTTTACCTTTAGGCAAAAGGATGAATGGAATTAATAAGCATCTGCAATATGCTTGATTTGACTCCCCCAGCTGCTAAGGCAACTAAGGCAAACTTTCATGAACAAACTGAAAATTGGACTTTTTCATTGAACATTCATCCTTATATTGCATCCCTTTGCCCCTCTTCTCTCTCAGGTTGTACCAGAAGTGTTCCATTTTCCAGAAATAGTTCCAATTAATTTGGTGATCGGGATGCTTCCTTTGAGCTCAAAGGTTCAAGGACTAGAAATATTTGTTCCCTTCTTCCAATTCCCTGGGGGAAAAAATTGTTTTCAAAGGTGGAAGAAACAAAAATCTAATGATATACCCACTTCTCATTTAGGGACTATCTCAGTTAGTGATCATTCACAAATACAATGGTAATTTTTAAAAAAAAAAATCATTTCCCAAACAATGCCTGTATTTATGACCAAATTTCATACACCTGACAGCAGGCTGAAGTGAAAGTAATGCTAGCATAGCTGTACAGGAGAAATTTGTCTGAATAAGAACAGCAGCAACCCATGATCTTCAGAACATCTCTCAATCATGTGTTCCCTTAGTGATCATTTTGCTTAATGACCTGGTGGTTGGAATGGAACTTAGTTTCTAAACAAGGAGTATGGAATCCTTGCTGCTTTCTGAGCTTGTTTGTTTGCAAATATTTCATTTTCCAATCAGGAACATCATCAGTGCAACTGCATTTCAACGAGGTTAGTGCTGAGACGAGGACACTGATGATGTTACCTGGTTGGGTGATGACATGTCTGCAAGAGGCAACCAAGCTCAGAGGGCACCATGGTGTGCTCGGCTCAGCCCTGAGCTACATAGATTCTCTTCTATGGGAGAAGAGGGTATATTGCAGATCATTCCTTAAACCAGGGGTCCCCAACCCCCAGTCCATGAACTGACACCGGGCCCTGGCATGTCAGAAACCGGGCCACACAAACAAGTGAAGCCCATCCACAGGATGCAGGAAGCACACAAAACCACGCCCCCTCTGGTCCTTGGAAAAACCTCTCTCCACAGAACCAGTCCCCGGTGCCCAAAAGGTTGGGGGCCATTGCCTTAAACAATAATCTTGAAGGGCTTTACTGGTACTGTCCCAGGGAAACTTCATTCTTCAAAGACACCTGCCCATCATTCAGCACATCTGCTTGCTCATATTTAAATATGGTCCAATGACGATCCCTGCCTCCCTCTCTCACAGACAACATTTCATTGAGGGATTCAGTCTTATTTTCCTTTGCTACTACCGTACTCCAAATAAAGTCTCTAATTACACTGAAAATTCTCTTGTCCAGATTCTTTTCATTTTCTCTCCAATTTGTCTTCTCCATTTTCTTCTCCTTTTTGCTGTTAAGGCTGGGCATTGTCATTGGTTGAAACTTAGGCACTCTTCTCACTGGGATCAGCATCTTTAGGACTGCTTTTAGTGATATCAACTAATATTCATATTGCTAACAGGTCATCTATTCCCCCACTTCATAGGGCTGTCCTTTGCTTCTTGATTTTTGGAACCAAATTCCCCAGCTTCTTCCTACCATATTCTGCAGATCCAGGAAATGTAAATATTCTCCCTTCCTTCCAATTCTCAGTTACAAATAGTTACATCTTATCACCTTTGATTGCTTTCTAAAAAATGCTTCCTGGTTGCTTTTCCTCTCAGAGCATTCAGGTGGCTCTCAGCATCCAAAATGAGGAGTTTCAAAAAACAGCCACCTGACTTGCAAACTGATTGTTTAAAAAGTGCAAAGAGGAGGAGAAGCAAGATAGCAAATGCAGATTTGTAGCACTGAGAGGAGAATCACACCTCTAATGTAATTAACAGAAGAATGGCCCATTTCATTTGTTTGCTGTTCAGCAGATGGACCTACAGCACTTGACTTAAAATGAAAGGTGGGAGAGGGGAAACTCTATGTATATATCCCAAAGGTGCTTTTTCAAGAGGCAACTGGACTTTCTTGTTTTTCTTTGAAGACATTTTGCTTCTCATCCAAGAAGCTTCTTCAGCTCTAACTGGATGGTGGGGAATGGAAGGATTTCTATTCCTTGCAGACAGCTGGTCATTTGCATTCTTTTAGAGAGTCACTGAGGCCACTTGGAGGTTTATCTGTGTCCTCAGGGTCCCCTGAGAAGTGCAAATGGGTGTGGAGCCTTCTTGGAACTGCTGAAAGGACTGTGTTTCAGCAGTTCCAGGAAGGTCCCACACCCATTTTCACTACTCAGGAGGACACAGATAAACCTCCAAGTGGCCTCAATGACTCTCTAAAAGAATGCAAATGAAGAAATGTCTTCAAAGAGAAAAAAGAAAGTCCAGTTGCCTCATGAAAAAGCACCTTTGGGACAACCATGACATGGATGACTGAGAATCTCCACAGACATCTATGTATATATTAATAGTTTCTATACCCATCCGAGCAGACCATGATCATTTGTATATGCAGTGTATATGGGAGCTTAAATCTTTGTGCTGTTTTCCAACAGACCCCATGAGTTTGCTTCCTGCAGAGTAGTAGCTTGGCAGGAACTGGTGGTGCAGTGGTTAGGATGCAATATTGCAGGCTAACTCACTGTTCAGTGCCAGGAGTTTGATTCTGACCGGGTCAAGGTTGAATCAGTCTTCCATCCTTCCAAGATCTGTAAAATGAGGAGCCAAATTGTTGGGGGTAATATGCTGTAAACTGCTTAGAGAGGGCTGTAAAGCACTATGAAGCTGTATATAAGTCTAAGTGCTATTGCTATTGCCTCATCTGGCTATGTTCTTCCTATTGTAAGGAATGCTCGCTGTTACTTGTAATTGAACTTGAAAGCTGCCAACTGATCAGCTCCTGAGCTGTGATTTAGATGAGATTGCTCAGTTGAAGTACTGCAAGGCCTGACTTTAGGTTTGGACAAGTGAGATATGGAAGGCAGAGGCTTTTTTTATGAGAGAGAGTGAGAGAAAGTACTTGGGGTATTGCCACCTCTAGAGATTTATATCATTGATGGGTTTTTTGTAATGGGTTTATAGTGTTGCTGACACTACTAATAAAAGGACAGTAACCACATCCCAGTTAATAGAGTTATTACCTAGAACTAAATTGGCCCCATAATCTGAACTACTTTGGCCTCTCCCTTAGAGGGTCGTCAATAGTCTCACCTGCACTGATCGAAGAAGGCAATGATACCATATCAAAAACATACTTCTAAATAAAGAACCGGGTCCATAGCTACTGATGGACTATGTATCTTAGGCAAAGGCTACAGCTCAGGAGTCAAGTACAAACATAATATGGCAGAAGCCCAGGCTGAGCAATTACAAAAGCACAGAATACACATTTGAACAAAAGTTGATGTTCATGGGTTAAAAGTTCCTTACAATTGAAATAGATAATAGCCCAATGCTCATGAGAACATTTCTTATATATCCTTTTGAATTCTAAAGATGGCTGTGAAGTCTCAGAGTTGTAACAACGTCACATCACTGATCTGCTTTCAAATTAATATTTGGTAAGATTATACTGCAATAAGGAAGCAAACATTTAATGACGCTAGTGTCCCAATCTACACACAAGTAGTGATGAAGGTATTGTAGGGGTTTTTCTCCTCTATAGCTTCCTGATACCATATAAAAAGTTCAATTATGTACACATGCATGTGTGAAAGAGAATCATTGACTAAGATGGGCAGCTATAGAAATTGGATAAAGAAACACTGCAGAGCAATATACAAACCAGCTATGTAGCAGCATTCCTCAGAGAAAGGACAGGAAATGCTTTTGAGAAAAGGATTTCAAAGGATTTTTTTATTTATTTAATGGAGCTGTCCATTCAGCATTCTCTCATTGGTAGTCAACAGGTAATCACCATTTCATGCCCCTAGTTAGGTCACCCAACATATTGGTTCACAGTGGATAAAATGTTTCCTTGACTTTAAATTTTTATGAGATGGCTGGCCAGGTCAGCAAACAATATAGTAGGTCCAGATCCTGAACATTGCCCTTCACCTAATCTAAACCTCAATGTTCTTTTTACATTACTACATTCCAGCTATACAATTTGGTTCTATATTACAATCTGTCTATATACTCATTCATGCAGACACTTTAATGTGGTGAGCCTTCTTTTCAGGGCTACAAGAAAATTGTTCTCATTCAACAGATGCAAACAAACTGCTTGTATGTAAGGGTATGTAACACCATAAAATTACTTCCATATATAGAAATAGCATCCTCAAATTGCATCGTTCTCTCAACTATGAATATACAGCAAGGACTAGAAGATAGAATCCATGAAATTCCTTAGGCTATACTGCCAAAACAACAAGAAGCACTGTCAGTTGTCCTCTTAGGGGAATGATTGAAATTTGGCCATCTCTTTTATTTTTATGTCCAGTGAATGATAATGATTGTTAAGTAGTCTGATTATTTTTTATATATAATTTTGAATTTTCTTTTGAAGGCAGTTGGGCACAAGGGGATAAGATGCTGGAATATACGAATCTTTGGTCTGCTCCAACACAATAGAGTTCTACTCTGGAATCTGTTTGATTCCATAAAGAAGCAGTGGCCCCACAATTAGTGTAACTCAGTAGATCTCTTCTGTGTGACACTGACTGTGGGGCCACTGCTTCTTTATGGAATCAAATAGATAGTACATAAGTTAAGTAATGTTTCAAGAACATAAGAACATAAGCAGTCCTATACTGGATTGGATCTCTGGCCCATCTAGTCTAGCAGTCTGTTCTCACAACAGCCAACTAAGTGCAAAAGAACTAATCTCCCAGCAGATGGCCAGTCACCCTGCCATTAAGGCTAATAGCTATTAATGCCCAAAGTCTTCATGAATTGGTCCAACCTTCCTTTGAAGCCAACCAAGCTGATAACCAGAACCAGATCTCATGCAAATTAATTCCAAAGTTGAACAGATGGAGACAATGGAAATAGTTGCAGTGAAATGGTCAGTGACCTTCTGATCCTGGAGATTTCTTTTCTACATTCACCTTCTTCCCAATGACTCTGGGAGGCATATAGCAGGTAAGTTTGACGTGACTTTATGGATGCTAATAAAACAATTATATTTTTTCCCTGATCCATTTTGAGATAGGCACCCTCCATTAGTGTTTCACTGAATTCTTTTGAATTCTAACTCCCTTCAGGCCCGTAATAGCCAGCCTAAAACATCTGGAAGAATCAATGTTGGGAAGGCTGTTTTAAGAACTCAACCTTCTGTTCTGCTATGTAGAATACTTTTGAAAACTAATTTGTACTTGACTGCAGTTTCCAGGACATTTTTAAAGATTTATTTATCAGCAACTGAAGTATAAATATCACATGTTTAAGAACTCATGACATTTCCAGGTCTTTTCTATAGAACCAACATGAGCTTTCTGAGAAAAAAATGCATTACATGCAAAATCCTCTACTGTCCAAAGCAATTGCTTCAATTACACTTTTCACTCTGCAGAGAGATGTTCCAGAAACTGTACAATTTTTGCCATCCTCAGAAACTCTGCAACAGCAATGAAGACCTGGATATTCAAAATTATCACACAGTATGTTGGTAGCATTTATTTAGATTTTAATAGTTTCAAAAAATAACCCACTCATTCTTGATAGGATATTACTTGTGTCACTGAAATGAAGCAGTGTGCAGTTCATGTTTTATATACTTGAGCACATATGGCTACAAACAAGTTTTGTATTTAGGAAGGCAGAGGGGGGAAAAATAACAATTCTGACCATTTGTTTTACTGGCCCTAAACTTAATAAATAAAGAGATGCAATGGGTTCAACCCAGACTGAGCATGTAAAACAAATTTGCCAGGATTTTATTGGAATGGAATTGCACAGTCCAACAAAATGGACTCTACCAGAGCACAGATGGCAGCATTAAACTGACTCTGCTAACATCTACTTTTTTTCTGATCAAAAATCTGCAACAACAACAAATAAAGCCAGTTGTTTGTAAAAGCAGCATCTGAAAAAAATGTATGCTTTTGAAAACAGCATAAAAAAGTGCAATAACATTTTAAATAAAAGCTTATATTATGAAATTTTAAAACCTATAATGTCAGTATTTGTCGAACAAAGGGGAACATATGGGAAATTAGTTCACACATATAAACAATTCAACAATGTAGCAACCTGGATAGGAAAGGACAAGGTGATTCAGAGTATACATGGATATGCATTTCACATCTTTTGATATTTCCTTAAGTCAATGTGTCTTTCTCTGGAACATGTTGGATGCCCTTCCATCACCTTCTTCTCCTCTGGCCTAGATTACTGAACAGCAATCATTTATTTATTAAAACATTTATGTATCTGCCCATAAAATAGCCGACCCTGGGTGGCTCCCAAGCATGCACATAGACACAAATGCAAGTATGTCTACATGTGTGCAGTAGATTCCAGGATCAACTGATTGGCCTTTAAATCACAGTAATGATTTTCTATCTAATCAGAGACTCTTGGAAGATGGAATGAAAAGCATTTCATGGAGAAGTTGTAACTATCTTAAATCTACACCATCTTCATGGGCAACTCCTGAATCTAGTGAGAAACTGTATTCACAGAAACCAGGTTCTGCATGAAATTAACCTTATTTAGTAGGCATGGAGGTCAACAGAAGAAGAGAGGCATGAAGTACAGGGTTGGGTAAAAAAAAAGAAGGCAAAACATCAGGGCCCTTGTTGTCATGTTGTCAAAAATTATGGGGATAGCCAGTTCCCACAATTCTGTGTAAACCTATTCTTGCCAAAAGCCATACTACTAATTGATTGAATGTTTAAACTGCCACAAATATACAACTCTCGGCAGCATACAAGAATTATAAATGTAATTACAAACTATCCATGGTATAATCCTCACAATAAGTAGAAATTTAAAATAAAAACTTAACCAGAACAATCTAAATACTGTATTCCTATGACATTCTCCCAGCTAAATAAAATTTTCTAGGGGAACTCCTTAATAACTTGTTTCTGAAAGAACAACAGCATGGAAATAACTTTAGCTTCTTATGATATTGTTTTCATGATATTGGGGCTGCTGTTTTCATGATATTGGGGACGTTAGAGAGAAACACCTTCTCCACGTTTCAACAATTCTTCCCTGCTCCTTAATTTCATGGTACTGAGGGATTATAGATAATTTTCTTCAGGTATTCTAATCTGGAAGTCAATTCAAGTTGACCCCAGGCTGAATCCTAATTGAAAAAGATTCAGACAACCCCCTTCCTCTATCGTGCTCAGAAGTTGCCTCCTGGAAGACTGAACACAACTGGATTGATTAAGAGGATGCTTCTGGAAAGAGTACACCACACCTTCTTTTAATCTGCAAAAATTAATCCCTCCTATAATGAAGCATTCATCACTTCCTAAATCCAGCTGACCATGCACACTCCTGCCTTTTGAAAGTGGCTGGGTATATATTAGAGACACCCCCTCCACTTCATTGCATTCACAAGCCAAAAGGAATCCCAGTTAATGTGGTCGGATATTGCTTTAGATGCCACCATGTGGATTTTGTCCATGCAGAATCAAGACTTTAGGGAATAAGCAATTTTTATTAGGAAAATATTATACAAAATTATCACAGCTGCCAGCTGTCTCAAGTGTCTCAAATCAAAGGGAGCAGGACATCCTCAACAAGGCAGCTAACCAACACTTTGCCAACAGGATAATGGAGAACAAGTAGAAACAAATAGTTACCATTTTCTCTCTCACTGTCATGGTGTAAGATTCAATGTGAGCTCATACCCAAGCTTGATCAAGTTCACTTCAAATATTTCCTCCACTGTGACCCAGGCAGCACTTCAGCAGCTTCATCACCTGGAGTTCCTGAGTAAACCAAGGTGCCAGCTAGAATCCACAAGTAGACAGAGTCATCTCAAGAGCAATCCAATGAAAAGCCAGGTCTCTTCCTGTTGCTAATGGAATTATCAGCCAGATGAAAAGGAAGTCCTCTTAGCATATACTAGCATCCATCTGGATCCATAAGGTGTTTGAGGCTGGCCATTCAAAACAGCCTAATCACCTCACAAAAGTCAATCTCATTAGGAAGTGATCTGACCATGGCAAAGGCTAGAAATAATGTCTTCCATATCCTCTATATTGGCCATGCTTAGGAATTCTAAGAATTCAGGTTGTCTAGGTTGAGGAGACTGTTCAATTATGTTGGATTCATTTTTCCCTTATCGTCCCTCTCTATTGGAACAGGGTTGGTTGGGGATGATGGGGAATTTATTCCAATATATTTAGAAGGAACCACCTTGGAAAGTACACCAATTTTTCTTCAATAATTTTAGTTTGGAAGTCAAAGAAGAGAAAAGGAACGTATGCACATCCTGGTATCCAGCCACTTTTTACAGGGGCTTTATGAACATTTAAAAAAAAAATTTCCATATAAATGGCTAAAAGATAATACTAAAGAAAATGACAAATGACAATGAAAATGCAAACCAAAAGCTAAACCTCCATAAATATAGATCCATTGATCCATTGATCATGCAATAAACTATAAAGCACCCAATACAATTCAGCGCTTAAGTGCACTTAATTCCATCGATTTCAACAGATGTCAGCATAGTTGTCTAGCTCGGATTGAAGTCAACATTTATTGTTACTTTAAAGCTCTTCATCTTCAGACTGTTGTTATATTGGCTGTTAGTCCTTGACTCAGGCCACATAAAACCAATTTTATGATTTTTGAACTCAATCTTCTGCATTCAGTCAGCTCAGTAAAATCAGCGCTCCCAAATGCTGTCTCTTACTAATCTGAGTTTCCTAGTATTACATCAATGGCTGTTTTGATTTTTGAATAAAATGCAAGACTGAAAAACATGTGATCTTCTGTCATGCCACTGTTACAAAGCTTTGTCTGCTTTACCGCAATTGGCATTTTACCTAAGAATATTAGATTTGAATTCCTAAGCCAAATATATACAAATTAAAAGTCTTCAGAATATCTTAGTCTAGAGGTCTCCAACCTTTTGGGCACCAGGGACCGGTTCTAGGGAGAGAGATTTTTCTGTGGACCAGAGGGTGCGTGGTTTTGTGTGCTGCCTGCATCCTGCAGATGGGGCTTTGCTTGTTTGTGCGGACCGGTTGCTGTCATGTCACGGCCCGGTACCGGTCCATGGACTAGGGGTTGGGGACCCCTATCTTAGTCCATAAAACATTCTCCCTAGGAAGCAAATGGGAGCCTTGGGATGGGCTGGAACATCTACAACTTGGAGACTCTGCTTCTATTGTGAACATATGCAGGGTCATCAAGGAACATAGAATGTGGCAGATAAGGTTGCTTTGGGCTGAGGTAGTGTTACAGTTTAACATGAAGAACAAACTGGCCTCCAAGTATTTCACATAATTAGAGCAGGTTCTCACCAACATAGAATTCCTTTTGCTCATCTAAAACTGAGACTTTGTTTTGAATCTATGGCAAAAACATCAAGCAGAGTAGGAAGAGAGGAAAGGAAAGTGAGGCAGAAGCATTATGTAACTTTTTGGTAATTCAGTAATACAGTTCACTATGAAAAGGTGGTACTGTCTGTAGCTCAGATGCCTTTTTTTTTAAAAAAGAAACCATCAGGTATATATTATGGTTTCAGAATAGATCCCTTTGAATATTAGCTATGAATAATAGAGCCTGAAACAAATGCTGTAGTTCAAAGTATTCCTTTTTGTAGTTAATGTATTACTCCGCATTTTCATTTTCCCAGTAATCAGCATGCCATAGCTCACTCTTCATTGCACTTCTTTCTGCAATGAGTTATTATTCTCTTTCTCTCTTTCCTCTCCCGTATGTGTGTGCACGCACACATGCACAGACACATATGGATATTGAGATGTGTTTGATTAATAGCTCGGGCTGGTAGTTGGGCTGTCGGTTAGATCTCCGAGCTTGGCGATTTGGCTGCAAACGTTTCGTCTCCGTTGGGGTGGGGGGACATCTTCAGTGTGCTTTGAATTGTGCTCAAGACCAATAACAAATACAAATAAAATTTATTTATTTATTTATTTTGGCACAATAGCCCAACATATGGATATTTACTGCAAGGTGAAGATCATAAAATCATGGTTCAATGCAGGTGGGCAGACAGATTGTTTTTCAACTTCCCAGTCAATGGCCCCAAATCATTCAGTTGGCTTCCATGCCTGAGGAACAGTGGTGGGATTCAAATATGTGAACAACCGGTTCTCTGTGTGGATGCGGCTTCCAGAAGTCCATTCTGGGTCTGGGCAACAAAAAATTAGCTACCGGTTCTGCCAAAGTGGTGCGAACCGGCTGAATCCCACCACTGCTGAGGAAGTACTAGAATCTGAGTCTCCCCACTCCTCGATCATCAGCAGCTATACCACAATGATTTTAAAAGAGAGAAAGAGAGAGAAAAAGAAACGGGGAAGGGAGCGGAGGAAAGGACAGGCAAGGCAAAGCAAGGCAAGGCAAGCATTCTTACATCTATTATTATCTGTCTTCTAGTCCTTGTCTATTAACCAAGATATCTGGTTGATTGGCCAATACTTGCTTGTCTGTCTGGATGTGGAAGTCCCACAGGATTTTAGCCCTGTTATTCTGTACAACCTTCTGTGTAATCTCCTATCTGGACTCGGGAGAATCCAGCTCATATCCTAGGTAGATATTCCTGTGCTAGCAACTTGGTTGTGCCATTCAATGTATTCTGCTCCTATCTGCATTTCACACCCTGCCACTTTGTATTGGACTTCTTAACACTTCTCTGCACAGTCTGCACCTTGGGTCTCTGGTGTGACAGATCCTGCTTCTATGGGTTTGGTGCTTAGTGACCGACTGACCGTCAGACACAGATTTATAACATACACATTAAAGGTACATAAATTCTGGGTTCTATTCTGTGAAGCTTGTTGATATCTGTAGGTACATATTGCATTATGGTGACATTCTGGTCTGCACAGAACTACATATCTTTGTATGCAACCCTAACTCTTGTATTCCAGTAAGGTCATTCAAGATTGTAGATAGACCCTTACATAAAATTAACAATTTTATGAGAGAGCAGAGTCTGATTTATGGAAATACTTATATTTTGGCATTTCTTAGGAGAATGTAAGCTGTCTAGGCAGGGATCAGAATGAGGTCTGCTTAGTTTTAACAAGGCAACAGCATATCTCAACTTGTTCCATTTGTTCATGTGATCTTATGATCACACCAAACCTCTTCCACCAACTGTAAGTTCTGATTCTTGAACAAAAGATGCAAAAAAAATCAAACTGTATGGCTTTAGAGCAGAGGTCCCCAATCTTTTGGGCGCCAGGGACCAGTTCCGTGGAGAGAGGTTTTTCCGCGGACCGGAGGGGGCGTGGTTTTGTGTGCTGCCTCCATCTTGCGGATGGGGCTTTGCTTGTTTGTGCAGACCAGTTGCTGGCATGCCACAGCCCAGTACTGGTCCACGGACCGGGGGTTGGCGACCCCTTCTTTAGAGTACTATACTAAGGATAAAAATGTGAGAAATGTGATTTTGTGTAGTGGTTAAAGCATCAAGCTAGACACTGGGAAATGGTGAGGTCCAACTTTAGACACAAAGCCAGCTGGATGATCTTGGGTCTCTCTCTCTCTCTCTCTCTCTCTCTCTCTCTCTCTCTCTCTCTCTCTCTCTTCTCTCTCTCTCTCCTCTCCCTCCCTCCCTCCCTCCCTCCCTCCCCAGGAAGAAGACAATGGGAAACCTCTTCTGAAAAACCTTGCAAAGAAAACTGTAGGGACATGTCGAGGCAGTCTCCAAGAACTGGACACAATTGAATAGAAGGCGGGGAGATATTATTTACGATAGCTGTGGCTTGAAAAAGCTGGATTATTTTTCATTGGAGCTAGGCACCATTTATCTCTACAACCAGGAATGATACAAGTTAGTAAGCAGGTTTTCATTGGTGCAATGATCCTTCATGAACAAGGCAGTTCATATTAAGCCACAATGTTGTCAAATTCTGTGATGCTAGCAAAAGAATACCAGCCTTAACAGTAGGCAGATTAAACCCAAATCAATCATGGGTTCTATCCAAAACATTATTAAAGGCAAAAGATACAATATACCTTCTCTGGAGTGAAGCAATGGAAGAGCAATACAAGGCACAAAACTCACAACAAGCGGGTTCGTGTGCACATACACAAAAGCTGTTAAATACTTCAGTTGAATGAAAGTATATATAGTAAAAGAAATAGGAACATGGGGTCTGAAAGGAAAAATGTGACATAAAAGAGACACAATCAGTAATATCAAGCACTACAAGGTTATTTTTTTCTCATTTGGATAAAAGGTTCTATCCTCATATGCTATCTAAATATGACCGAAGAAAGTCAAATATTTTAAGGGGGGAGGGGCAGATTACCTGCCTGCTTTGCTTTATATTTGTTTGTTTGTTTTAGGAATGCATGCCCCAATTGTCTATAGGAATGCACAAATAAAACCAAAAGTTAATTTAGAATAAACAGTTTGAAATTTTTAGCATCTCTCCAGAGACAGAACAGAGAAGAGGTGGATAGATCACACATAGAATACCAATAAATAAGCCAATCTGCCCGAAGACAAGACTATATAATTCAGATTGTGTTAAATATAGTTATTAATTAATTAATTAGATTTAACAGAATAACAGAGTTGGAAGGGACCCCAACCCCCTCTCAAGCAGTAAATCATATACCATTTTAGACTAATGGCTGTCCAATCTCTTCTTAAACTCCAATGATGAGGCAAATCATTCCACTGAGTAATTGTTCTAACTGTCAGGAAGTTTCTCCTTAGTTCTAGGCTGGTTCTCTCTTTGATTAGCACCTTTTTATATAGCACCTATCCTCCAGGAACTCAAGATAGTATACAGAATCACTCTGTGAGTGGCAAGGGCAGTACCTAAATTTGACAAATAAATAATTAAATAAATACATGACACTTAGTCCTCTATAAATCACAGTCATTAATAACTAGGAAGGAGCCAACGTTGAATCTTAGTTCTGTCAACTAGACTAGGCATGATATCCACAACCTTCATGTCAGGCAAGTAAGTCATCATGTGACCAGCACATCTGACTTATTTCTGTCAATTCTTCTTAACTTAATCCTGCAGCAATAGGAGTCAATATATGAGACTTGATATATAAAGATTTGATATATCTCATATGAATATGAGATATGAGCATTTGGAGATTCTGTTTTTTCCTTGAGGCATAGTCTCCTACGTTGAGACCATCATCTTTTACAATTACCTTGTTCAAGTAGAGGCATATTTCAGGGCACATTATGGTGCCACACTCAAGACTTTGAGGGATTACATATCGCACTGAGGTTGTTGGATTGTGCACAGTTAGACCGGAAAATAAGCCATGAATCTGGATTAAAGAGCAAAGCTTCCATGGAGACCAGAGGTCTTCTTACATCTAATTCTGTCCCAAAAGAACAATAAAACAGCCAGTGAGTAAAACGAGCAGAAGATGCTTGTGAATGGTGATCTGTCTTCCATATGGAGTATTTATTTGGGCGCTTTTGACATTGTAACACTGCTTTATTATGCTGCACATACATCAAACCCTGTGAGTTCCTTGAAGGACAATCTCAGGATCAGGTTCTTTAGTGGATGGTCATGCATTTCTGTTTCTAAGTCCTTAGAGGAGACAACCTGCCTGTCTTCTGTGGCTGGAAGGAGACAAAAGTCATAATGACCTTGAACATAGTGTATCTATCCATATTCATTTCTAACTGTTCTGTTGGAATCCAAGCCAAATCAAACCTGATGCTGTCAGGGGCAATGTTTAGTCAAGACAAGTTTTTAAAGATGTCACTGTGGGGACCAGAAGGGACAGCTGTTTTATTTCAGCCCAGATCATAGTCCTTTGCAAAAATACCAGAGGAAAAAAAATCCACAAGTATATGGGAGTCACTGACTTCAAATTAAGTGGTAATGAATGCAGATTTCCATGAAGATTCCACGAGTTGGTAATTACAGTTTTATTGCAATTGGAACTGGTGAAATAAACTTGGTCTCTACTGTCCCATCCATGTAATTGATGAGTTAATTTGTCTTTAGTACTCTTGCTGTTCTAATATTTCTCCATCGGCGCCATGAAAATTAATAGGATGCAAAATGTATAAAATTATGCCCGCCCCAAAGCCACTGTACAGTTCCAGTGAGGCTTATTTATTTCAACTGCTGCTGGTGCAGGGTCACAGCATCTAAAAAAAAAATACACACACACACACACAAACGCTCCCCTCCCCCCCCCCAATCTTCTTAGTGACATTTTCAGACTTGACATTATATGACATTTTCAGTTTAATATTGCTAATACTCTGGCTGCGGAATTAAAACTGCACCCAGAGGAAGGACTAAACTCAGGCACATCAGCAAAAAATGTTGCTTAGGCTCTTTTCCTACCAAATATTTACATATAAACAATTCTCAGTGTAAGAGAGAGAGAGAGAAAACAAGGCCTTGGTTCAGCTCCATCCTTTTAACTTTTCTTTGTTTGTCACAGTGGTGCTAAATTCCCATGAGAAGACCATTATTCTATTTTTAAACAGAGTAGATTTAATAGATACCAAAAAGGAATGACAAAATAGTGATTGCCAGATGAATCAGAATCTGCCTCCATCCATGTATGTAGCAGAACGAATTAAAAACATAGATGACGAAATGTGTGGTATTAAAGTCGACTGAAACATTCAAACTGCAGAGAGCATTCTACTTTTGTATGTTCTGTTACAGTCTGCAAATTAACAAAACTAGTTAACTGAGGCTTTGCACAACACACTGACTTTTTTTTGCAGAGATTTTTACCACACCATCATCGTCATATGTTCCTAACTTGTTTATAGTCATTTTGCCAAAAGGACAAAACAAACATTGTGAATCACAATACAAGCTCCACCCTTTCATATTTGAGTTGTGACATTATGCATTACGCATTTCATCGCTTGGCTCCCTTTCAATTTACCTGGAGTCTACAACATTCTATTTGGTATTTTAAATCAAATCTCAATCTGTAGAGTATGTATTTTCTTCTAGAAGAGAAAAAGATGGTGGATGGAGATGGCAGAATCTGGACCATACAACTTCAAACTGCAAATGAACAGGGCATATATTTCAGATTCAAATCTGAATATTAAGTGACAGTGAGGCAATTCAGCTTACTTTAAAAAGCTTGCCATTCCTTTTTCTAAGAATCCAGGCAATAAACCCATCACCAAATGAAGCAAATTTCTAAATATTTAATAGTCTGACCATTTTCAATGGATTGTTGTAGACTTGTGCCTTACATAAGTAAACAATCAAGATGGATCTGGCCAGTGTTCTAGTCTATTTGCACATATATTGTTTTAATCATATCTTTAGATGTTCAAAGTCAATGATTTTTCAATTACCCAATGAATACTTAACAGATTCAGCTCCTAGGAACCTACAGAATTTCAGATGCTACTGAAACATAGCCATTGTTGAAGGATGCTGGGAATTGTAGTTCAACATCTGGGCAGGTAAGAGTTCCCCCATTTCGACTTCCGGTTTGCTGCGCGGCCGCCATGGACGGCTGGGAGACTTGCTGTCTCCCCCGTCCAGTTTCGCTTCGCTGGGGGGCCCTGAAAAGGGCCAAAAGTCACCCCAAAGAGGCAACCAGTGAGGAGGGGCTCTTGCTGGATCACGGGAGAGTGGTAGCTCTCCTGCTAGAGCCGGCAATCCCTCCAAACCGGCGGACAAAAGGATCGGCCATAGAAATATGGCTCGTCCCTAGGCTGCTAACAGCTGAAGTCACACTCTCCATCAGGCAACTTTAAAGAAGTATGGAAGAGACTGGGTGAGATCTATCTCTTTTACACCCTAATTATTTTTTGTACCTGCATAAGTTGCTAAGTATTTTCCCCCCTGTGGAGAGGGAAGGGAGATTTTAGCCCTCCCTCCAGAACCAGCGGTGACTGACCACCCAGGGGAGATTTTTTAAATCGTTGAAAAAACACTGTGATCCTATTTGGAAGTTTACTTTTAAAATTAGTGGACTATAAAAATCTTAATTCTCTATTTTTTATTCTTTTCTGATTTTTATTTTATACTTTTACTGAAGATTTGGGTTTTTATCTTCTAAAACAGAAGAAAAAAACCTGAAAAGATCAAAACAATTCTGTGACAACATCTTGTGGCTAAACTTGAGATTACAGCCTGTCATTATTATTTTAAGAGAGACTTGTTGACAACTCAGAAAGTAGATAAGATGTATGCAACCTTGAGACAGGAAACTCAGCCCTGCTTTTTATCTAGTGGATTTTCTGACTATAAGCCTGTAGTTTAATATACTATAATTGAAGAAAAGCAGGAATGGACTTTTTCTGCAGAGAAGGAACAGGAGCAAACACTTTGTATATTAAAAGCGATCATCCAAACTCTTTGCATAGCTGGTGATGAATTAAGAAATGGCAGGAAAAACAAGAAAGCAGTCAGGGCACACAAACTCAAATTACGATTACAACTGAAGAATTATCTATACAGAACTCTACAGAAAAAGTGGAACAATTAAATACTACGACAGAAGATGTTATTATTCAACAAACACAGATGATGGAAGATACAGAAAAGAAATTGACAAAAGAGAAAAAAGAAAGGACTCTCTCCATAAATCTGAAGGAACCTGAGGATCAAAAAGAAAAGCAGATGAAAGAGAAGATAAACACTCCGGGACAGTCACATTGAGATGGAAAAACAAGGAGACAACTTGCTAGAGTTGTTAGTTCTCTCAAAAAATGGCAGTTGGATGGTCTCTTCAACGCCAAATGATAGCCACAACAATACAAGGAGATCTGCTTGATGACTTAGAAGCAAAGACACGGAAGATGACTTGGCAAAGAAAAAAAGACAGAATAAGACTGAAAAGGAATGGGGTTGGGATCAACATATGGGATTTAAAATAGAATAGACCCAAATAGATAATATATGTATTCTGAATATAAGATATTGTAATGTCTTGAAAAAAAGAAAAGTTTGGTTATGTAAAATTTAGAAGTATAAATACTAAAATAAGAATGGTATATTGTGTTATTAATTTGCCGAGGCAGATGGTAATAATTTATATATAAGATGTATATCCTAAATATTAGATTTTGTGAGGAATTGTCACAAAGGAATTGTGGTTAATTAAAAATTTGGGAAAAATAAATATAAATCATTAAATTTAAATATTAAGGGAAAATTAAAACTGAGAAAAGCTTATTAGATTACTGACCAGCTAGATAGTAGATATAAAGAGGGAAAAAGAGGAAATATTAAATATGAAAATAAAAGAAAATTTGATTATTAAACTTGAGATTTTAGGAGACCTGAGAAAATATTACCTTATATTCTTAATTTACTGATACAGATTGCGAGAACTTATATAGATAAGAGGCATACTTTAAACATTAGACTGTGGGGGAACTGTGATAGAAATTGGGGTCATTTAAAACTTGGAAATGATGGTTTGTGAATGAGACATGTATATATTAAGGGGGAAAGAGAGAGAATTAGTTACTGTCAAACTTTGAGATTTGTATGGATGATATTTAATTGTAATGGAATTATTGTACCCAGCCACCACGTTGCTTTTCCAATATGTGAATGTAATATAAGAAAATTAATAAAAAAACTTTAAAAAAAAAAAAGAGTTCCCCCATTTCTATAAATTATGGTGGAAAGAATAATGGGATGAGGTTGAGGAGAAAAGCCTAAAATATAGACCGATGCAATCTATCCTATCCACAAAGAAAACTTTGAGGATGTATTGAACCATATTCTAAATATATCTAGAAATACTTGTCTGACAATTACGACTAGTTGCAATTCTCTTATTGCGACCATTTCCAAACTTTAAAACCAAAATTCCTAGCCATGGTCCTTCAGAAATGATCAAAGTCATTTCTTCCCATCATTTTACCCACAAATCTTTGATTTTATCATAATAGTGAATTATACAGCAGTTGCAACTTTTTACCGTTTCACCAACCAATGACATTGTCAATAAACAATTTTTATGAATACTTGCTTCACTAGAGCATTAGTCCTGTATTTACAATAAACACATTACAAACAGTAATGGTTAGGCAGTAAAATATTTTTGAGCTTAAAATGAAACAAAACAAAAGGAAAAGAGATGTTTGAAATGATTAGACCAGGGATGTCAAACTGCTGGCCCATGGGCCGGTTGCATCAGGCAGAGGCCGCACCCACCCCAGCTCCAGCAATGCAAAAAAGTCACGATATCACGTGACATGGTGAGTTTGACACTGTGGATTAGACATACAGAACTGATTATCAAATAGAAGAAATTTCAGAGTGAAATATCGCAAATAATATTATGTACTGTAGGTTATGAGATGAGAAAGGGTCATGGCAGATAAGAAAAATCTGGTGAAAAGAAGGACTAGAGGTGGAGGAGATCAACCTATTTTTCAAAACACCTGAAGGCAGGGCAAGAAGCAATGGATGGATGCATCCGGTCCACGGGCCGGCAGTTTGACACCCCTGGTATAGGGTCTCCTGCTTGAGCAGGGGAGTTGGACTAGAAGGTTCCTTCCCACTCTGCTATTCTGTTAAAATCTAACAAGAAGTGAAAACTCTCAAATCCCGGGAACACATAACACCCTTTCAACACCGCTGCCTGCATTCCGTGGATGGAGCTTTGCTTGTTTGTGCGGACCGGTTGCTGGCATGCCATGGCCAGGTACTGGTCCATGGACCAGGGGTTGGGAACCCCTGTTTTACAGAGTTCATCCTATGACATGAATCCTTCCCAATTAAAATTTGCTGAGGACCTGTCCTCATATCTCACTCCTGTGACACAGGCAGAAGCCAGTCTAAGCTATCAGGTAAAAAAGCAACTTTTTCTTAGTAAAACAATAGAAGACTTCTCATTTGGGCAATCCAGGACCAGTGAGGAAGAAACTCAAGGTGACAGTCAAAAGCACTAATCAGCTCAATCCACCTGTCCCAGTAGGAATGTCCTTTTCGTCAGTCCCAGAATTCCAGATCATGCTATGAAATACCATTTGAGACAAAAGTATTAAGGGCACAGGAAGACAAAATAAAAAATAAAGGGGGGAGGAGCTGGCTTTTTTCTTTCCCCCCCTTGCAATTGCAACAGTTTTATGATTATAATATTATAATAGCAACCACCAGAATAGTGGCATAAAAAGCAGAAGATCATTAGAGTAAATGAGAGAGATTAAATCGGATTCTTTCAAAAAATGCGTGAGGAACTGAACTTGATACTAAATTGACCAAATCATTTAATATAAATTAACAGCTTTTGAAATAAGAACAGATGAAAGATTGGTAAACGACGAGATGGAAGTTAAAAAGATGGAAAGATCTGTAAACAAGTGTACGGATATGTAAAACAAATTAATGAAAAGTAGAAATTCTGGAAAGTAAGACAAAAGTTATAGGCAGAAAGTTGGAAAGAGAACTAGATAATCTGGCTGTACTGGAATTGAAAGTAATAACAATAACAATAACAATAACAATAACAATAACAATAACAATAACAATAACAATAACAATAATAATAATAAAGTTGGAAGGGACCTTGGAGGTCATCAAGTCCAACCCCCTGCTCAGGCAGGTAACCCTATACCATTTCGGACAAATGGCTGTCCAGTCTCTTCTTAAAATTTCCAGTGTTGGAGCATTCACCGCTTCTGGAGGCAGGTTGTTCCACTGGTTAATTGTTCTCACTGTCAGGAAGTTTCTCCTTAGTTCTAGGTTGCTTCTCTCCTTGATTAGTTTCCAGTGAAGGAACTTAGTTTGAGATTTAGAGCAATCCCACAGGAATTTGGTGAGGATATTTTCTTAAAGCTTTAGCAATATTTTTTAAGGTTGGTATGAGCAGAACAAAGGCAACAATTAATAAAGTATATAGAATAAATACAAGATTTGCAAGAATACAAGGGATGTTTGGTGCACTTTGTCAGTGAAAAGGCAAGGGATCTTTTACTTCAGGAACAGCATTTAATAAAAGTGTGAAAATTGATAACACAGATGTAATTGCTCTTAAAGAGATTCCTATTACAATTTTGCCTCAGAGGAAAGAGAATTATTATTTTTTACAGAGGTTAAAACAGACAAAGATTCCACTTCCAAGGCAAAAATTGGAAAGCGTGATTTTTTACTTTCAAATGGCAGAGATTTTGACTGAATTCTGTCCAGAAAGCAAGAGAATTTCTAGAAAGAATTCAAAGGAGTTGGAGGAGATTCAAATGGAGGTGTCAGAGGAGACTACTCAAAAATGTCAAAAGGTACAACAGGAAACTGAAAAGGATGATACTGAACGAGGTGTTACAGATATAGATTCTTTTGAATTTTTAGCTTATTTATTACAAATGCATAATATGGAATATTAATGAGAAGGAAAAGTATCTGGGTATCACTATGACAAAGATGAACTACACGTTATTTCAAAATACTTATTTTAAGACATGGAATAAAGTTTAAGAAGAGACAAATTAAGATAGGAAAAATACAACTGTCACCGCTGGGGAGACTTTCTGTGATAAAAATGAATGACATGCCTAGAATGATGTTTTTATTCCAGACAATGCCTGTTTTGACAACTGATGCTCCATTTAAACAGTGGCAGAAGGGCATATCTAAATTTTTGTGGCCTGGGGGGGGGGGAAACACAAATTAAATACAAGGTGTTACACGATTCAAAGGAAAGAGGAGGATTGTGCTTACCTGATTTGAAATTGTGTTTTTCAGCTTGCTGTTTGGTTAGGCTCAAAAATAGAAAACTTTTGTTGTCAGAAGGACAGTACCTGAGAATTGAATAGCATTTGGTATCTGGTATGAAAAAAATCAAGATTAATGTGAATTTAAAAATCAGTGTTAGATGAGCCATATTGAAAATATGGAATAAGTACAAACTCAGGTTGTGCCTGAAAACCACCTTTGTGAATTTCAGTACAAGAAGCATTTATTGAACAATAAGCAAACACAAATGGCTAATACATTATGAGGTACTAGAATTTTGTCAAGGGGAACAGAAAATAAAATCAAGAGAAGAAGTGATGGCAGAGGGATCTAGTTGTCAGTAGTTTTCTTATCTACATTTATTTAAAGTAGACAAAAGAGTTTATGGTTTTAACATTGCAAGACTGAGTTTGAAATAGAATTGTGTAAAAATAATTAACATATCATTTCTAAAATATATAACCCTTTATTGAAATATGAGTCAGAAGAAGAACAAGTGAAAGATTGTATGATATAGTAGGCTAAAATTTTTGATTATAGTATGGAAACATGACCAAATATGGTTGAAAGGATTGAAACTTACACTACGTTATAATCTTAATGAGAGTTTTTATAAAATGATGAACTGGTATGGTATGTATCACCAGGAAAATTGGCTAGAATGTATAAAGGCACTCCAAAATTTATGTTGGAGATTGAATAACAAGATGGAATATTTTATCATGCTTGATAAGCATATAAAAAAGCTAGAAAATTTTGGATTCAAATACACACACTGATTCAGAGAACTCTAAAGAAAGATGAGAGACATTCTTTTTGGGATTGATGGACAAACAGTTGGAAAAAAGTCATAGAACTTTGTTTTTGTATATGATAACTGCAGTAAGATTATTGTATGCACAAAAATGGAAAGATTCGGCATTAGCCACAATGGAGGAATGGTTTGCTGAAGATGGTGGAACTTGCTGAGATGGCTAAATTAACTTCTTTGATCAGGAAAAAGACAATATTTATGTTTATTGATGACTGGAAATCCCTCCTTTTTGCAGAAAACAAAAAACCTCAAACGTACCATTTATGGTTTTGATCTTTAGATAGGATAGATCATAGAAAAAAGAAAATTGTAACCGTACAATAAGAGGTAAATTTATAATTGTACTTATAACTACTGTAAAGAAAGATCAGAAACCGTTTCTTTGTATCTGTTTTCTTTTTTTTTTATTTTGTTTTATTTTTCTTTTTGCTTTCTTGGACTTTTAGCTCTCTCTTTGATTTCTTTCTTTTTCTTACTTTATATTGGTTTGTATTCAGTTTTATCTTCCTTCCTTTATCCTTTCTTTATCCTGGAAGTTGCTTCTTTATATATTACTTTTCATTTTATAATATTCTTTCATTTCTTTTTCCTTGCATTTTTACTCTTCTCTGTTCACTTTTAAGTTTAATTTGTATTAGAATTTTACCATTATAATAAAGATTCTTAATACAATTGTATACAATAATATTTATTCAGTGGCTGAATTTTAGCTGCCCAAATTTGGAAGACCACTAGATGGTAGCCAGGAGTGATTAACAATCTCTTTGGATGCCATTTAGTGTCATAGATCAGGGGTGTTAAACTCGCAACGTCATGTGACATGTCGCGACATAGCGTTACTTTTTTTCCATTGCTGGCAATGGGGTGGGTGCGGTTTCACCATGACGCATCCGGCCCATGGGCCGGCAGTTTGACACCCCTGTCATAGATCCACAGGTAATCGTTTTGGGGGGAAAAATCATATGGCTATATGAAAAACACCTCACAGCTGAGCCAATCTCTAACATGCACTGACACTCCCATCCTGTCAACCTCACACACTCACAGTTGTCAGGTGAGGAAAGCAATTTACTCAAGGCCCAGCGGTTATCAGCAGACAAGGAAGAAATGTAAATCAACAAAGTTTCTCAGCTTACCTGAGTAGTTTTGTTTTCAACCCAGAAGAGTAGTCAAAATCCGGACCAAATTTGGAGATCCATATTAAGCTTGTCAACCAGTTCTAGAGTTACATGAGCCTGATTCACAAGAATGATACACCAGAGCAGAAGATCAGATGGTACATGGCTGTTTCTTCAATCAAGCTGCAGACAGCTGTATTTAATCAAGAGGATTGCTCCCTTGCTTGGCAAGGTGCCTCATTGAGCATCTTTATTCTGTTCTCCATCTAGTTCCAAGTAGAGGTAGTTTGTCATCATCTGACTGCTCCAGCTGCTCCATTAGTGCCTGTGTTTGATCAGCCTCAAGTGACTCTTGGCTTGGAGTCTCCTGAGGCTGACATTTCAGGGTTCAGCTGGAGCAGCTTCATCAGAGTCTGAGTCCTGGACCGTGACAACTCTCTTGAATTCTGGCTTTAAAAATACTTATGCAATGCCCCAATCTGATTGCACAAATCCCAGGAATCACTCATGTTGCAGATAAGAGACGTGAATTCTTTGCTGCCATCTGGTGGTTCTTAAGTCAACAAGTCAGCAGTCACTTTGGGAGGAAAAAAAAAGATTGGATGGACCACCTGGACCTTGTTAGTATTATTTTGGTATACCTTCAGTAGATTGGTTCATGGTGGATTTTCCCACAGTTGATGACATTTGAATTTCAACCATAGAAAACCGCCCATTACTGCCCTATGGAACCACTGTTCCATAGAGGAGTTATAGAGGACACAGCACAGCATGACTCTATTCCAGATGTTTTCTAAGGGCCTACTCTATGGGTGCATCTTGAATTATGCTGACTTGATTCCTTCCTGTTTGTCTAGGAAAGAACAGCAAAGAGGCTGTGTCTTTGAGCTCATAGATTATAGCAGTTATAGCATAAGTAATTTTGAGAGAATTCAAGAAATGTTTAACATCCATTTTATGAAAAGGCATTTTTCCTACTAATTGGGAAAAAAATGATAGTATATTTTGCTTTGGCTTAGATTTCAAAACATCTTACAAGCATAGATATGTTTATACATAATTTGATACATAGTAATTGAATGATTAAATGAATATGTGATATTTTAGGTGATTTATAGAAATTTAATATGTTAACTTTTGGGATTTGTTTTTTTTTTTTAAATTTGTTTGCTTGTTCTATCTTATTCTTTTATTTCCTTTTTGTTTGTTTTGTTATTATAGTTCCACAATTAATTAATTTGTTGGGTTTTTGTATAATACCCCTTTTCTGTATTTCTTTGTATTTAAAAAAATCAATAAATTTAATTTTTTAAAGCAGATTTAACCTTGAAAAATGAAACTTAGCAGCTTACTTCTAAGGCTAAACAGCTAATCTAAGGCCTAAAGAGGTAACAATTCAGAAAAGCTTATCTGAAGCTTGAACAACCAAAATGTACAATCCAAACAACATTAGAGTCTATGATACATGTATATGTCTGCATATATTAATCCTAACTATGTACTCATCAAAGTATTTCAACACTAGGTAAAACTCAACAAGTATTATTAAAAATAACAAAGCAAAGACAGGAAAGTCATGAGATAAGAAAAATAGCTAAAACTATTTTACTAACTGTATCATATTTGCACATTTAAATAAATGTTGTATTCAGGATTTATTGATTCTCCTCAGCCTGCCTCACTTTCACCAAGGTTTTCAATATTGCTGTCTGGACATTTATTTTGAAATTCAGATGCTGAACTTTGACAAAATGTCATTTCAGCTATAATACACTTGGAATAATGTGTAGCTAGAAACAAACTCCTCAAGGCATACTTCTTCGTTTCTGATCACTCAACACACAACATATACTGGACTACATTGAAATCCATGTCTCTTTGCCTCTTCAAGCGCTCTCATTTCCATTCTGTGTGCCTTGTGGCTCTTGAACTATGGACTTTAATAAGTAGAACTGGATGTTTGAGAAACATGGAGATGCTTCCTGTTGTTGCATTGACTTTTTCTCCTGATGTTTTGGTTGAAAACAGCTTGCAGTGATGACATAGTTTGGTTCTCATTTTACGTCATGTGCTGTCAGCTTTGGAAGTGAGTTCAGAAATTGGAAATGACACATTTTTTCTTTATGATTATTCCAGAAATAGTTACCAGCAATCAAGACTTCCATCAAGAAGGGTCCTGTTTACTATGGACATCAGAGATCTGCAGTCATTTGAGCTATCACAGAGGTGGAAGCTCATTCTATATTAGTTCATCAGACCTGCCCGGCACAATGTTTTAACATGATTTGTAAATATGACAGTATTCTGCACTTGCTCAGTGTTCCAGCCAGCCTAGCTGATCTCCCAAACAGTTAATGGCTGCCAGGACCAAGCAAGGAGTACATATTGTTGCCTCTCTGGCCAACATGGAAGGGGCTAATGATATCAAAAAAGCCTTCCCAATATCTCTTATGCAAGGGATAGTACATACAAGGTCCTGGAGAAAATGGGTGGGAACTGGTCCACAAAATGTGAAAAAAATGATCCAAGTTAATAGGATTCTATACTACCAGAACTATTGGTGATATATTTGACTATCTGACTATATTTGACTATAAAAATGAGAAAGGCAAAATATAATAAGATTTTTAGAGTTAGAGATTGGTGCACATACAAAAATAAATGAGGCTATGGGTCTGCAGCACAAGAGAAAAGAGAAATTAATAAAGAAAATTCTTTTATACTTTCTTTGCATCTGTCTTCTCAGAAAAAGGTAAACATGACTAAGGAAAAGGACAAAATGGCCATCAGGACTGGTAAAAGTATAAAAAGAACCCCTCTTGTAATTTGAAATGCATTCAAGGTAACAGAGAAAGACAAAGTACTGTATACCCAAGATGTTGAAAGAGGTGGAAGAAGTGATCCCCAAATTCATAACCATAATCTCTGAAAAGTCCAAGAGAAGGTGCTGGAAGACTGGAAAGGAGCATGATTTAAATATTCAGGATGAAGGAAGAGGAAGGACCTGGAGAAACTCAACCCAATTAAACTGTAGAATTCTAGCCAAGGTTTTAGAACATATTGTCAAGCAGTGTGACAGTGAGTACTAATAATAATTGCTCCGTTATCAGGCGTCAGCATGGCTTTATCAAGAACAAGTCCTGTAAAACCATTTTTATCACTTTCTATGACCCTGAGTGGTCTGGCAGATGAAGGCGGTACATGCTGTTCTTAGTAAAAGCCTTTGACAGGTTTTCTCATAACATCTTTATAGACAAATAGATAAATGTAGACTAAACATTGGTCTAGTAGATTTGCAACTACTTGAACAAAGCAGCTGAGCAGGTTTAAGAAAACTACCAGGAATATCTTGCAATATAAGCTAAATGCTGAACAGTTACAAGGACTGGTTTTTAGTTTGCAGAGCAGACTAAGGGGTAATACCATAGTAGTCTAAAAGATGTATGAATGTGCAGGAGGAGCAGATCTGTTTTCTAATAAAACCAAGAATACAAAGTCTAATAAAATGATAATACGGAACTAAATATCAGAGGAATGTTTCTTTACTTACTTAAAAGGCTTTTAGGCTGCTCCAATCCAAACCAGCTCTGAACCTTTCTGAGAGCTAGAAAGGTTAAAAGTGAACCAATCTGCCTACAAGAGTGAGTGGGAGGGGTGATTTAGTGGCTTCTGGCATTGAGTGGGGGATTGAACTAGATGACCCTAGAGGTCCCTTCCAACTCATATACTCTACAATGTTCTAAGAATATATGTGGTCCCTTGTGGCCCAGGAGCATTCTTATAAATAAAGATAATGCTGTAGACTGGCATTTTGCTTTCTAGCATAGCTACTTATGCTTACTTATGTATGATTCTGTTAAATACACTTTTGAAAGGTCAGTTTTGGGCAGACTACTTGGCAGGTACTAAAGACAGTGACAATGGGTCCACCGATGCTGTGGTTGTCATATTGCTGACCTCTGGAGTGAGGAATAATAATATCACCTTTTCTTTTATAAGCATGTATGCAGAAACAATGTGGAAGGAAGGAAGGAAGGAAGGAAGGAAGGAAGGAAGGAAGGAAGGAAGGAAGGAAGGAAGGAAGGAAGGAAGGAAGGAAGGAAGGAAGGAAGGAAGGAAGGAAGGAAGGAAGGAAGGAAGGAAGGAAGGAAAGTTGGCTGGTGCCTTGAAGAGCAAGTCTAGCATTACTAATGCAGCTATATAAATAATATCAGCCATGAAGCTCATTTCCATTTTCTTTGCCACACGGCCATTTTAATGATTATGTTGTGTACATTGTGGAGGAGAAGCTTCAAAAACTCCCATTTTCTCATGATTTTACTGAGCATTGAAGTGTGTATAATAGCTATTTTTCCCCTCAGCATCTGTGTATATGTGTGTGTGTGTGTGTGTGTGTGCGTTTTCCTCCCTCCTCTCTTTTCAGAAATGCAATCTTCTTTTAGCATACATGGCTCCATCTATTTTCATTGCCTTTCACAGTCATTCTGATGATGGTAACTAAGAAGACACTTCTTGTATGAGAAGAATTTGTTAAAGAGGGAGCTAATAACAGACTGGATGGACTCTTCTTGTGGCTCTGATTCCTGTGCTTGGTTTTAATTAATTAATTAAGGAGAGTGGTGTCAGGGAACATCTTAGGAGGCTTTTCCAAATTGCCATCAGCTAATATAGAAAACAATAATTTAAATCTCCCCTATACTGTTTCCACAGTCCATGATGTAAATTACATATAAGGTTCCAGGAATAAACTGGAGTGCTTTATATATGTAATATGTTTATACCCTGATTCCAAGCAACCGTCTATACTTACAAATTTCTCACACAAAAAAATCTCTGTTTGCCATAATACGGAAAAAGTCATTTTTGTAAAAGTCATTTATTATTTATTTGATGCATTTTACTTCATACTTGATCCAAACATGCTCCCAGCTGTTTTATAGATATAAGTAACAACACAATCCCTTATCTCCAGCTTTAAATAATAATAATAATTACAAATGAAGGCGAATATATGTGCCCCAGGATAATGTTGCAGGATCCAATTTTGGTCGGTCACCAGGACCAGAGTTTTTTTTATTCTGGAGCTTTTGGACTCGTGCTGGAGCCCATCTTCAGGGAACTTCTCTCTGCTAGATGGGCTCCAGCACAAATACAAAAGCTCCAAAATAAAAAAACCTCTGGTCCCAGTGATCAACCCAGATTGGATCCTGCAGTAACAATATTAAAAAGGTGACACATAAGGATAAGAGATGAGGAGGGAAGAGGGAAAAAAATATCAACCTCAGCTTCTCCCTCTAAAATTATAGTCCTTACCTTGACCTAGGGAAATGAAAACAGATCAGGTAGTATCTTGAATTCTGTGCCAGGTAGTTGACTATAATAAAAAGGAGATCGTCTAAGGCAGGGGTAGGCAACCTTGGCTCTTTTATGACTCGTGGACTTCAACTCCCAGAATTCCTGAGCCAGCATGGCTCAGCTTGGAAACCTCTCCCTTTCCCCTCAGCATGGCTGGCTCAGGAATTCTGGGAGTTGAAGTCCACAAGTCATAAAAGAGTCAAGGTTGCCTACCCCTGGTCTAAGGCTTTGGTATCAGCGTAGCATATTGTTTAAGTGTGAGCCATTCGGGTGTGTATGATTTATGGCTTAGCCGGATGTGTGAACCCAGACACTATTTGAAAAATAATAACTTGTGATGATGAAGACATTCTTACAGCAAGAGAGATATCACAGTAGCACACTGTACACAATCAAAAAGGTTTCATTGAATTATTGCCACCCATGGACTCACACTCTTACACTGTTTTTCACAAGAAACAAAAGGAAAGGCTATCCCCTTTTCTCCCAAGGTTAAGGAAAAGGAATAACAATAAAATAAAAATGTGTGTGTGGGGGCGGGGAATCAATGCAGCAGGAAAATAAAATCTCACAGTAAAAGAGAAGCTGCTACTTAAAAGCATTTATATTTGAAGAGGAAAGCACGGGCAAGCATGAGATCTGTCTGGCTTTGATATTTGCTCTTTTTAAAATCCACTGTTCTCCTGATTTGTACATCGACAACCCTGCCCATCATTCCATTACACAGGCCAAAGTGAAAGTCAAGGGTGCCCCATCACCTGGTTAAAAATCAAAAGAAACAGTTCACCAACTCAGAGTGCCTGAAGGCGGTTTTGCAAACTTGTCGAAAAATAACTGCAGATGGCAAATGTATTTATCAAAGCAGGGGCAAACAATTCACAAAAAGGAAAGAGAGGAAAAAAAGATTTTAAAAAATCCTTTGTCTGATGTTCTGAGCTGTGAATAACTGGACCATCGCAAGAGAAAGGAGGGCATTGCCATTAGCTATCTAGCTAGCTAGCTCCTACCCCAGGAATTGAACACAATATTATACATGAATCTGTGAACAGTGTAGGATGACCTGATTTTAAAACTAGAGAAAGACTGTATTGGCACTATAGGCAGTCCCCGGGTTAACAGTGTCTGACTTAAGGGCAACCCCTAGACACAAATGATCTGTCTAGAGCAGGGGTAGGCAACCTTGGCTCTTTTATGACTCATGGATTTCAACTCCCAGAATTCCTAAGCCAGCATGGCTCAGCCTGGAAACTCTCCCTTTCCCCTCAGCATGGCTGGCTCAGGAATTCTGGGAGTTGAAGTCCACGAGTCATAAAAGAGCCAAGGTTGTCTAGACTCTAGAGTATTACTAAAAATGGCAGATGGCATTCTCCTTCCTCAAACCGATGAACCACTGAAGCTGCACAATATGTTCAGGAATCAGGTGAAGCGGTCTGTTTTTAATATACAGCCAGTTTTCAGTGCTTCTGGAAAACATTGTGTGGCTTTAGCAGTTTGTCGATTCAAAGAAGGAGGATGCCATCCACCATTTTTAGTAGTAGGCGGTCTGTTGGTAAATATGAGTTCCTAACTACATACAAATTTGAGGTAAAAGATGGAGTTGGGAACAGAACTCATTCGTAATCCAAGGACCACCTATATTTAAAACAAAGAACTGGGAGTGCTGTGAAAATGAAGCCTTAGGGCAGGGCTGGGCATCTATGGCCCCTTTACAACCTGTGGACTTCAACTCATGCTGGCTCAGGAATTGCCCACCCCTGCCTTAGGGGGAAAATGGGGTGTGGCTTGTCCAACTCAGGAGGGTCTATAGCAACCTTGGTAATTTTCAGATGTGTGGACTTCAACTCCCAGAATTTCCCAGCCAACTTGCTGCTCTGCAGCACTGGAGGCCTTATATACATCCTGATTTTGAACTTTAATATTTGTGTATCCTTGTATGTTGTCTGGGCCTCCAGAGGCGAGACAATCCTACAGAGATAGACCTGCACTCATTGATTCCCTCACCCTCTTTTTCTTCTCTTTTCTTTTTTGGCTAGCCAGAGCTTGGGAAATATAAAAAGCAAAACTTGTATGCTAGATCCAACAGAAGTGTAACCTAGTTATTAAAGTCTGTATTTTCAAGAAAACATAAGGCAAAGGCGGTGTTGAAAGAGAGCAATTGTTAGAGTCATATCCTGTCTTTTCTGCAATAGATTAAGGCAGCGCGCATAGCATTATTTCCTCCAATTTTCCTCCTCAGCAGTCCTGTGAGGGAGGCTGAGCTAAGGGGCAACAATTAGCCCCAAATCACCAGGTGATATTCCATGGGGAAGGATGACTCTCAACGTAGTTCTTCCCTGTCTGGGACTGATACTGTGACCATTATATCACATTGGCTTAACTTGAAGATGAATTTCGGCAATGCAGTCTTATTCTTGGAACTCTTAAGTGCTTTTTCATCCTTACCTGGACGTGATTCAACCAAACTGGGACCTTTTAAACTATGTGATGATTGTTCCACCCCCCAACAGGAATCAGCCATGTGCAGCCTCCAGGTTGTTATTCACTATGGGGTATGTGGATTAGAATTTTCAAGAAAATCAGAAGGTTTGCAGAGATAGTCCCTCTAGCCTGATTACCATTAGAGAAGCTTTACTGTAAGATTTTAGAGAGAATGGGGGAGGATTGTAATATTTACAAGATACAAAAGTCTCTTATGGGTAGATTCAAAATGGATGGGCAACTATATACTAGTGCTGATTCCAAAGTTTGCAGTTATCAAATGCAGGCAATTATTAGGGGCTTAGGTCATCTGCTTCTCTGAAGCTTACCCACCTTGTGAACAGCTGCTTTCTCTGTGTGCAGCACATAGAACCATGCCCGGAGATTTCTATGGCCAAGCAGAACAAAGCAACTGCCACACTGATTAGAAGCCTTGCACATTGCGTGGATCTCTGTTGAAGTGAATCCCCTAGATCTGGTTTGCAAAATTCCCAAACCTGGGTATCTTTTGTGTCTCTCTTTTGTCATCTGCTGGTCATTGTCCTGGTTTTTGTAGCTCAGATCTGGTGCCTCTTCCTCTGCAAAAACAAAAAACAAAAAATGCCAGCTTGAGCCTTTACTGGATTGGGTGTGTTACTTCTGTACCCTGATGAAGTGTTTATAATTGTATTAGTGCCATTCAGACACTGAAACCTAATACAGATAACATGTAAAGCAAGTGTATATTATGAGCTGAGCCCAATTTCTCCCAGAGGTTATTCTCTGACTTGGGATGTGAAGCGAACTTCTGTATATTTTCAGCCAGACTTCAACAGAACCAACTGTTGAAAAGTCTGCTATTTTGCTGCTTATACACAAAAATCATTTAATATTGACACAAACAGTAAGCCCAAGAAGACAATACAATAATCACTCTGTTCATGGCACCAGCGCAGTATATACGCCAGCATGATGAGCCAAGTTTAACTTTTGCATTTTTTTAAACGAACAACTCATAAAAATGTTTGGCTACATTGAGACAATTCCTAATTAATCCTACTTGCCTATTACTTGCCTAATTAATCCTATCTGCCTATTACTAAAGAAATCTTTGCATTTTACACTGAAGTACAGACAGGGAAGGACTACAAGCTGCTGATGCTTTGAGAGTCCCCTGCATTCTATGACAGCCAAAAGAATTGTGAATCTGGGCATTTTGTGTACATAAGCTAATGGCCTGGAATCTTGCCTTGGATTAGAACCTCAAAACCACTGACAAGTGAAACACAGAGATGCACGCACATTGACACACTCACAAACAGACATATGAATATCAACTTAAAATCCACATTTTTCCCCCCAAGAGTTGAAATAGCTTTCTTTAACTTGAAAGAGGCAAGCCATTCAGGGAAAAAAAAAAGTCCTTTTGGCACAGATGGAACAAAACGTCTGATATTTGGAATATTTCCTTCAATTGATGGAAACGGCCATCTGAAGTCAGCAGTTGGCAAACATTAAAATGTTGTTCATCTTAGGCAATCTGGCTGTGGTGGCAATTGCTCATAAACAAACAGCTCACTCCAGCTTGGTTTCCTACCTCATCAGACAGTCCCTGACATAAGCCAATTCGGACATCACAAGATCTTAACATGTCAGCATTCCATGTTTCAAAAAAGGTAAAGCCTATTTTCATGTCTTCTGGAAATTATTCAGTTCTAATATTCCAATATTATAAACAATGTGTTTATCATTTAGAACAGGGGTCCCCAATCCCCGGTCCATGGACTAGTACTGGGCCGCAGCATGCCGGCAACCGGGCTGCACAAACAAGCAAAGCCCCATTCGTGGTATGCAGGCAGCACACAAAACCACACTCCCTCCGGTCTGTGGAAAAACCTCTCATCACGTAACCGGTCCCTGGTGTCCAAATGGTTGGGGACCTCTGATTTCGAAGTCTGAATAATATTGTGATCTTTTCATTCATAACCACCAAATAGTTGCACATGCCTCACAACATTACATACTGTATAGTATTTTTAAATTTGCAGCATTCAATGCCATATGAAAGTTGACACGATGTATTTTCTCCTGCAAGGATGATGTCTACCTGGTGTCATTTTTTCCAATATATTGTTGTTAAAAAATACTTTCTTCTTACAATGTGTATATCCTAAATTGTGTAGATCCTAAATATTCTGGGATTAGTTTTAATTAAAAATGAGATACAAACTGTTATATAGGTAAATAACAAATAGGATAAATCTGGACTTCACTGGGGTGAAAAAACTATTAGATCACAGCAACTCCAAGTGGTACGTTAAAACAGATGACAAGAGTAAACTGAATGGTTTGATTAGTATAGTTTTCAGAGAAACTATTTATGAATCAGTTAATTTTTAGACTGACAAAGAACCTATATGGATGAGACTATAAAAGCTTAGCAGTACAAAGATCTTGACTGAACAGATTTTAGCTTACTTGTTTATGAGACTATGACATTGGACAAGCACTATGTCAGAGGGACAGGAGAGGACCTAATGAATTTAACCCCTCATTCTTTGTTCTTTATTGCTGCCACAAAATGGAAAGTGTTATTTTCTTTATTTCCTCTCTCCACTATTCTAGAACTTAATCAATGAACCAAACAATTTTCTTTGCTAGGTGTACATATAACCTAGCTATAAGTCAGAGAGTTCTCTGGATGTTGAACCAATTCCCATTATCCTTCACCATTGATTGTGCTGTTTGGAGCTGATGGAAATTGGACCTACATGTTGCCCATTCTTGTTCTAGGGCAGGATTAATAACTTGACATTTTCCAATATATTTTTGCTTTTACTTTAAAAAATTAGTGAAATAGCAACATCTACTCAGAAAATAGTTTAAACACTTCCTTCTTTTCTTCTTCTACCAAAGTGTCTGATAGTTACAAGCAATTTAGAATGTTAGGATGTTGTACAGCTAAGGAGAAGTTACAATGACTTAGCTATTTAAGCATTATTGGGTGAACTTGAGGAAGATGGTGGGACACTTATTAAAGTTGCTTTGTGACTCACATTGTTGAGAAACCTGGCATATGGGCCATGATTCTTTCCAATGTTTACTGCTTTGTTTTCTATTTACTCTCCTTATATTGAACACTGTATTTCCTTAAATGGTTCATGCATGAGTAAGAAATTGGTGGCCTTCCAGATGTTGTTGACCTATAACTCACAGTATCGCTCAACAGAATCTATAGTGGATGGAATTGCTGGCAATTGTAATTCCGCAGCATTTGGAAAGCCATAAGTTTCTCCATTTACTGGCTTTATACATTTCACATAGAATTCCAAGCCTGTGATACTTGTCATTGGTTAGTTTTACCTGATAGTGTACAATTTCAAAGTCAAATACTAAGTCAGTAAACAGTAGGATAGCATAACATTCACTAAGTAGCATAACACACACAGAGATACTTTGCCTCAAAAGCCATCTGGGCATTGTCAACATTTCCTCCTTTTTTAGTTAGACTAGAAGGACTCTTAAAACTGTTCTTTGTAGGTGGATTTAGTAGTATTGAGAGTAGAACAAAAGTTCAGTGTAAACTTAGAGCAAGAGAAACTGTTTTAAAGTAAAAAGGTAGTAGACTGAGTGTTGAGTGCTCAATTCTATAAAACTTCCTTGCAAACTCTCCCTAATGAGATTTTTTTTCTGCATTATAATTCCCAATGCATGGATTATACTCCATAATAAATGGTTTCAGCTGAATCTGATGTGAAGCCATCTTTAAAACGTAGCATCATGTGCAAACCAGGCCATGGGCTTGTTGGGAAATCAAGTTTTTTTAAAAATGGTTTAGTGTGAACTGCAGCCACAATAGAGGAGGAGGGAGGCAGAATACAAAGGAAAAATGGTGGATGAGCCAAGGTTTAGCATTCTGCCTCCTGTCCTCCTGTCAAATGGCATCCTTCATTTATAATCTTGTAGCTATTAATAGAAAACTAGGTTCCCAGTAAGCTTAATTGCTTTCAGAAAGCATGTGGCCCCCAGAATCACAGTCTCATAGTATTGTCCAAAGGTTAAAAAAGGGAGAATAATTTATACATTTTAATTTTTATATATCAAAAGTGCAATCCCTGCTGCAATCCCAAGTGATTCTGTCTCTTATTCTCTCTTTAATCCTTCAGATATCCAACAATAATAGATGTTTTTTTAAAAAAAAATATTCACTAGCATTATTTTGTACTAATGGTGATTGAGCTCTTCATTTTTAATTTGTTGATGTGTCTCACATTTCTCCTCCAAAGTTTCACTGGACCCAATAGATAATTTTTTTTCATACACAAAAACTCAACAATTTCCTCCATTCTGCCATTATCTGAGACAAACCAAAAATAAAATTTCTGAATAGAACATCCGTAGAGAAAGCTATATGTAAGCCCTCTTCTCTGACAAGCTTATTTGCTCCGTGCAAGGATTTTATTGGGGTGAACCAATAGCAGTAATTTAAAGAGGCCATTTCTGTTATTTATTTATTTTTGAAGCAGCAAAGTGAAGTAGTTTGAGATATTTTAGTATGAGGAATAAGACAATTTGCCAATCTCACCACCTCCATTTTGTGTGCATGTTTCAGAAGAACATTATTTATTGGTTGGGATGGTACAGGATAATAATAATAATAATAATAATAATAATAATAATAATAATAATAATAATAATAATAATAATAATAATAATAATAATAATAATAATAATAATAATAATAATAACAACAATAATAACAATAATAACAATAATAACAATAATAATAATAATAATAACAATAACAATAACAATAACAATAACAATAATAATAATAATAATAATAATAATAATAATAATAATAATAATAATAATAATAATAATAATAATAATAATAAAAAGTTGGAAGGGACCTTGGAGGTCATCAAGTCCAACCCCTTGCTCAGGCAGGTATACCATTTCGGACAAATGGCTGTCCAGTTTCTTCTTAAAAACTTCCAGTGTTGGAGCATTCACCGCTTTGGAGGTAGGTTGTTCCACTGGTTAATTGTTCTAACTGTCAGGAAGTTTCTCCTTAGTTCTAGGTTGCTTCTCTCCTTGATTAGTTTCCATCCGTTGCTTCTTGTCCTGCCTTCAGGTGCTTTGGAAAATAGCTTTACTCCCTCTTCTCTGTGGCAGCCCCTGAGATATTGGAACACTGCTATCATGTCCCCCCTCATCCTTCTCTTCATTAAACTAGACATACCCAATTCCATCAACCTTTCCTTATATGTTTTAACCTCCAGTCCCCTAATCATCTTTGTTGCTGTTCTCTGTACTCTTTCTAGAGTCTCAACATCTTTTTTACATCGTGGTGACCAAAACTGGATGCAGTATTCCAAGTGTGGCCTTACCAAGGCATTGTAGAGTGGCATTAATACTTCGCGTGATCTTGATTCTATCCCTCTGTTAATGCAGCCTAGCACTGTGTTGGCTTTTTTGGCAGCTGCAGCACACTGCTGGCTCATATTTAAATGATTGTCCACTAGGACTCCGAGATCCCTCTCACAGTTACTACTATTGAGCAAGGTACCCCCTATACTATACCTATACATTTGGTTTTTCTTGCCTAAATGCATTCCCTCTTCTGTTCAAAGACACAAAAAAGACAAGATGATGTTACTATCTATAACATCTAAGGGCATGGAAAGGACTCTATACACCCTGCCAATACAGTTACAGAGGGGTCTTTATTTTGCTTTGGGGGGAAAGCAGTAGGTACTGTCTCCTCGTTATAGTAGGAAAAAAAAGTGGGGGAAGGAAACTGCCATTGTAACAGGTCAACAGCATTTTTAATTGGCAATTTAGTTTAATTAAGCCTTAATTCTGTGATTCATTCATTTATTTTATTTCTGTCCTGTCTTTCCAATCAATCAAGTACTCCAAGCAGCTGACTGTTCATTTCCTCATCTGTGGCTTTTGAGAACTGGATGTTAATTTCTCTTAATGGGAAAAAAAGAAAATGCTGCTTTTGCAAATACTGATGAAATGAAGACAATACTTTCCTCATATATGGGTAACCCTTATTGGTAGAGCTTCCTAAGGCAAAATCGTGTACAATATGTAGTTCTCAGGGAATCTATAAATACTGTACATTAGTCTTTCTCCCTTAATTTTGGAGACGTTGCTAATATTCCCCATTTTAAGTAATAAAAATGAAAATATGAAGTAAACAATGCTCATGTAATTTCATTATCTCACCAAGTTTACCTAGGAAAAGCAGAAGGCAGGTGAGAGGGAACTCTTCTGTTTCAATCCACATTTTGCAATTGCGATGAATAAGCCAACAGTACAAAGATAGCATGCCACTGCTGTGTAGCTTTTTATATATGTAATAAATTTTGTTTCTATGTGTTCAAGGATTGAGACATTTTTGTAAATCCACATCTGAGATCCATACAGCATCATGTCAAGGAGATCAATATCAAATATTCCTTACTTAACCTCAAATGTCATCACCTGATTACAGCTAGGCTGTATCTCATTTGAGACAGGAGCAACATTCTGTTGCCTGGAGATGGTTACCAGCATCAAATTCCTGGGTGTGCAGCTAACGAGTAGGCTGACTTGGTCGCTCAACAGTGAGAAACTGGTGAAGTGGGCACAGCAGCGCCTGCATTTTCTGTGCCGCATGAGAAAAGCACATCTTCCTTCCCCTGTCCTGACCACTTTCTACAGGGGGACAATCGAGAGCATCCTGTCATACAGCATCACAGTCTGGTTTGGAGGCATCACTGCTTCAGACAGGAAGGCAGTGCAGAGAGTGGTGAGAATGGCTGAAAAGATCATTGGCAGTTCCCTCCCTCCCATCCAGGACATAGCACAGAAGCGTTGCTTGAGCAGGGTCCGTAAGATTATCTGGGACACTACACATCCTCTTCACGACCTGTTTTCCTTGTTACCTTCTGGGAGGAGGCTTCGTGGTATCCGTAGCAGAACATCCAGATTCAGCCATAGTTTCATTCCATACAGCATTAACCTTGCGAACTCTCAAACTTCCTCCTTGCGTTATATATTCAAGATGGACAGTATTTAATATTTATTTGCTATGTATATGTAGGGATGTGGGTCTATATATATGTTGTACATAGTATGTTTAGGTGTGTGTCATGTATGTGTTTCACTTTGAGACCGGGCAACTAAATTTCATTTTTGATGTGTGCCATTGTGCCCACAATATAAAAATGACAATAAAGGTTATCTTATCTTATCTTATCTTATCTAAGACTTTGGGCAAAATCAATCATTTGGAGACCTCATTCCAGATACATCAGCCTTCTCTGGAAAAAAAAACAACCAAATAGATCAAGATCTAAGACAGTGTGGAATGATAAAGCCTGTCCTACTTGCTTGGGGCCTAGGAAAAAACTTGGTAGAACTTGGGATTTGAGTATGGGATTTAGATATTCCAGTAGACAGAGCCAATCTCCCTTACAGTGTCCTCTTGGATTTCATATGGCCCACATAGAAGGCTCTTTTCCCTGGCCCTTATATGTTTTCCTACTAGGGTGACAGTTGATTATATGGTCCAAATTTCCATATGAACTTTTGAGTGTATATTTGCCCAAACATAAAGGTTGAGTTTGTTCCATACATACATCAAAAGCACTCACTGTACTCTCATTGGCGATTAGAACTCATATACATCCTCTTGAATCAAATACACTTTACTCATAAGAGCAGATTGAGGTATTTTTATTAAATGACCAATAGCTGGGTGTTTCAAAGGCAGTAGCAAAAATTTATCGATAGCCTCAACTTATAGAAACTGTTTGGTACCTCTAATGAATTGCTAATTTTATATAATGTCTTCCTCTTATATACAGTTTGTATATATTATCCATATGCATTTTATAATTTTGTGACTTGGTCTTGGACAAAAATTAAATAAATAAAGGATGACTGTTAGTGTTAAGTTCCTGTCATCACAGATCATAAATAAATAAATATGAAACCTGTGTAATCAGTCATAAATGAGATCTTTCCAACTTACTAGCAGTCATATAAAAATTTAATTGCGGGGTTTCTGTTGCAAATTCAAATAAGAAACCGAAGACTGTTTACCCCATGAAACATGATATCCAATTCATATGGAGTTCAATAATCTAGACGTGCCAAAAGGCAAGAAAAAAAATCTTTGTGTCAGACCTTTATGACACTTTGTTCAGGAACTGGATTTGTGAAAAAATATCTTGTTTTCTGAAATTCCATGGTCTTAACCTATTGTTAAGAATTTGAATGGATTGAGAAAAAAAATCATTTGCAAGTTTATTAATCTTTTGTGATCGTTTGTAAGTTTATCTTTAAGGTGATCACATGATCCCAAGACACTGCAACTGTCATAAATATGAACCAGTTGCCAAGCATCTGAATTTTGATCACCAACACGACGGAGATGTTGCAATGGTTGCAAGTATGAAAAACAATTGTAAGTCACTATTTTCAGTGCCATTGTAACTTCAAATGGTCATCAAACAAATGGTTGTAAGTCAAGGGCTATCTGCATATACTAGTGCAGGGGTAGTGCAGCATGGCTGGCTCAGTGCAGCATGGCTGGCTCAGGAATTCTGGGAGTTGAAGTCCACGAGTCATAAAAGAGCCAAGGTTGCCTACTTCTGTACTAGTGGTAATAAGTGAGAAGGAAAGGCAATGGAGCATTGAATATCTGTTTCAAAATAGGCATTTTTAGAGGAAGCTTCTTTGGATTTTTTTAGTCACTTTGCGAAAATCTTAAATAAGCAGAACCATAATCATACTATGAAAATTAATTCCTTACAAGTTTTCAATTCAATGGACTACTGCAGAAGCAAACAACTTTTGCCATAAGAGCAAAAGGACATAAATAGAAAATAAGCAGTTTCAAGGTAGTATTTTCACTCCATGGTTTTGATAAACGTATTTCTTGCCTGTAATTCTATTCTCCTCCAAAGAAATAATTTTGAGAAAATGGTCTAAGAGGACTACATGGATATTTACTGCCACCTAATTTTCATTTCATTCACCTATAAGCTTTCGTGGTTATGGACTTGAATGCTGAGATTACCTACAAAATGGCTATGAACTAAGATGATTACCTTGAACTTTTCAAATGCACCATTTTGCCCCTTGCCCCCCCAAAATGTGTGAAAATTTACCGAAGGTAAGTAACTTATTTAAGATATGTGATTTCTGCCCAGCTATAAAACCATTTAAGTCACCTGTACTGTGAGTTCAAAAGCAATTTGATATCTGGTGTTAGTAACCCACTAGCATTTTTTGCAAAGGGTTGAACAATTTGATTATATTTATGAAGCTGAAGCAGGGTGGGCTGAGATGGCTTTTCCAATTCCAACTAGAAATGATATTTTAGAGAAAGACATGCAGAACTGATCAGAAATGGAAAAATGTCTTGGGTGTTTGGCTTACTATTTTGTTTTTACTGAAGATTTACCTAGCAGGACCTATGTTGTTTTTGCTGAAGATTACACCTGGCCTTCATGTAAAAAGCTTGGAGTTCCACTCCCAAGAACTGTAATTAATATGTTAAGATTATTCCTTTGTGTGTAATACTTTTGTCAACTATATTAAGAGTGATAATTTAATAAGACTGGAACTAGCCGACTTGGAAAAAGATAGGGTTTGCTGCTACCATTAGCTGCCATTACCATATTCAAAATACCTACACTTCTAAGGTCTTTTCTTGAAATTCTGAGGATAAGGTAGATATGGAACATGTACAGTATTCCAGCTGGGCATTGGAGTAAATTTTAATTCCTGGCTGAACTGCCATTCTGGTATCCTTGATCTTTCATTTGGCCCTGTTCAGAACAGATCCATCTCCTCCACAATAAGCTCATTGCTAACAGATGGTCAGCCACAGTGGTGGGATTCAGCCAGTTTGCACCAGTTCGGTAGAACTGGTAGCTAATTTTTTGTTGCCCAGGCCCAGAATTGATTTCCGGAAGTGGCATCCATACAGAAAACCGGTTGTTCCCATATTTGAATCCCACCACTGGTCAGCCAAGACATGACTGTTCAGGAAGAATATCCAGGGCATTGCTGAAACAAACATGCTCTTCAGACATAAGCAATGGTGAGCAACATTGCAATATATGAGAAGCTTTCTCAGATCAATATGAAGCTGAAATGTAGCCCATTATCCAGGAAGCTCCCCCTCAGCAAAGCGTAGACAAGCTATAGAACCCTTGGTTTGATGTAGAACATTGTCTACCTGTGGCTCCAAGCAAGAAGAGTCAGATTATGATATTGTACTACTCATAATCAAATCAAGTTTTCTTTCCTTCCCAGCTTCAGAAATAATAACGATTTAAAACTGGAAAGGAGAGGAAAAGCTGAACTTCAGAGGAAGGAAAACGAAAATAACTATAAGACTTCCTGGTAATTGGGTGTTCAGGGACTGAAGTGTTTTGTGACCTTCACAAAAAGAGCTTGGAAGTAAAACCTCTTCATCCTTTTTGCCGACATTGTGTTGACATCAAGATAAATAGAATAGTCCCCGAGCATTCTAAGAATTTGGAAAATAACAGGGCCATGTGGGCTGGTTGCCCTCAACGTCTCCACTTCTTGCTCACACATTGGCTGGAAAGGAAAATCTATGCACATTCAGAGGAACAGGACTAAGCTCTCCCCTGTGACGGGGAGCTTTTCATGCTGGAGCTCTGTCATTATTCAGAACTCCATGTGATGGTCACAAGATAGGTGGCCTTTTCTGTAATGTTACACCATTTCTGGAAGGGCTTATCTAGAAAGTCTCAATTCCTGCCTACATTACACAATCAATCAAGGAACCAATCAATATAATGAGTAGGGATATTGCTGTACAGGTAGTTCTTGACTTACAACGTTTGTTTAGTGATTGTTCAAAGCTACAACAGCACTGAAAAAAAAGCGACTTATGACCGTTTTTCACATTTACAATCATAGAATCATCCCCATGATAACATGATCAAAATTCCAATGCTTGGCAATTGGCATATAGTGATGACAGTTGCAGTGTCCCAAGGTCATGTGATCATCTTTAGTGACTTTCTGACAAGCAAACTCAATGGAGAAACCAGATTCACTTAGCAAGCCTGTTACTAATTTCTGCAGTGATTCACTTAACAACTGTGGCAAGAAAGGTTGTAAAATAGGACAAAACTCACTTAACAACCGTCTTGCTTAGCAATGGAAATTTTGGGCTCAATTGTAGTCATAAGTCAAGGACTACCTTTATGTACACTCATCACCAAATATCCATAATATATATGCAGACTAGTTTCTTGAGGGAGTTCTAGTTCATCTATATATAATTTGGCAACATAAAAGGGTGACCATAAATCTGATTAAGCCACAGACTTTCATATCTTCTCCTACACAATCGTCAGTAACGAAGGAGTTACTTTAGATATGGCCATTCAAAAAAAAAAGTTTACTTTGTGATTGTAGTTGAATAGCAATATCAGATGCCATATCACAAACAGCATTTGAAATTCCCTTCAGTTTCAAAGGAGATTTGATATGTGCATGTAAGCAATTGCCAGGGAGAAAGACGGCTATATTTTTATTTGTTTGTGTTCTAAAAGTGATCTTTGACTGAGGTTATAAACTAATTGAGCAGGCTGTTGGCCTAGTTTGTTACTCTGTGTAGGGCCTGAAAGAGGGTGCCTTGGTTACAGTTGCTATGGAAGGGAGGTTTTGTAATGCCCGAGTGATTGCATCTGTTGACTGATTTAAAAATGCTTTGAGTGACTTTAAAGTGTGGATGAAAAATTATAAGGTCCGCAAGGACCCCCAACTGGTCTAAGGTAGAGCTACCAGATATGGACTGCAATAATGTGGATGACCACTAACTGGTAGCAGAAAGGTAGAGTTTTTGCTATCTAGTGGCAACTCTTATTTTGGCAATCCAAATCTGTTTGTTTGTTTGTTTGTTTGATTATTATACAATAGATCAAATTGGTGTCAAAAGTTCTGGCTGATAAGAGAAATCTGAGTCCGTAGTAGGAATGGGGATGGAGAAAATAAAAGGCGGGGGAAGGGGAGAAGTGTTTTCAGACCTGCAAGAGTCTATTATTGTAACCTTACAACAAAGGTAGTATTAATATTCTTGGATTTAGTTTCCTGGTCTGGACTATTTTGAAGGGCTGATATCTTTTGAATGATGGATGACATTTCCCCTCAGTGCTTTGCTTCACATAGTGGAGGTGATGCACTGGGTTTCTTGAAGGACTGGGCCAAGGCTGAGACATCCAATTAAAGGAGTGACTTCTCTGCATGTGCTGCACAGCGGGAAAACAGAGGGGCCACATTACCTTGCAATTTTGCCTCCAGAGTATCCTTTGCTCTAAACCTTTCTTTTGTTAAATCTCTTCCAGAAAATTATACCATTTATTTGAAGAGGTGAGTTTGATTTCCCCCCCCCCAAAAAAAAATTGTGGATGCTATCAAATAGGTTCATCTTAAAGGTGCCATTAATTACTCAATAAGTCAGAACGCAAAAAAAAGCTAATTAAAGAAGAATTAGCTGGAGGCTGTTAAGGGCTAGACAGGAGGAACAGGATGAAACTGAACCAAGGCAAGACAGAATGGTTCTGGGTTTAGATTTTGTTGGTTGATGGTGGTTCACTGCCATCTTTGGCTTGAATGGAGTTGCACTGCCCCAGACAGACTTGGTGTACAATATGGGCATTCAGCTCAAGAAGCAGGTGGAAATTGTGGCCAGGAGGGCCTTTGCCCAACTGCAGGTTGTGCATCAGTTTCTTTATTTGTTTGTTCAATTTCTATAGCCGCCCATCTCAATGAACAACTCTGGGCAGCTTGCAATTCAAAAATTGCATTTTTTGCCTTGTAAGATTCAATTTGCAGCCTTTCCTTTCCTGGACCAACAAGCCTTGCTCACATTCTTCCATGTCCTAGTCATCTCCCATCTTCGCTATTGCAATACACCCCACATGGGGCTGCCTTGAAAACTATTTGTAAAATTCAGTTGGTTTAAAATGTGGTGACCCACTTAGTTTTGTGCAAATCTAGATTTGCACATGTATCATATCGCCCCTCCTGTAGGAGCTGCATTGGTTGCCAATTTGTTTCCTGGCCCAATTCAAGATGCTGATTATGACCTTTAAAACCCTGGTTATTTGAAGGACCGTTTTCCCAGTTACATCTATCTGATCCACTGAGTGGGGAAACAGGATATGTTACAGGTTCCCCCCATCCCAATTAAGGACTTTTATCTAGTACAGAGGTGGAGAACTACTGTCCCTTTATGACTTGTGGACTTCAACTCCAAGAATTTCTGGGCTAGCCATGCTAGCTCAGGAATTCTGGGAGTTGAAGTCCACAGGTCATAAAAGGACCATAGTTCCCCATCCCTGATCTAGTGGGACAAGAAGAAGGGCCTTTTCTTTGGTGACTCCCAGCCTGTGGACATCATTCCTGTGGAGATAAGGCTAGCCCTCACCTTTATAATCTTTTAAAAGGCCCTGAAGACCTGGTTTTGTCAGCAGGCCTGAAGATCCCAGGATGATACGGAGCCCATCATGTGATTTGTCTGAATGTTGTCACCAGGAGTCTGGGTGTTTATTGGGCTTTAATTTGGAGTTTTATCTGTGTAAACTGCCTAGAGTCACGACAAGTGAATTGGATGGCCATAGAAATGTCCTTGTTAAATAAAAATAAATAAATAAGTCACAACTGTTCTAGTTGTTAGAGATTTGGCTGAAATGGAGGGTAGGAAAATCTGCTGTATGGGGAATGACATTAAGAGCTTATTTGTTAAAAAAAATTCTCTTATCAGGAATGGTACCCAAGTGAATTCTTAAACCTAAGTACTTTTTAGTTAAGGTATTTCTACTATTAAAAATTACAGTTAGATAATTTCAGCCCATTAGCTGGAAAATATTATGTTTTTCCTTACACATTTAATTAAATAATATAGAAGATAACATATTTAATTAAACTGTATTTCTGTGGATTTAAAAATTAAGTGTCCCAAATAGTGATATCATTTCCCTATAGCGATTGAGTTTTTTTTTTTAAAGGTTCAGGAAGTTTAATTCAGGATGGAGTGTTTTTGTAAACGAATGATTACTCAGAGTAATTAATAATGATAATTACATTTTAAAATGAAATAAAATTAAATTAAAATTTCAATTATGTAATTGAATTAATTAAATCCAATTAAAACCATTTTAATGTTTAAAATATTTAAATATAGATATTAAGTCTCATAGAGACAGAAAGCGTTTTCTTTGATGAGCACAATGTTTGGCAATTTGTGGCACAGCTCCGTGTATGGAAAAGTTCATCAAAATACTGTATGTCTTTTAGAGTCTTGTCCACACTCTTTTTATTTATAGACCTAAATAAAACTGCCTTATTTTACTTTTAATAAGGCAATGGTAATCTACCTTGTACCATAAGTGTACAATCAATTGTATCAATTCTAATATTCCCATTTAAAAGCAGGTGTCATATTTCACTTGAAGTAGCTTATTTTATATTCTCTTATTTCAGTTCTCAATTTAATACACCAGTGAACTCCATGAACCCAGTTATTTGTGTACTGAAGCAATGACAATGAAAGTTTCATTTCCCCCCCTCCCCCCCCAACTTCTGTTTTCACAATAACATTGCCAGGTTAAATTAGGTCATCCTGAGCAAGGTTCTGCTAAGAATCACTCTGAATGTGATACGCCATAGGACTATTATAACTGCTCTGCAAAACCTTGGAGGACCATAAGGTGGCAGCAAAGGGATACAAAGCATTCAAACCCTATGCTGCCATAAAGTGGCCATTTGGATTTCTGCAGCCTATACATGTAAATCCATAAATCTCTCTCTTTCTCAGAAAAGAAAATTCTTTAAATCAGGTTCTACTGCATTTGTGATCCCTTTGCTCTTAATTATCACTTCTCATATTCCTCGTATTTTGTGAAATGGAGAAACATGAGTACACTCAGCAAGAGTTCATGGGGCCACAGTACAGGTACTCTTCGATTTACAACCACAACTGAGCCCAAAATTTCTGTTGCTAAGCGAGATCGTTGTTAAGTGAATTTTGCCCCATTTTATGACCTTGCTTGCTGCATTTGTTAAGTAAATCACTGCAGCTGTTAACTTAGTAATATGGCGGTTAAGTGAATCTGGCTTCCCCATTGACTTTGCTTGTCAGAAGGTTGCAAAAGATGATCACATGACCCCAGGGACACCACAGCCGTCATAAGTATGAGTCGGTTGCCAAGCATCTGAATTTTGAACACGTGACCATGGGGATGCTGCAATGGTTGTAAGTATGAAAAACAGTCATAAATCACTTTTTTCAGTGCCGTTGTAACTTTGAATGGTCGCTAAGTTGCAAGTTGAGTACCTGTAGCCTTTATTTTTTGAGCTGTCATGATCGCAGAAATTGTTACTAAACTCATACGTTAACTCCGATAGTTATAAATGACTACATGGAAGGGATTCGTTGCTATCAAATTTACTTATTCCTCCCCACAATTTTGTACCTTCAGATATATCATTTGCATGACATCTTTATACATACTGTATAAACAAGGGTAAACTCTCCCATATGTAAATTTCCTCCCATTTTTCCCAAGTTAAAAAAGTAACCCCCTCCCTCTGAAAAAAGCATACAAAGGTGGGTTTTTGGAAGCAGAAATGAAACATTAAAATCTGGTAATTTAAATCATTCATAAAATCATTCTCAACAGCTGCCTAACGTGTTGTGAATGCCTTAGGGTTTTCCTTCTCACTGTGTATTGTGCATCTCAATTTGAATTTACTTAATTTCTTCATATTAGCCATTTTATAAAAATCTTGCTGCTTTGGTTTGATCCTTGCTGCACTGCCTTGTGATTCATGCCTATTTAGAAGAAAGTCTCATTGCTTTCATTGTAACTTGATGGCAATAGGATTGCAATTTTAATCTCACCGCTCTAAACAAGACATCCATTCTAATTGGTTTATTAATATTTTTTAACTTAGCAGACGGAACAGACACACATACATCACACATCTAATTCATAATTCAACTAGCTTTTCCTAGATTAATAATGAATTGGCTGTTAGGTCAAGTTTTGCACCTAATGATGTCACATGGTGTGTAAAAGACCCTAGAGCCATGTTTTTGAATATCTACATGAAATACTGGGAAAGGTCATCAGTAGAGTTAGGTGAACTCTCATTAGTATGCTGATGGTACTCAGTTGCATTACTCTCTTTTATTAGCACCAGGCAAGGTAGAAAAAGCCTGGCTGTCTGAAATCAGTAATAGACAGAGTTAGGGCAAACAAACAAGTTTAAGCCAGATAAGACAAAAATACTGATGATGAAAATCGTTACTAATGTGAATTCCACTTGAAAGATAGAGGAACTCTCATTTCAAATAAATAGATGAAAATTTTTAAAAATACAGCAGGGGGGGAAAAGAACATGCAAAAACGTAAATAAGCCAGACAAAATACAATATTAATCATATATTCATGTCATGGTACCCAATTAACTTGTTACATTTAAGTCATGCTACTTAAGCGTATGAAAGAAGAGAGAGAGAAATCAAGTGCACGCATTGGTAGATGCCGTCAACATTTCTAATTAGTCCTTCAAACAGAACCAACATCTTGTTCTTGTTTCACATCGTTGTATGATTGATAAAGAATGGGCGCCTTTCTGGCCCCACAATAAAATATAAGCATTCATTAGTTTCAAAATTATTCATAGAAAGTTCAAAAGAGCATAAGCATCTACAAAAACCAATGAGATTCTGAGAACAGAATATTTGAAATAACCTTTCTAAAAGCCGTTAAAGATGGTTACCTTCATTAAAATGCCCAAAGCATTTCTGAAGTACTTTGTGCTACTAGCCCATCTTTAAACATTTTAAAACACACATACACACACAGACATTTTAACTGCTCTTGTTGCTACTCAACAAAACTTCAACTCCTCAAATAACAAAATTGCATATATAATCATATTAAGTAAGCTAAGATACAGCACACGCTCCACCCAAGTTCTCCAGGAGAAGGATTGCTTTGTTATTTTTAAATTGCAACCTCCCACAACATAAAGATAGCATGTTCATAAAGTTCTCCTTGGATTTGGCATACTGTTGAGCACACACAGAGACCTGTTTTGTTAGAGTTTATTAGTAGGCAGTGAACCAAAAAGTGTAGATGCACACTGTACATGCCCAAGCAGCATGTGTGTGTGTGTGTGTGTGTGAGTGAGTGAGAGAGAGAGAGAGAGAGAGAGAGAGAGAGAGAGAGAGAGAGAGAGAGAGAGAGAGAGAGAGAGAGAACTTTTAAGGATTGTAGGCTTGCCCTTTTGTATTTGTGTTTAATCGTTTCTCTCTAGCTTTGAGCCAAACAGCAAATGTACTTAATGCAAAGCAAACGTCTTTACTTTGACTGATTAAAAACCAAATTGATTTTTCTTGATCAGACTTACACTCCTTGACTTTTATCAGAGGGGCAAGCCATTCTGCCCTTAATTCATTACTTAGCAAGCAACACAAAGAATCATGATTTTATTTCATTTATTTGAATGTGAAGATTTTTACTTAGGATGAAATTCTTTTTGCCAGTATTCTTTCTTGCTGGGCACAGGGTGATCAAAGTTTATGCTATCACTGATTATAGTTTATAACAGTTAAAGTTCAGTTTTATATTATGCAGTGACCCAAAAAATGGTTTGCATTGTAATTTTACCACCTCAAAAATGTATTTATACCATGCAAATTACACACCGAGTAAATTCAAAATGTAATTTTATAAGAAAATGACCTATATAATTTCTCTAAATTATTCACATTGTTATCTGAGTTTTGAACTCATTGCACGCGCGTGCACACACAGATACACACACACACACACACACACACACAATCACACCACGCCACACCACACCACTGAAAAGAGTGACAGACTCAATGTGTATGACCCTAGAAATCCCCCAAAACAATGCTAATAGCTACAATTTTGGTGAAGAGTGAAGCAAACAAATTTTGGGTTTCAGATTTTCTCCAGAAGAATTTATGCATACTACTAAAACAGTTATGGTAGTAACAAAAAAAAGTAAAAACAGCCATTCCTACTTTTGTCAGAATATTAAAATCTGAGTTAGAAAGAAGTTGTCTGAGACATTTCTTGCCTATCACTCATTTTGTGAAATATATACACACACACATACATACATATTGTACATACTATATATATACACACATATACATACATACACACACACACACACACACAAACACATATGGGATCTGCTGGAGTCTCTCTCCCAGCTTAAGAGTCACAGCCCTGAGTATGCCTATCAGCACTGGGACAAATTTGGCCTTTACTTTCGTCATCCTCTCTAGTTCTTCCTTCAGATCCTGGTATTTCTCCAGCTTTTCATATTCCTTCTTCCTGATATTGGTTGTCATGTGATACCACTACATCTATCACCACCAAGTTTTCGGGTCCTAGTCCACTACCACAATGTCTGGATGCTTGGCCAATAACTGCCTGGATTATATCTGGATTTGGAAAACCCAAAGAAGATATATATTATATTATATAATATAATATACATTATATTCAATGAATTTCGTTTAATAAGGATGTTGATTTATTCTCCATAGCACTTCAGGGCAGAATGAAAAGTAATGGTGGAAGCTCGTCAGAGGGAGATTCAACCTGGAAATAAGGAGGAATTTCCTGACAATAAAAATGGAACAAATGGAAAAATGGAACAGCTGGCCTCTCGGAGTTGGGTATGTTCCATCTCTGGAGGCTTTCAAAAAAAAAGATTGGACAGCCATTTGTCCAGGATGGTATAAGACTCCTGTCTTGGGCAGGGTTTGAACTAGAAGACCTTGAATGTCCCTTCCAGCTTTATGATTGTATTATTGAAATCTACAAACCTTTATACAAAGAAGGGGGAGTTTTCATTGGGGGTCTTAGGGATGCTGCATGTCAGGTTATTGTATGTCATATTCTTCCTGCTTCCAAAATAACTAAACAGGATTGGTAGTATGCATATTTATTTAAATATATTTAATCCAATTGGCTAAAAGGCAGCCATTCAACTAAGTATTATTAAATAAATCGACAGAGAGCACTGTAGAATATTTCTGCAACCTAGTGATGGTGATATTGATTGGCATCTAGAATGGCCACCGTTTCTTGTTTGTTTCGTATACAATAATCTTTTTTTTATTTCCTGAATTTGCATATGTCAGAAGATGGCTGTTTTTCTCTCTCCTTCTCAGTCCCTGTAGTTTCAGTGATGCAAATGTTCTGTCTTTGTTCGTGTAGATACATACATGCAACTGGTATCTTAAATTCTAATAAGACACATAGCTTCTGCTTTTCTATTAACTTGTTAACCTCACAGAAATTGTTCCTGTCAGTGTTTTAAATTTGATGACTACTGAATAGGAGACAAAGTGGCATCATAAGCAGATGGTTGTCACAGACCACATATTGCAATTAAGAATCAGCAAACTAACTTTATGCCGCTTGATACGCTATAAATGATTTGAGCATGTAAACGCTGAACAGAAGCAGCCCTGGAGAATAGTTATTTTTTTTTATATTCTCCCCCCCTCCCCCCGTCTCTCTTTCTAGCACTTCTTATCAATTTTTTTCCCTACTTGTTTTTAAACATTTCTAACAGGAAATAAGCACCTTTGCAGAAAATGCTGAGCTCATGTCATCCATACTGACAATTTTTCCATTTTTCTCCCTGGAAAAATGAAAGGTCACTCACAGTTGCTATCATCAGCTTTCTCTGCAGCGGTAAAAGTGATGTCTCTTTTGAGCTGATCTTGGTTCCTGGCTGTCTCATGGGCATGTCCATGTAGCTTTCTTAGCAACCATTCAGCAGTTTGACTTGTCATCGCTTTCATTCAGGATCTGCTTTGGACCAGTTTTTGACTTCCCTGCCTGGATTATAGCCCTTTATTTCCTAATGATTTCCCACCCAAGCACAATCCAGGTCCCACCTTGCTTAGCTTTTCAAGAATAAGCATAGCTGAGTAGGTATTGCCATCTAGCAGGACAAATGTAATGTCTTCCTTAAGTGAAGCTCGATTCCTGACTATAAAGACATTTATATGTAGTTTTCCTGGCAGCAGTGCAGGTTTGCCATTTTGTTCTTCGGGATTATTACTTCTCTTTGCTTTCCAATCTTTGAAAAGAATCTAGTAGAAGCTTCCATTTACCAAGAACTGCCCACAAAAGAGGCATTTCCAACTGTGGACTAAATTCCTAATTGAAGAGCAGATAGGAGGTGCGGCTAGCCTTTGTGCAGATTAATCTTGTGCACCAATTTATACCTGCTTTTCTACTAGGAGGCCCTCCAGACAGGCCCTGATGTGCTGGTCACTTTCTGTATGGATTATTGCAACATGATCTACAGGGGCTGCCCATGAAGATTACACAAAATCTGAGTCTGGTCCAGAATGTAGCAGCATGGTTGATATAGGCATGCCACAGAGCCTGGCTATTTGAAAACAATCTATCTCCCGGATATCTACTCTTCATACCCTGACATGTATGCCTCTATTTGCAAATCAGGCTATTTGATATTATTGATCAAATCATCAAGAAACAATGGATTGAAACTAAGAGGGAAGCAACCTGGAATTAAGAAGAAACTTCCTAACAGTGAGAACAATTAACCAGTGGAACAGCTTCCTTCAGAAGTTGTAGGTACTTCATCATTGGAGGTTTTTAAGAAAAGACTGGACAGCCACTTGTCTGAAATGGTATAGGGTCTCCTACTGGTACAGAGGTTGGACTAGAAGACCTCCAAGGTCCCTTCCAGGTCTATTCTGATTGACTGATTTATCTCTAAGCAGATTTTGAAATCAAAGTGAGCATCCAATTGAATGTGGTGAATTGAATCAGGCAGTGATAGGTGTTGTAGCCTGTAACGGAATGTGGAAAAGACCTTGGGAGACTGCACAAAGGGATGCTGTCCAGGGAACAAAAAGATAAGAAACAGCATAGCATGAGGCAAGAGTCTCAGAAGAAACTCTCCCTAGTTTCTTGGGCAGTAAAGGAGATATGGGTGGGGGAGGGAATTGTATTTTCAGACTTACAAGATTCTGTCAATCTGACTTTACAGTAAAGTAGGATTAGCTCATCTGGTCATGATTCCTATCTGGTTTACCTCATGAGGCTGACATAGTCTTTCAAAGCACTTTACAGATTCTAATGCTGATGGAGTTCTTACAGCCAATATACAACCTTGTAGCTTCATTTCCAAATATTTAAAACACTGAGAAGGAATAGAATTATGTAGTGGGCTCTCTGATATGGAGAAAACTCTGATATGAATTTTATTACCTCATTTAATTTTTTATCAGGGATCTTTGGAATGAAAAGACTAACTTGGCTCCAACCTAACAAGGTTAGAGAAAAATTGGATGGTATAGTAAATCTATCCAGATTGTCAAGATTTCTGTAATATATTTCCATTCCCTTTAATAAATCTGATTAAAGAAGATTCTGTGAAAATTTTGCTTTTTAGTTGTTAACGCCTGCTAAGAACTTGATAGTGTGTCAGTTTGTTTCTACAGTTTATGTTAGCTGACATAGATTATTGCCAGTGAGCCATAACACAACCAAGGCTCATCTAGAGGGGTCAGCCTTTGCCAGTGTGCTATGCCAAGCAAAGTCAGTAATGAGGGGGTGAAAAAATTGCCCAATCACATATGTCAAGTCTTTTATCACTTCATGGAGTTCAGTGATCAGCAACCTTTCTCACTCTACAAAGGCAAATCAGTGGTCATTTTTAGTGCCATGCCAAGCCTGATACGCTAGAACAGGGGTCCCCAACCTGTGGGCCGTGGGCCAGTAGTGAGCCATAGGCTTCTGGCCACCAGGCCACGGGACAGGCTGGCCGGTGCGCACATGTATGCGGCATACCCTACTACTTGTGCTAGTGCTGCGGCCACAGGGCACAAAAACAGATGCCACATTGCGCAGCGCAAAAACGGGCCAACGGGCGCGAAAATGGGATGCCGCTGTGCCACGCGAAAATGGGATGCCGCTGTGCCACACGAAAATGGGATGCTGCTGCGCCACGCAAAAATGGGATGCTGCACCGCCGTGCTGCATGAAAACGGGCCAATGCTGTGCCTCAGGGCACAGAAACAGGGCATTGTGCACAAGAATGGGGCAGGGCTAACGAGTATCACGGGGCAGGGCTAACGAGTATCCCTGCCCCTTTTGCATCACATGCATGCTTGCGGGCCTGTGTGCATGCATGCATGCACGCGCACGTAAAACGCTTCCCCCTCCCTTTCCCTCCGGTCTGCCAACCAAGAAAGGTTGGTGACCTCTGCGCTAGAAAAGTGGCCAAGAGATTGCTTTTTGAACTATTTTTGAAAGATATGTCTATGTTTGACTAGGGCACACAACTATCCTGTGAACTTTTTGCTAGATAAGTCTGAGATATGCAAAGCTGTCCTGTCTCCATCTGCTCTGCTTTTGCCTTGCAAACCAGAGGTGTATTTATTGTGAAGTCCAGCTGAAATTTGTCAGGATGTCCTCTAGGACAAGGCTTTTCATTGTACCACTTTTAGGATAAGGCAATATCTGAGTACCACCAGTCGCCCAGCAAGGTGTCAAAAATTTGACCCCCCAAAAAAGGGAAAAAATGAAAGTACAGGTAGTCCTCGACTTACAACAATTCGCTTAGTGACTGTTTGAAGTTACAACGGCACTGAAAAAAGTGACTTATGACCATTTTTCACACTTATGACTGTTGCAGCATCCCCAGGGTCATGTGATTTACATTCGGATGCTTGGCAACTGATTCATACTTATGATGTTCACAGTGTCCCAGGGTCACGTGATCAATGGCCGGGGGGGCAGCTCATCACTCAGGTTGCGGGGTGCCTGTAGGGGGCAATCTGTGGGTCTCTGTGGAGGGGAATGGGACTGGGGTGGGTGCCTCCCTTACGTCCCTCTCTCCCATTGTCCCTTCCTTCCTTCCTTTCCTTCCCTTCCTCTTTGTCCCTTCCTCCTTCCCTCCCTCCCTCTAATTGTTCCTTCCTTCCTTCCTTCCTTCTTTGTCCCTTCCTCCTTTCCTCCCTCCCTTCTATTGTCCCTCCCTCCCTCTCATTGTCCTTCCCTTCCTTCCTTCCTTCCTTCCCTCTTTGTCCCTTCCTTCCTTCCCTCCCTCCCTCTCATTGTCCTTCCCCTCCTTCCTTCCTTCCTTCCTTCCTTCCTTCCTTCCTTCCTTCCTTCCTTCCTTCCTTCCTTCCTTCATTGTCCTTCCCCTCCTTCCTTCCTTCCTTCTTTCCTTCCTTCCTTCCTTCCCTCTTTGTCCCTTCCTTTCTTCCCTCCCTCCCTTTCATTGTCCTGCGCTACACCATCCAGATCCCAGCCTGGTTTTGGCAGGCAGCGGTGCATTCTCACCACACGGAGCGGCCGGTGAGGTGAACCGGCAACATCACGGCCCTGCCTGTGCATGCGCAGAGGCAGAGGAGAGCGCATGCACTTCAGCCTCTGCACGTGCACAGGCAGGGCCAGGATGTCGCTGGTTCACCTTGCCAGCCGCTCCGAGTGGTGAGAATGGGCCAGGCTCGGTGTGCAGCTACAGCTGAGCTCCGCTCAGAAGCCGCCTGTGCTCGGCGCTCAGAAGCCACCCGGCGTGCTCAGAAGCCGCCCGCCACGCGGGGCACTCAGAAGCTGCCTGGCATGCTCAGAAGCCAGCCGCCGCATGGGGTGCTCAGAAGCCGCCCACCGCACGGGGTGCTCAGAAGCCGCCCGCCGCGCGGGGTGCTCAGAAGCCGCCTGGCGCTCAGAAGCTTCCCCTTCGCTCCAGCCAGCGAGGCAGATGGGCAGGGGCGCGAATCGGCGTGTGCTCAGGAACGCCCATTCCGCGCCCCTGCCCAGCTCGCTTGCTTGCCGGCACCCACAATCTGTCCGGCCTCCCCTCTGCCTGCTTTGCGCAGCTCCTCTGGGCCCCCTGCGCCCGCCGTTAACCCTCCCGCCACCATGCAGGGTAAGGTTGGCACCCCCGCCCCCGCCCAGATGCCTCGCCTCCCCCAAGCATTTTTTTACTCACCTGCTTTCAGCTGCACTCCCTTTCTCCATTTGCTTCTCTGCCTTCGTTTGCTTCTCTGCCTTTGCCACGTGTTTGTGGGTAAAAAAGAAAAAAAAGTTCCATGAGACTTTATAACTTCTCGTGAGAAGTTAGAAAGTCTCATGGAACTTTTTTTTTTTTGTCTCACAACACATGGCGAAGGCCGAGAAGGACAGGAGAAAGGGAATGCTGCTGAAAGCAGGTGAGTAAAAAAAAACGCTTGGGGGAGGTGAGGGCATCTGGGTGGGGGCGGGGGCAGGGGGGGCAGGCAATGTGTCACGCAGCTCCAGCGGAATCTCCCCTGAAGACTGCGTGAGGCTGCCTGCCACCCCCAAGGCCGCCGCCAATCAGCTGGAGCTGCGCGCTTTGATCCTGGGCTCTCAGTAGGACCCAGGCAACGTGCAGTTCTAGCTGATTTTGCCACAAGCCTCTGCGGCGCTGCTGCCGCTTCACCTCATCCACTTTTACCCTTTTTTTTTACATTTTGTTTTACATTTTTTTTTACATTTTCTTTTACATTTTTTTTTTACATTTTTTTTTACATTTTGTTTTTACATTTTTTTTTTACATTTTTTTTCAACCCGTCCTACGCGTACCACCAGCTAGGTGATCGCGTACCACCGGTAGTACACGTACCACGGGTTGAAAAGCCCTGCTCTAGGATGTCTACTATCCTTACTATTTTCATCCCATTTGGCCAAAAAATAAATAAACAAATAAAGCAGATGCAAGCTTTTTATGCTTCTCAATCATGCCCTTTGGGTGAAATCTTTGGTCAAAATAAATCTCAAAGAGGTTCAAATTGAATCCATTTATCTTAGTCTCTTGAATCACCAAATTGAATTGATTCACAATCCCCTCAATTCTTGACTAGGGCTGATTTTCAGAAGGCTTTCCTAAATGTAACGAAAGGGAATAACAATGATTTACTACTACTGTGTCATCATCAGAACTATTTGATCTGGTTTAAAATGATTGGATGATTCTCAAATGAACTATGCTATGAAATTAGTTAGAATAAACCAGTTGAAACATCTATAACATCTGATTATCTGGTCTGGGGTTCATAACCCATGATATTGAGAACTGAAAGTTCTCTAACAAGTATGAATAAATTCATTTTCTACTATTTTCTCTCATTTTACACATCACTCTTCTTTAAAAGCAAATACTTCCCTACAGTGGATTTCCCTTGGTGTATACTGCTTATCCTCTTCTAATAATCACATAGGATCAGCTATTATTAAATGAACTTTACACATTATTGATTTTCATGCATGAATCAAGCAGTATGGCTTTAAAAATTACTGTGAAATTATCCTTCCCACAAAGAACCATCATAGACATTTAAGAGTGGGCTATATTAGTTGCAGCAACAAATGATTCACACACAATCTGTTGGGATTTCTCCTCCAACTTGGTGTCCTGAAAAAGATATATTGTTCTGGATGAATTTGAAATTTACTCATCTAAAACTAAAATCATGACTGCTTTATTTAGGTTCAGTGATATAACGGGAACCAAGTTACATTAGTTTCATCCAGATTTGATGCTACTTCAGAGCGGAAAATCTGTTGATAGCCAGGCACAACCAAAAATGTTCTTTGGGGGACAGAGAGGGAGGAAAGATGCAAATGGTATTGTGCAGCTTATGACATCATCATATGATAAATTACATATTTCACGTAATCTGTACAATAGTGTCATAATGCATGTGGTTATTGTGGCCTCTTATGGATACCTTCAGAATTTTGGAGATGGTGAACACACATTTAATGGTCACATTGGGGAAGTAAACTGGACATGATCCATCTAGTGTACCAACTGTACCCTTTCTTAGACTGGGAGACCTTGCTCATGGTCACTCATGCCTTGGTCATCTCCCATTTGGATTACTCAATGTGGTCTAGAAGACTACTTGGAAACTTCAACTGGTCCAGAATGCAGCAGCATGCACAGACATGGGGGCCTAGGTTTGCCCATGTCATTGTAGCTCAAGCTGCATTGGCTTCCAGTTTCTTTTCAGGAACAACTCAAGTTGCTGATCATCATCATAAAGCCCTATAGGGCACAAGACCAGGCTATCTCTGGGACTGTCTTACCCTAAGGACTTCTACCTGTCTTACCAGATCAGATAAGGTGGATACACTCCTAGTCCTTTCCCTTAAATATTGTCATCTGATGAGGAAGTATGCCTTTTCCATAATAATAAATAATGCCTTTTCCATAATAAACTAAATAAACACTTTGCCTCCTGAAGTTCAGCAGGTCTCTACCCTCTTAGCCTTTCATATAGCTCTGAAGACCTGGCTTCCCCCCCCCCCAAGCACTGGGATAAGATTAGATAACTGCACATTAAAAGTTTGACTTAGTGCCATGTCTTTGTTGTTTAAAATGTTTTAATCAGTTTAGCATTATAGTTTTAATATGATTTTATACGTTGTTTTAACTTTTGTTTGGGAGCCGCTCAAAGTTGGTTAGAAGATCGGCAATTATATAAATGTTTTTAAATAAATGAAATAGAATAAATGATGACACGATAGCTTCTGTTTGGAGTAAGATTTCCCAGTTCTAAATTTTACAGGGAACAACTGCTTTGTTTTTTATTATTTCTTTAGCGATAAAACCTATGTATTGCACAGTTTTAAAGTGTTTGCCATTTCAAAATGTAGGGGGAAAAATTCCGTTGATTTTGAGCGCTGACAGAACTGAATTTTGGGATGGATTTCAAATACAGTACTGCAGAAAATGGGGTTCTGGGGAATCATCAGTTAGCTGGTGAGTTTTTTTCTTTGCAATTGACAACCTGCATTTTTCAAGAGAAAAATCAAATAACAAGGAATGATACCTCTGTGAGAATACAAGGAGACATACTGCTGTACTTCTATCTACTGTATTTCTCACAAAAGAAAAATGCTATCCAGAATGCTATTGTTAAGGACTATGTTTTATGAAAGTAAAATTTGGAAGTACTGTACTTTGACTTTACTTTTTATTCTTTAAGTTCCATGCTCAGTAAAAAAAAAAAAAAATGGCTTGGGTGGGTTTTTTCCATTGCTGTTGTTGTTGTTGTTGTTGCTTTAGTGAAAATAGTTAATTCAAAAGAGTATGTCTGCCCCTCTGAGAAAGCAAATATCGGGCAAAGGAAACAAAATTGCTAAGGCCTTCATGTCCTTTTCTTGACTTGGAAGTGTCTGCCTCAGCACTGCCAGAGGCAGAGTATTTATTTAGTTTATTCATCTATTGAGTGAATTTAAATATTAATGTTTACTATAAAACAATACTTACATAGCACAAAGATCAGCAGCAAGGTTACAGATTGTGAGACTGCTGATTTGAGTCCAAATAAGAGGTTGACAAGGAACAAAAGAACATTCCTCCTCCATTTCCCATCAAATCGCTGTCCTGCCCTACTAATACCACTACTTGTAAAACCAAGACTGGATTCTTTGCAAATCCTGTCCGGTCATAAACTTCAGAAACCTGAATTAAGACTACACCAGCTAGGAATATCTATCAAATTGGGACAACCTCTGAATTTAAATAAATAAATAAATAAATAACCTTTATTGTCATTTTTTATATTGTGGGCACAATGGCACACATAAAAAAATGAAATTTAGTTGCCCGCTCTCAAAGTGAAACATATACATGACACACACCTAAACATACTATGTACAACATATATATAGACCCACATCCCTACATATACATAGCAAATAAATATTAAATACTGTCCATCTTGAATATATAACGCAAGGAGGAAGTTTGAGAGTTCGCAAGGTTAATGCTGTATGGAATGAAACTATGGCTGAATCTGGATGTTCTGCTACGGATACCACGAAGCCTCCTCCCAGAAGGTAACAGGGAAAACAGGTTGTGAAGAGGATGTGTAGTGTCCCAGATAATCTTGCGGGCCCTGCTCAAGCAACGCTTCTGTGCTATGTCCTGGATGGTAGGGAGGGAACTGCCAATGATCTTTTCGGCCATCCTCACCACTCTCTGCACCGCCTTCCTGTCTGAAGCAGTGATGCCTCCAAACCAGACTGTGATGCTGTATGACAGGATGCTCTCGATTGTCCCCCTGTAGAAAGTGGTCAGGACAGGGGAAGGAAGATGTGCTTTTCTCATGCGGCGCAGAAAATGCAGGCGCTGCTGTGCCCGCTTCACCAGTTTCTCACTGTTTAGCGACCAAGTCAGCCTACTCGTTAGCTGCACACCCAGGAATTTGATGCTGGTAACCATCTCCACAGGAGAATCATTAATGCACAGAGAAGTGTGGCTGTGCCTGCCTTTTCTGAAATCAACAATGATCTCTTTGGTTTTTCTTGTATTTAAAACTAGGCTGTTTTCTTTACACCAGTTCACCAACCCCTCAACCTCCTTGCAGTAAGCTTCCACCTTGTCATCCTGAATAAGGCCCACTACTGTTGTATCATCTGCGAACTTCACAATATGGTTGGTGGCAAACCTAGCACAGCAGTCATGGGTCAACAGGGTGAACAGCAGCGGACTTAAGACGCAGCCCTGAGGAGAACCTGTGCTCAAGAAAATGGTATTTGAGGTATTTGTTCCAACTCGCACATATTGGGGCCTGTTGGTAAGAAAATCCAGAATCCAGTTGCACAAAGGAGTGTTTAAGCCTAAAAGGCCCAGTTTGTCTACTAGATGCTGGGGAATGATTGTGTTAAACGCCGAACTGAAGTCGACAAACAGCAAACGCACATGAGTATTTCTTTCCTCCAAGTGCTTCAGGCTCAGATGGAGAACGGAAGAAATAGCATCCTCCGTAGAGCGATTTGGTCGGTAGGCAAACTGAAGCGGGTCAAATGCTGGCGGGAGGCTAGATACAATAGTGTCTTTTATCAGCTTCTCAAAGCATTTCATGATGGTGGATGTCAGTTAGAGGTACATCTTTATGTGTTCCAGGTAAAGTACTGGTAAACAAATTAGGCCTTGGGTTGACCTGAACCTTACACACCTCAGAACCCAGTCTGCATCTCCAGAATTTCAAGGCACCTTTGCTGCCTTCTTAGGAAAGTTTCTTGTCAAAACAAGTGAAGATGAGGGACGAGGAGACTTCAGTATCCAACTGTTCTCATTTTGAATCAGAGTGCCTCTACCAATACAATATAACCAGGAACAACCCAAGTGCCATATCACTGGATGAATTTGGCTCTGCTAATTCTAATGCAACCAAAATCAAAAATCTGCCTTGCAATTTGTTCTGGCTGAGATTGTCTGTTTTGGCTTTTATATTAATGAATATGTTAACCTTCCTTTGTTCTACCTTTTGAACCAATTTATTGTTGTCTTTATCTGATATAAGAGACTAACTGACCTGAACAAATCATTTGAGCATTCATAGCTTTACGTCCTTACGTTTATATGTCTGACAATAAGCTCCACCATTGTTTAGTAACAGCCATCAACATTTTTAAAGAAAATCGTTGACTTTGGGTAGAGAGAAAAAAATCCCTTGTCCTATTTGTCTGAATTTTGGCAAGAGCTTTTCCCATAAAAAGAGCAGCTATTGGTGCAAATGTTATAAAATCCTGTTTGAAATGAATCAAATTACAGAAAGCTCTCCATTCCCCCAAATAATATTTGCACTTTCACACTGAGCAAAATTCAGTGAAAATTCTGTCAATTAAAACTATGCTAGGTGGGCTTGATTATTATCAGGTAATAGGCTAAAAGAAGCAGAATGGGAGAAAGGTCAGAAGTACTTACAGATTCAAGATGGAATGTAGAAGTGGACTAATGATATTCAAACTGTGTTTTATTGGGTGATAAGATGGCTTCCTGGTGCATCAAGGGATGTAGGGTAAAAAAACAAAAACAAATTGTTGATATTTATTTCTAAAAATATAACATCTGATGATAGAGTTATTCTAAACATGTCTATAGTTCTCTTGAGCAGTGCATCTTTAAGGTTGCTGGATAGTGAGATGGGTGGCATATAAATTTAATAAATAAATAAATACGTATGTATATATATACATACATTTGCAATATCAGCGAATATCTGTAGCTCGGGTGTAGGATGAGGGTGAAGTTTCATTCTCTGAGCTTGTGGGTTGGTTTCCGAATCTTTTGTTACCAGGCTAGGTAACATCTTCAGCAGAGTTTAGGGGTTCCTCTAAACTCCGCTGAAGATGTTACCTAGCCTGGCAATGGAACATTCAGAAACCAACCCACAGGCTCAGAGAATGAACCTTTACCCTCAGCATACATACATGCATACATACATATTTAGGGCAAGAGCAACAATCAGAAATTTGTAGATGACACCAAGCTGTCAGAAATAGGTAATATTCCGGAAGATAGGCTCAAGATACAAAAAGATCTTGATAGACTTGAATACTGGGCCTATCTAACAAAATGAAACTCAGTGGTGAAAAAAGTAAGGTTCTACATTTAGGCAAGAAAAACCAAATGTCCAGTTATGGAATAGGTGGTACCTGGCTCAATAGTAGTAACTGGGAGAGGAATCTTGGAGACCTAGTTGACAATCACTTAAATATGAGCAGCAGTGTGCTGCAGCTGTCAAAAAAAACCAATGCAGTTCTAGGCTGGATTAAGAGAGAGATAGAATCAAGATCATGTGAAGTATTAGTACCACTTTATAAAGCCTTAATAAGACACACTTGGAATACTGCACCCAGTTTTGGTTGCCACGATATAAAAAAAAAAGGTTGAGACTCTAGAAAGAGTGCAGAGAAGAGCAACAAAGATCATTAGGGGACTGAAGGCTAAAATATTTGAAGAATGGTTGCAGGAATTGGGTATGTCTAGTTCAATGAAAAGAAGATCTAGGAGTAACATGATAGCAGTGTTCCAATATCTAAGGGGCTGCCACAAAGAAGAGAGGGTGAACTGATTCTCCAAAACACATGAAAGCAGGACAAGAAGTAATGGATGGAAACTAATCAAGGAGAGATGCAACCTAGAACTAAAGAGAAATTTCCTGACAGTTAGAACAATTAATCAGTGGAACGACTTGCCTCCAGAAGGTGTGGGTGCTCCAACACTGGAAGTTTTTAAAAAGAGATTGGACAACCATTTGTCTGAAATGGTGTAGGGTTTCCTGAGCAGGGAGTTGGACTAGAAGACCTTCAAGGTCCCTTCCAACTCTATTATTCTATTATTCAACAACACAAGCACCTCTAGAACTGCAGCAGCAACTTTTCAAAGCATAGGTATGTTTCTGCACAACTTGGCTCTAAACCTGAGTACCTGCCATCTTCATTTTGCAAAGTGCTGGAGTCCTAGATGAAAAATAAACCCATGCAGGCAGCAACTACCATCACTACTCAGCCTCTCTTGTACTAAGAAGACAGTGGGAGTGACTCATAAAGTACAGGCAATTATGAAACTGCCCCCTTTTATTTTAATAAAAAGTACAAAAAGTGAAGTACAAAAAGTACAGTGAAGGGGGAAAGCAAAGCTTTTACATTACATTTTTCTACAGTCATGGCAATCCCACTGTCTACAAACTCCAGTTGTGCCCCCTCAAATGACAATTGATAACAAACTATCCAAGACTACAAAAAATAAAATCCCTTTAGAAATGCCATAATTGTAATTATGATCTGAGTTCTAAGAAACCGTGTTCTTACTGGAAACTGAAATTTAAGAACCAGGTCAATGGACATAGATGAAGTTCAAAAATAAATAATAAAAAAATAGTCCTGGGTTTGGAACAAGTCATAAGGGGTATTACGACTTGTTCAAAAGCAGAAACTGTCCCATGCGTGATTGTGCTGCAATCAAATGGGTTTTTAAATGTAGGAAGCACTCGATGTCTACCTGTGCCAGAGCACTCCTTAGAGCAAGGGTCTTCAAACTTGGCCCTTTTATGACTTGTGGACTTCAACTCACAGAATTCCTCAGCCAGTGTGCCTGGCTAGCTCCCTCCTTTTTATACATGGAGCTCTGGTTAATGCTAACCAATGAATGCAGAGGTTTCTCCCGCGCTAAAATAACAAGTCTGCCCGGGCCCCAGACATTCTGTCTCTTCAGTGACCACGTGGCCACTTTGTACCTGCTGCCTCATACAACTGAATACATTACAATGGACCTCCCGTGGGTAGAGTCAACCAGATCCTAGTTGAGGATCTGAGTCATCAGACCAAGGTCAAGAGCAGAGGATACATTTCCACATGATGCTAATGTTCTTCATGCCTGATCCCACTGAATGCCTTTTCTTGTTTTTCTTCTGAAAGTTGTTCATTGGCCAGAGGGATGACATCTTGTATTTTGCAGTTCTGCCAACATACATTTTATGTTTCTTTCTTTGGTGTTGCTGCTCTTAAGCCTTAGTCTTCACCTCTGCCCCACAGAGTGGGAATTAATTTCACAATCAAGCAAGGTGATTCTTTGGGTCACACATTAGAATGCTACAGAACATCTCTTTGAAGTCGTATCACACCACCATCAGTATGAAAAGGAAGTACACCGAGAGTTTGTTGCCTTTTTCTGTTTGTGTATCATACCTACTATGATTGTTGGGGGAGAGGGGGAGAAATAAATGTTATATCATGTCTGTGGAGTGAAAAATCCCCTGCTGCTTCCACGTAGCATACAAATGAAATAGTTTAGTCTGCATTTGCTAGGTTCTGGGATAGAGATTGCAAGAAGTTAAAGCTCAAACAGCTTACTGAACTTAAAAGGCTGATGCAATTCCAACAACACAACTCTTTAAAGCACTGAATTAAACACAAAGTTCCCCCCTCCCCTTGCTTTTTTGTGTTGCCTACCTTGCTGTCGCCTTGGGTTTGAAATGTATGAGATGTATAAAATTGAGTGGTTTTCCTTCTACTCAGTGTCACAGGCATTATGTTCTCTGTCTCCAGAAAGTCAGATGTTCTGAAATGGCTGCCAAAATGTCCAAGAAATCAAACACTGAACAATGACAGCTAAAATGAGCATATTTTCTTCCTCTTTTCCTCATGAAAAAAAGACTGCAAAGTTACTGAACAGGATGACCAACTTGGTTTCAAAAAAACATCCATCTTGTTTTGTGGGTGAGTGAGTTAACTGTTTTTATTTCTTAGTTGCATTTAACTATATCCTGGCATGGATTCTTAATCTAGAGCAGGGGAAGGCAATCTGATTTATTGAACTACAACTCCCAGCATCCCTCATCATTAGCCATGTAAAGGGGCTGCTGGGAGTTGAAGTTCAGCAATATCTCAGATGCATCAGTTTTCCTATCTCTTATTCAGATTCTGATTAGAAATAGTGCCGTAATATGTGTGGAAGGAGTAGACAATTGTTTTCTAGAATGTTGCATCAACTGTCTCATTTGCCAGCTAGCCTGAAACATGACAAATAATTGTATGGATTGTAACTAAGTTGTGCAGAAAGACACTAGGTTAGATCCCCCAAATATAAAGATAGCACACACAGATTAAGTTTCTGCTCATACAAATCCTTTTCAGAAGGTACTTCTTATTATCTAAAATATTTAGATCTCAATTGTGTCACTTTGATTACTTTAGATTATGAAAGAAGATGGTGGCCTTCCAAGTTTTTGCTCTGGACTCCAAGCTATGAATGAAGGAGTCTTTACCAGTTATACAATGCAATTAAGTTTCTCAAACTGGTTTAACTCAATCATTTCTGCCACCCTTTTAACTATGTCCTTAGCTGTACTGGTATATGCCCACTTAGAAAATGGATGATTCATGTAAGAATGTTCTCAAAACAGTAATGCTACAAAAAGCAACAATATTATCTGCCTCGGTCTTCAAAACAAGCATTACTCTGCACCCTTTCCAAATCAACATTACTGCACTCATTCAAACAAGTGACTGTAGTATAAACTGTTTGGTATCCAACTTCTACCCAATATACATACATGCATACATACATACATGCATACATACATACATACATACATACATACATACATACATATGTAAGTGTTTTTTTATGATGCACCCGGTCGGCCCAAATATGGGAAGAAGAAATCTTTTACCTGTATCAACCCCAATCTAGGGCTATCCATAGGCAGCAGTCGCTACTGCGACAATTATTTTTATGTTAAATTTGGATGGCTAACAAAGAGTTAAAGGGAAGCTGGTATAGCTATTTCAAGCTCCTTAGCTCTCATCAGCCAGCTATACCCTTCTGAGCCCAGGGGAGGGGAGGGGAGGGGAGGGGAGGGAGGGGATGGGAGGGATGGGGAGTGGAGAGAGAGGAGAGGAGAGGAGAGGAGAGGGAAGGGGAAGAGAAGGAAGAGAGAGAGAAGAGAAGAGAAGAGAAGAGAAGAGAAGAGAAGAGAAGAGAAAGAGAAGAAGAGAAGAGAAGAGAAGAGAAGAGAGAAGAGAAGAGAAGAGAAGAGAAGAGAAGAGAAGAGAAGAGAAGAGAAGAGAAACAACGGCAATGGTCCCAGTTACAGTGGAGCTAACTGCACTGTTAGGAAACCTGAAAGAAGAGGTTAGGGGGGTCATCAAGAAAAATCTATCTATGTGGCTGCTAGGAGTTGAAAAAACTTGTTGGCATATAATAATCATTTAGATACTATAATAATTTTGGAATAATATTCAATTTTTACTTTTACTTTCCCCATGAACTCATTGGGATTTTAATCTACTTATATTAATATTAATTGGAGGTAAACAATATTATTTCATGGAATAATTATTCCAACTTACTTAAAAGAATCCAAATACCAGAAAAGCTCTTTTCAAAGATTTCCATGAATTACAGCCTATAAGAAGCATGGTATAGCATACAATAATAATTTATATTCAGCTCCAACCACTCTCAAACTCAGAATGTCCTTCAGTTGCCTAATCAGACATGCCAGTGATTCCATTATCAAATTAAGTACCAGAGATTAAGGTTATTTTTTATTAGTTCTGATAGGTGAATATGTTATTCCATATGTAATAACCCTGCTTATGGGATTAAAATAGCACATTTCAATCTAGTTAATAACAAAAGGGAGAAATCCATATCTGAGCAAAACTTGCTCCAAAACTATATATATATATAGTTCTCCAACCTTCCTCCTTAGCCAGCTGGAGGGCAGGCCAACGGCGGCAGCGCCAGGAAGCAGGGGATTGACAAGGATGGGAGGGAGGAAGGTTGGAGAACTGGAGTGCAAAAAAGAGGAGGCGGGACAATTAAGGCAATTACGGTCAGCCAGGACGGATGGTCCTATCACACGGTCAATGAGTAAGCAGTTAGGCTAGCAAGGTTTATAAAAGTAATTTCCACCCCGAAACTTTACTCTGAGGACGCTGGCAGGGGACCAGCGAAAGCTAAGTTGTTTTAATATTGTAAATAGTTGTTTTTATTGTTTAAATTTTTTTAACAATAAACAGCTGGTTTATATTTCTCCCGGAGATCGAGGACTGTGTTATTGAATATATATATATATATATATATATATATATAAATCAGTTTGTAAAACTATATCACACAGGCCTTGTGTACTTTGCACAAGCTGGATAACTGAAGTGAATATTGTGTATGGTCTGCATGCCAGGGTTGTTATCAAAACTCTGCCGTCCAATTTTCACAAGGAAATTGGGCAATAGCTTGAAAAATCAGCAGAATTTATATATATATATATATATATATATAAATCAGTTTGTAAAACTATATCACACAGGCCTTGTCACCCTTTTATAAATGTACTTTGCACAAGCTGGATAACTGAAGTGAATATTGTGTATGGTCTGCATGCCAGGGTTGTTATCAAAACTCTGCCGTCCAATTTTCACAAGGAAATTGGGCAATAGCTTGAAAAATCAGCAGAATGTTTACCAGACTTCAAAGTCAGGGCAAGGAGAGACTTTATACAAAAAAATATCAATATAATACTTATGAGTATTTATGTTGTATGCTGCCTAGAGTTGCACAATCCAAGTTGGGCGACATTATGAATCTTGAAATAAATGAATAAAGAAACCTAAAACAATACAGGAGCAAAAGCATAAAGGTATTTGTTAATACCATTCAAATATATAGCTATCAGGTCTAGAGTTTTTCTAGGTTTTATTGATTTAGTAGTATTTGTTATTTCCTGAACGGAAGAAGATGCAGCTAATTTTTTTGTAATCTTCAGAACAGCAATATTATTTAAAAATTGTTAAATTTCTTCCTATGCAACCCTTTGACTCAAATCTTAAAAAGTATTAAAATAAAAGAATGCTGATTTATTAAATCAGAGTAATAAATATATTACTCTGAACATCTGTAAAGGTAGAAAAACATTACTTTGTTCTTGGTTTCAGTTGAGAGCTCAGAAATTTACTAGAACTACTCCCAATACCTTTGTTTTATGGAGTTCAATGAATATTGTATACACAAAGCATAAAGGGAATTAAACTTCAATTTAGCAAACGCTGAAGCTTTTTATAATCCCAGTGTCAGTTGTCTTGCATACGCCCTCAAAAATGTTGCTTAACTGTGTTTTCCAGATTTTCTTTTTTTGAAATATCCTGATTATGAATATGTACAAGTATTTCTTAGACGAGCATCTTAAAGTTGCCAAGGTTAAGAAATGCTGATTTAGAGTATCCCAACATTAAGAAAGAAGTTACAAGATTATTTAAGGCACCTTTGTCCTACCCTGCTCCTAGAATTCTGAAAGATTAAGAAAAATTAGAGCAGATCATTAAATCACAGGGTGATGTTAGGGTCTTATGCACTAGTACAGTGATGGCGAACCTTTTAGAGACCGAGTACCCAAACTGCAACCCCAAACCCACTTATGCATCGTCGAGTGCCGGGTGGGTGTGGCCCATTGGCTGGGTGTGGCCAATTGGGTGGGCATGGCCCATTGTGGTGGTAACGGCAGACTGGGTGGGACTAAAAAGTTCAATCAATCAATTCCAACTTTGCAAGATCTTTTTTTTCCTGTGAGAAGTTGAAATTGACTGATTGAACCTTTTTTTTTTTTTTGCACACGGCGGCGGAGGCCTAAAGTGAAAAGGTTTTATAAAACCCAGCTGAAGGCCTAGGACTGGGGCGACGGCGCACGTGCCCATAGAGAGGGCTCTGAGTGCCAACTCTGGCACCCGTGCCATAGGTTCGCCACCACTGCACTAGTAGGTAAATTAACAGATAATTGAAGGCACTCAGTATCTTAAGAGATCTTGGAATCATCTGAAGACATGCATTTACTGAATTTTCTCAATTGTTTGAAAAAGTGAATTTGTTTTAAAATATGGTCTTTTTTTAAAAAAATGTTTCAATATATGTACATGTAACTACGTCATTTTTTTTAAAAAATGCACATAAAGGAAAAGGGCAGAAAGGACATGTGGAGAAAAAAGGGGGGGAACTGTTTATCTTCATTTGTAGCCAAGGCAAGAGCATGAGATTTCGGTTTTGAAAGTGTTTAGTGCTGTATCTGTTATCAAATATATATTTGTGACAAACTTTTACGCTGGTCCCAGTACAATAATTTTTAAAACACGAGATTCTTCAAAAGTAGACAGTAAAGATGCTTAATAAGTACAATTTCTTCATATCTCACAGGTAAGCCCACTCTGCCAGAGCTAGGATTGCTAACAGTCTGAACTAATGAAGCTTTTATCAATAGCTGGAGGGATTAGGGATTTTTTTTTTCCTCTCCTTTTCAGACACATTATTGGATGCACTGAGACAGGTTGCTACTTTCTAGCCTCCCCCAGAACTGTCAGTAATGAACAGCTTTCTTTCACTGCCTTTTTATAGACACAATGGGCTAGTGGAAAAGCCATAGCAATTGCAATGCATTTTATTTATGGGTTTCCAGCTACATGGTCTATTTTTCCCCATAAGAGTTTTGTAGACTTACTGAATTACTTCTATATCACATTTCTGCTGTTATCTGTCCGATATCATCTTTAACTAGCACGCTGACACTTTGACCCAGAAGCAGAGCAGTTTCAGGAAAAATTTGGAAGGTACTGAAATAGGCCGATAGTTGAAAATATTAATTTTAGAACTGGGAGCCTGTCATCTTGCTAACTTTCTGAGATTTTGGAAGTCTCATTTATGGAAACATTTTTGCTAAAGAACGTGTGGTACCTGCCAAATGTTGTACCAAGAATTTTAGTCTTTCTTCCACAGTGAGGGCCTGTCAGATGAATTACTTACTATTCATAAGCTGTTTGGGATACCAAGTTTCCATCTGTATGAAAGCTTGGAATATATTTGTTGCTTAACTTAAGGTCACTTCAACAATCATGGGGGCCTATCAAATCTCTGCTGGAAGAATACCTTTCAAAAGACTCAGATGTTTTCAACGATTAGTTAGATTCAGTAAGTCCAAAACAGGAACCATTGAGCTCAGAATTCTCAGAATATTACTTTATTTGAAGGCTGAATCCAAAATATAAGCAGGACAGCAGTTAAGGGTCCCATAGGATAATGTTCAGAAAGGAAACAAATATCTTAATGAGTAAAAATCTGGTTAGAAAGAGCTATTTTTACAAAGAGGAATTCTCTCTTGGTGATTTGATTTGTATTCTACTGGATTAACAAAAGTGCTGGCTTAAAAACTTTCTTTCACTAGGCAATGCTGGAATTATATTTGAGCTATCTTCTGATAAATCTTGGAATGTTTTAAGCAGAATATGAACTGCAATCATGACATTAACATTGTTGTTGACTTCTGGATTGCCCTTGGATTGTACTGGTTGACTTTAGTCATTATTAGAATTCTAGATTTCTACCTTATTTTCTATTTTTTTATTGTTTCTAGTTGACTGCCTGGTGTTGTTGTTTTTTAGCATGCCATCTTGACATCCCTTTAGTAGGATATGAACTTTGGTAAGAAGCTGAAGTATCTTTACTTTTTGCTGGATTATTTGTGAATATGGGCTAGATCACGGGTTGGCAACCCGCGGCTCTGGAGCCGCATGTGGCTCTTTGAGCCTTCTGCGGCTCCCAGCCTCCTCTGCCATTTGCAGAGAGAGAGACAGAGAGAGGCACTTGCGCTTCCCTTCTCTCTCTCTCTCTCTCTCTCTCTCTCTCTCTCTCTCTCTGTGTGTGTGTGTGTGTGTGTAAAAAAAGAGAGTGGCCTCATGCTGTTCTCCGACAAGCTGACAAGCTTATTGGGTGGGGCTCCTACCTTTGCTGCATCTGCGCAGGAAGCAGGAAGCAGGAAGCAGAAGAAAGCAGAAAGCAGCAGCTCTCTCTCACACACACACACACACACTCACACTGAGTGGGGGAAAAGGACTGGCAGACCAAGGGCAGGAGAGAGCCAGCCCAATAAGAATGTGTGTCAGCTTGTCGGAGAACAGCGTGAAGCCAGTTTGTCAGGTGAGCAGAAGATCGGAGAGAGGGAGAGAGGGGGGGAGAGAGAGAGAGGGAAGGAGACAAAGAGAGGGAGAGAGAGAGAGAGAGAGAGAGAGAACTCATGCACAGCAGCCTCTATTTCTTTTTAATTAAACTCTTCAATCAAGCTCCCCCCCTCCTGCACGTGCGCAGGTTTTACGGCTCCCACTGTTTTCTTTTCTCTGGGAAACGGGTCCAAGTGGCTCTTTGAGTGTTTAAGGTTGCCGACCCCTGGGCTAGATTGATTCATTTCCATTCATTGATTGTTTAATTCTATGCCTGCTTAACCTGAGGCATCCTCAGTAAATACCACATGTGGATATTATGTCTCAGCTGTAATGGATGCTGGGGTGGGGGACACCTCTCATTACTATGTTACCACTTCTTAAAATGATGTAAGTTTGCTATTTACTTGGAATCTTAACTATATTATGTATGGGTAGGACCATGAGAGAGGCCTGTTGCTTTCTTATCCTACCTCTCAGGTGAGAGCAGGAAACCATGAGTTCAAGTCCTGCCTTAGCCATGACTTTGGGCCAATCACTTTCTCTCAGCCCAGCCCAGCCCACCTCACAGGGTTTCTGCTGTGGGGAAAAAAAGGAGGAGGAAGTTAGGTTGGATATATTTATAGCCTTGAGTTATTTGTAAAAAATAATGAAGTGGGATACAAGTAAGTAAAATAACAATATTAATATTAATAATGACTGTGCGATATCATAAGAAGGATCTGAAACTTCTGCAGTTACCTATTAGGAAAATAATGTGAAAGGCTGGTAAACAAAGTAATGCCACTCAAATACAACATAAACTATACAACATACACAAATTCACATGGACCTCAGTTAAAGCCATACTTTAAAGATCCACTTCACAGTTCAGACATCAGTTTGTATCATCATTGGTTTAGTCCACCTCCATCCCAACCTGATTCAAAATACCATCTGAAAAAAGTTGATTTTCTCTTGCTGCATAGCAAAACTGCTATGGAAAGACAGAACCTTAAAACTCAAAGACATAATATATTTATAAGTCACTGGTACAATTCTTGAATCAACTTTAAAAAAAAATTTTTAAATCTAAACTTTATTTTAGCATTGTTTATTATTTAAAAGAAAATAAAGACCTCATCATTTATTTAAAATTGGAGGAAGAGGAGAAAGCAAATAAATCAATTCAAATTCAAAGGAAAAAATCAGAAAATCAGAAAGTTCCCTTTTTAACTTTTTTAAATGACTGGTGAAATCATTTGATGGATTGTGAAATGATTTTTTGGGGGGTGGGGTTGCTTCCTTTGATTTTTTTTTCCCCATATGATTTTCAAAACCAAATTTCCTTGGGAGGGCTAGCAGTGTAGAAGCAAAATCCATAGAGGACAAAAGACCTGTCTTCTGACACTCATTATAATTCCAAAAGAGAGATGGAAGGATGAATGGATGGATGGATATCACTGATGAGATTCACAGATTATACTAAATCCTAACAAATTTGTTTTTGTCATAGCACAATTGGTGAATCTTGCCACTCTAATTTATGTAACAAACCACAATTAAAGTAGCTAATGACTATGTATGAGTGTGTCTTCCATGTCTAAACTACAGTCAGTGATAATCACAGATAGGATGGAACTATTATTTGGTTATTTGAATAATAAACAAGCAAATCTGATTGAAAGAAATTTCATGGATTATAATACTGATATTCCTCTTGTACAACTTCAGCTATATAGATGTAGACCTATAATTCAGTTTAGATAAGCCACAAAGGAACATGATTAAGCAAAATTGATTACATGGGAGATAGTTTCAAAAGAGGAAGCTATAGGTAGTGATCATTATAGAAGAATCTAATATTCTCTGATAAAGAAGTAAGAATACATCCACTGAATTCCTCAAATTTGCAGATATACTCAAGAATTTCATATTTATTCATAAGGAATCATCATGATTCTCAGTGACTCCCAACCTTTATTATGGAAGGGGAAAAAACAACCTCCAACAGATGTTTACTACTCAGAAAAATTCATTAAAAGATACTTTATGATTTTCTCTATGCATTTCTTTCTCCCTAGGATCCTAGTATCATTTTATTTTTCTCTGCAGTTCTTATAGCTTAACCATCTCCTTGCTTATGTTACCTTTCTACCTCAGTTGCTACTTTTTTCCCCAGATGAGAAGAAAACTAAAGTATGAGCTTTATGGATGTCAGAAACAATCTTGTCGTGTCAATTTTTTATATATATAAAAGATGACTTTGTGTCATAGACAAACTGTTTCTTTCTGTTTTCTCTGACAATTCAAAGAAAGAGTAATGCATACAAATCATTTTACTGTTTAAAAATTTTGAATAAAACATGCTAACCTTGTCATACCAAGTGACAGACAGAAATGTCACCCTGGTTTCCTTGGGACAAATAATCCATATACTTCATGTATAATTCATCTGATCTTTAAGAATGTTTAACAATATTGAATTTAGATAAATTTCAATGTTATAGCGCATTAAAGTTTCCTTTATCAATTTGCACATGTGCCTCTTTTCTTTTAAGCCTCCGTCTCTATTGTTCCCTCTTCATGTTAACCCTAAGAGGTGCAGACATAGTATTTTCTTCTTAACACATCAAAAGAGATATTGTCTTAAATAGGGATCTTCCTGGTAATTGTATGTAAGGAGCTGGGAGATTTTGAAGATATAAAATTATCACAATGGCACACTCAATAGCTCAATCTTTAAATGTGGTAGAAAAAAATACTGGAGTGATAGAATAAAGTTCACAGCTTCAGAATATAGTTTTTTTTCTAAAATGGATCTCTATTAAAAAGAAGAGCCCTCTATATAGATAATTTTCAATAATGAAGAGAAATATTAATATTTTCATTGCATGCTACTTTTCAGCTCATAGGTGAATGAAGTTATTTTTGGAAGGGGAAGAATTATAACGTATTTAACTCATGTAGTTTTGAGTTGGAAACTCCTTGCTATTACCATAGGTGCTACTACTTGAAACTCCCATGTATATTATATTGAAATGTTAGATTGCAGCATCTGAATGTGAGCATTGATAAGTGTAACAAAGCATTGCAATGTGACTAAATATTAGCTTTTGGATGAAGTATACTCAAGTTTCTTGATCCAACCATTGACATACCATGTAAGGGGAGAGCTACTTATATATAACGATGTGGGAAGTCCACTTTGCTCAAATCAGTTTGCTCATTAACTATGGGGTTTCTAATAATTTATGGAGGAAGTACAGCTTTATTTGAGGAATTGTCAATGAGCTCAGGGTTGAGATGCAGATATCTAAGTGTGTAAGGTCATGCAAGATGAGGTAGGGTGAAGGAGGAGAAACAATTTGGTGACTATGGATTGAAAAGAGAAGTGAAGGAGTACATGAGGAAGGTGGCCACATAAAGAGAATGGATGAAGACCGAATTGCTCAATGAATTAGGAAAACTTTTGGAGGGAATGGATATGCTCTTGAAAAGAGTGACATGAAAATTTTAAAGAATAAAACATGATTGATACGAAGCAGTGTATGGATGTGATGCAAGCAACAGTAATTTGGAATGATATAAAGGAACTGATGGTTATAGAAGATGATGTTATAGATGATGGTGTTGGTATAAACTAATTAGATTGCTTTTTTTTTCTTATTTCCTGTCTGTAATTTCTTGTCCTCACTATTTCTCACTCTGTTTGTGCCTTCCATAACATTGCAAAGGGAATAGGCGATAGCTATGTACATATATGCACATATCTAGTTTTAAATGATACTTGAAAGATCATAGTAAAGGAGAACAGCTGGTATGATGAAGAAAACTTTACATTTCTCCAAAGTCTGAACCACAGTACACTTCAATAATCAAGCTAAAACACAATTATTCATGTCTCCAAACCTAAGAGTAGCATAGTGCATGCCAAAATTTTAAGAGGTGCATACATGTCAATTATTTATGAACATAAAGAGGCATTTGGGGAGAATGTTCATGAGAAAGCTTTGTTTAAATAGAAAAGAATATTAGTAGCTCAGGATTGAACTGTGGGGTCCTTAATGCTCTCTGGGCTTGGTTGTTTTCTTGCAGATGTTTCATTACCAAACTAGGTAATGCTATCAGTGCATTGATGCGCAGAAAAAAGTCTGCAAAAGAACAACCAAGCTTAGAGAGCACCAAGGAACTCACAAAGCATGGTATCACTAGCTCCCCGGTAATCTACTTACAATGGATAGCCATGTACTTTGCCAAACTGAAAGAAAAAAAAAGTTTAGAAACATACATTTTAATAATATTTGTATAAAATATCCAAGTGTGGGATATTTTGTGTTTTCTTCTTAAAAATCACACCATTTAACAATCAAATAAAGTTAAACATGCTGACACCAGTCAGTTATTCAAACACTGGTCCTTCCATCCCAAGAGGACAGCAATGCATTGCCAAAGTACCATCCATTTTATGATATTAAATTTTTGGCCCCTGGTTGGCTATTAGTTTGTTGTGGAAGAGGAGGAAGTAGCAATTGTTCAGCTTTAGACATGACAATTCCCAGTAGTATCTTTAAAATTAGAACACTAGATGTTAGGTATAATTATCATAACTAATAATCATGGTGCCTATATGCAGTAGAGCCAATTTGGTGCAGTGGTTAAAGCATTGGGCTAAGAACCAGGAAACCATGACTTCTAATCCTACCTTAAACATGAAGTCACCTGGGTGACCTTGGGCCGGTCTCCCTTTCTCAGCCCTAGAAAAAAGGCAATGGCAAACTACATCTGAAATCTTGCCAGAAAGACTGCAGGGATTTATCTAGGCAGTCACCAGGAGCCAACAATGACTCAAAGGAACAAAAATCATACATATACCATAGGTTTTTTTTTCTTTTTGGTGGGAAGGATTTACATTTAAGTAGCACTGGGTTACATAAAATATAGGGCAAAACAACATAGGGTTCTTATTGTTTTCATTGCCTTCTCTTACTAATCAGAATCAGATTCTGTACTTTTCCCCTCCTTTCCTTTGATCTTTTATCTCACGGCAAGCGGAATGGATCTTACCAGCAAGATTTATTTATGATTTCTATATAAGAGATGAAGAGTATGACCTCTGATAAAAAGGAACAATAAGAACAATAAGCTTTGCTCCACTTTGCTTTGTGCCCTGCCTAAAGGCTATAAAGAAATGGTGATATTCCGACGTTACTCAGGCAGGCAGAATGAAATTTTCAATGAAGGTTGTTTTAAAATCTGTTTCCTTTTTTAATGAGGTCTATCAGGAGTACAATTCTTGCTTTTACCTCAAAGGCTCATTTTATCTGTTAACCTTCCCCCCAAAGGGACATTTAGCCAAACATATAAAGGGATTTAAGAGATCTTTTAAGCCCTTTAAAGTTTGAGGGTGCCCTATTTACTTTTAAAAGCTCTGATCAACCCCACCCCCAGAATCCTTGCCCATTCTGGGGAAGGCACAAAATGGTCCAACGTGCCTCTTGTTCAACTGCACAGACCAAAACATCAACTTTCTTCCTTCTAACAAAAAAAAATAAATGCTATGGTTGGCTGCACTGCTACAGTATTTGGTTGGGATGAAGTTGAGAAGAAGAAGGAAGAAAATGTGTGTCACAAGAAAGAACATTTGCCTGGGGAAGTCCTGAAGGAAAGTGGGTTGAAAATTAAATAGAGTGGCTAGGAAGGTGAAAGGAACCAGGCCCCCATCTCTGACAATTGGGTGGTTTCCTTCTCTCCCACACAGCAATGTGCCCTAAAAATATTTGCATCTACAAGGAGAAATGTTATCTAAGAGTGCTAAATAAGGGTGGCAATAAAAATGGCAATTGGGGGGGGGGGAGTTCCCATGATTTGTGAACTTCATTAGCATCGCTAATTACGTGGGATTTTACAAACTGTCAAAGTAAAAATATTGCATTTTTCCCCATCCCTCTTCTGTAAGAAACACACTAGATTTCTATTCTCTTTTGCAGATAATAAAAATTAGTATCCCCAACCTGGCAGATAGTTAGAAGTAACAACCTCCCCAAATTGCCAGACGTAAATAAAGAATAATTCAATCAGACAGACATTTCAATAGAAGAATAATAGCAGGCAGTTAGGATTGGCTGCTTGCCAACCTCTGAAACAAAATGGAGTATTAAGATATTGTTTTATTGTCCTGAACAGATGAAAGGAAAGGTACCTTTGTATAAAAGATAGCAAATGCTTTTACTGCATTAATCCATATATTTCCAGAATGCATATGTTCACCTCACCCACTGAGAAAAGAGTATGTATACATGGAACCCCAAGTGATTTTCCTTCCTTCCTTCCTTCCTTCCTTCCTTCCTTCCTTCCTTCCTTCCTTCCTTCCTTCCTTCCTTCCTTCCTTCCTTCCTTCCTTCCTTCCTTCTTCTCATAATTTAATCTAATTATTCTTTTTCCAGGCTCATTATGTACCTTTTTACCATGTTTCTTTTCCGCTTCCAACAATATGGCTCTTAATTGAGCTATTTGGGACATTTCCTTATTGTGTTTCTTTCTTCTTCCTCTTTTTTTGTCTTCCTCCTCTTCCTCTTCCTCCTCCTCATTTATTATGGGATTCCCTAAGACAACTGATAAATCCCTCCTGTGTGTGGCACATGCCAGTATAGCTACATGAAATTTGACACTCAAAGTTTAGGTTCATTAGTATATTTAGATTTTAAAAATCAGACTAAATTCTCTATAGCCAGATAACAGACAATAAGGACTTCCATAAATTCAGGTTAATAATATTCACAAGCTATTAATATCCACAAGCAGTGAGACTATGCTGGTTTTAAGGCAAGAGTTGCTATATTTCTTTCTTCAAAACTGAAAATTATTGGGCTGAAGTATATATGTTTTAATCAATTGAGGAAGATACTAAATGCAATAGGACATTTCCTTTGTTTAAAAGAAAAAGAATATTATGGGTACTGTTCTGGGATTTCAGAAATGTTATAAATGGCCCTTATAGTCTAAATTCTCCTATTTTGCTTTGTAATTACATTGAACCAAATAAAAGAGCAGTGTGCATCTTATCAGCTCTGATTGGAAAATATATTTTCTGTTCAACAATTCACTGGGAGAATACTCTAGAAATAGAAAATGGATTATTTCCTTTTAGCAGTATATGAACTAGAGCTGGCCCTATTATAAAGTAAAGCAACTGCATAGTCTTTAATCAGTAAATAAAGAAGAGATTGCTTGTCTCAAATGCTTTCTCTTGGCTGTACTACGAGGGAAATTTTCAACAATATTTACTGGAATAATAGGTAAGTATTGGGATATCACATTTATTGATTACTGTTATGCCCCTTTATATTAATTGATTTTATCTCATAAGCACCCTTTCTTTGGTCCATTGTTCAGCATTTATTTCTGTACATATACTACTGTTGGCTTGTCAACTACCTACTCTCAGTAAATTGGCCTACAAATCAGACTAATGTGTAATAATATGCTGTGGCTGCCATTTTCCATCATCCCTTTCCAGAAGATTAGTTGTTTTGATGGCCACTATTCATATCAGAACTGACTGAAGGCCAGTGTAGTGCCTTCTCCACCCTCTGATCAACTAGACAGAAAGTTGAAGCATCAATATTGGTTATGCAATTGGTGAAAGACAGCGGGTTAGTTTAGGTGACGGAAGGCAATTTATAAAGAATACATACCTTCATCTTCCAAGGAACAGACCCAGGAGGCCATTTCCTGGCTTTGTGACAAAGGCTGTTGCCCAATCCTGATTACACTAAATCCATTTATTTAAAATGAATACATCCCAATGTAAACAAAATCGTAAGATGGTTCACAAATCTCTCTATCAGTAGGCAGCATGAAAATTCAGTGGATATGTCCATACTGATATTAGATCCCACTGTTCTCTTTGCATATCCTAATTCAATCCAATGTCCAATAACTTTTGCAAAGCTGTTATTAAGCTTCCAGAAGTGATATTAAATAGGAAGAAAAGCTGCAAAGAAGAGTAGTCTCCTCCTTGTCCTGCATTTGACACTGTACACTTCCATCTCTTGCCTCATTGATTGGGAGTATAAAGAATTCCAACCTGCACCATGAATTTCACCTTTGTGAAATTCCAGAAATCCTTTAAAACGTGGTTCTTTCAACAAGTCTGGGGATCCCCTGGTAACAGTGAGCCTGCATGCCGATAGCATTACATGCAACCTCTTGATGTATTCCCCTCTTGCAATTTTGTTTTTATTTATGTTTAATTGTTTTACTTTGGTTTTATAATATGTTTTAATTATTGGCATTATTGTACAGTACAGTGCCCAATAATGTGTGAGATGGGTGGCCATATGAATTTGATGAATGAATGGAGGAATAAATGAATGAATAGATGAAAAATATAGTACAGTCAAAGCTGCAATCTAATACATTCTCACCTAGGACAGAATACCTTTGAATTCAGTGGAACTTAACTTCTGAAGAGATGTGCATAAGATTGTACTGTGAGTTCCTGGAATATTTATAAAGGAAAACAAACACTTTGGAAACATATTGTGGCTGACTAAAATAAAAAGAAAAGTAGAAGGCTATTTTCTTCAGTACAATATTTAGCAGTGCATATGGACTGTGGGTGCATTGTTGAAATAATACTTTTTTTCCTGAGGACTTCCCACTTCTGTTAAGTTTTCAACATCAAAACAACCCCACACCCTACTAAAAACAACTTTTCCCTCTCTATATAACAATTTCCTTGGCTCCTTTGCCAATCAAGGTGATTGCACAATATGTTTTGAAAGGACACCGACAATAATTGGTTAAGGTATATCAGCATAAATCCTGCTGCTAAGGATCATATGGATGACAATTACTTCAAAATAAAACTGAGTGGGAAAAGATTTCAATTTCCATGAGAGGCATAGACTTTACATAGACATTATTTTTTGCTTCTCTCCTAAATCTTTTTCTCTGAAATCCTTCCTTCCTTCCTTCCTTCCTTCCTTCCTTCCTTCCTTCCTTCCTTCCTTCCTTCCTTCCTTCCTTCCTAATGTGAAAAATTAGAAGAAAGGCTATTTGGGAGAGACAGCTTAGCCAAATATCAGTGATTAACCAATGATACACAGGTGAATTAATGGGTTATATCCACTTATCCCATTCTACATAACCATTTTCCTTGGCCACTTTCAGCTTGTCACATGCCCCCAAATGTCCATGTTGTGGACAACAATATTGAGGTTGAGATTACAACAAGTGGTTTTGAACTTTCCCCAGTATGTTTCCATAAATTTCCCCAGTATGTTTCCATAAAGCTCAAATTGTTTCATTCCTTAAAGTTGCAGCAATTTCAGTTGTGTTTTGCCCAAAACCTATGTGAAAATTTACCAAAATCAGGTAACTTCTGGATGATATAAAATGCCCACTTCCCCAAGGAAGCTGCTGTATGCATAAGATTTAGTTAGCACAAGTTTAAAAAAAAAAAAAACACAACCTGAGAAATGAGCATTATCATGATTCTTTACTATTTTCAGAACAAAAAAATGAAAACACAGCCGTATTATGTAACTTGGACTAGAAAGTATTGACAAGGTATTGAGACTTCCTCAATCTTTTAGAGAAGCTGATAGTAAGGGAGACAATGGTAAGAGGAAAAACAAGAGAATATACCACTGCATGAGTGGAAATATGCTACTTGATGCTAGATGTAGCCTTGTATGTTCAAATAATAGCTACTCACATGACTTCTGGTAATATATTGCCTGCCTCTCACTTGTATCTATTAGTCAAAGATTGTGTTTGGGATTTCTCAATAAGCCTTTACCTTTCCACTTCAAGGTACTATCAAAATGTTAAAAGTGGTGTCTGTGGAAGAGCAGGAACCTGCTGGTGAGCTGGATTAGCAGTATTGCTGCCCTTTACCACAATGGGATGACATCTAAACATCGCTCATTGGAGGCATGCAGTCCTCAGCCAGATTAATTTTTAATTTTCTAATTTCTTAAAAGGGCAAATCTTGAAACTGGATTTTTCCCTGCCCCTATGCAATGCACAAAACATAAAAATGTCAAGATCATTGATCAAATAGGCATAATTGCACAAGGGGATGGCTTCTTCTGGTGGTTGAAACTGAAATCATTGAACGTTGGATAAGTGCTGTTTGGATAATAAAATACTTACCATCTGCTCTCTCAGCACAAGTAAATGCCACAAAATGATTCCACTATGATATAAGTAGGTACCCTAGGAAAAGCTCGATCTGAAGGGTTGTACCTAGGCTTCCATAGCAGTTTAAACTGATTGGAGCATTACTTTTGAAAAAAAAAAAATTTCAAGAGGCAATGCATGTTGTCATAAGATCTCTGCATGTAGATTAAGGATTATATTCCAAGATTTGTATATTTTAACCTACATTTCCAAGATAAGACTAATTCATGTCTTATGTCTGGTGGTTAAATTGTGAACATGAGAGGAAACAAAGTGCAGTTTATAGTTGTTGGATATTATTTTGACATTGGTCTTCTTCGTATCCTTATCTATGAGCTCATACGGAACATGATGGTTTAATCTAATTTTTTAAGGTTCTAAAAATCTTGGAAAAATCAATGAATAGAAAAGTCTCCCCTTTGCAAATTATAATGTAAAAAGTGGGAAAGGACTTGAAAAGGAGAATAGGAAGGAAGGAATGCATTATTATGATGATCTCCATGCTTCTTATGATGATCTCCATTCAACTTCACATATTATACAGCACAATGTTTCTCACCTTGGTAATTTTAAGATATATGTACTTCAAATCCCAGAATTCGTTAACCAGCATGGTGGGTGGGAGAGTTCTGGGAGTTGAAGTTCTTAAAATCACTAAAGTTGAGAAACACTGATATTTACAAATAAGGAGATTGACTGCATTTTGACTGAATATTGTCTGGTGAATAGCTGATAGTATGTAAGCCCTGAGCATGTGAATTGAATTTACAGAACAAACAGTTCACCTTTTCTCAGTCCTTACTTGGAGTGATTATTGAGGATCAGATAAATCTCACAGCAGACAATTCATATTAGAAATTTCACTATGAGGACTGATGGACTTAGATTGCAAGACTACTTCAGAGCTTAGCTACAAGGAGAAACTGAAAAAAATATTACATTCTCTGTTTTGATATCTTTTTCTCTGTTGTATTATTTTGTTTAAAGGTGTATATGTGTGAGTGTGTTTGTGTGTGTGTGTGTGTGTATTATGGGAGTTAGCTTCAAAAGTTCCTTACAAAATCTGCACAAAATCTAGATCATTTAATTGACAAATTTCTAAAAGCTACCAGTACTTCCCCTGGTGGCATTATACTAGAATAATGTGGCATTATACTAGAATAATGTTAGTGTTTCCTCCAAAATGAATTTGATATTACAAAATGAAGTAGATGAAATCTACGTCATAATGTAAAAGTAAGATGAAGTCTCTGAAGTAACTATGAATTGTCTATAGCCTTAGAGTTACATGTGGCCCAGAAAATTTCTCCTTGGGCTGACTAGCATCCCTAAGGGGGTCACAACTGCGCTGATACTACTTGGGAAAAAATAAGCCAATATACTTTCTTCTTCAGTACAAAGTCTACTTTCGTTTCCTATCTGTACACCTGGAATCCATCCTGAACAACTTTGCAAATTAAATCAATGAAAAAAGTACTGTATTAATTTTTGTATTCATTGATGCCAATTCCTAATTTTGGAAATAAATGTCAAGCTCTTAGCAACCAACCTCAATTGGAAGCAAGATTTTGTCAGAGTTTCCTTTATCAAGATTTATTGAAAGGGAATGTGTAAGACTACGGACGTCTCAGCAACTGGATTGCTTTCCCTTTAGAATCCAATTGTTCTCTCAGTTTGTTAAGAAGAAAATTTATGCCACTGTTCATTAACAGCGTCTCTCTGAACTGGTGAGAGAGCTTAATATTTGCATTAGCTTTTCTTTTTTTTCTTTTTATTTCCTTTTCCTTTCGTATGATCATGTGCATTTATTAATAATGATAAACAGTGGTAGGACTAATAACTTGTTCAGAATTCTATAGGCATTTCCAATTTATACACAATCAGTTAATAAAATACCGATCTTCAAATTTCATGACAATTATAAACAACTCCCTGTTTATTTGCTGACTTTTTATTCTTTTATTCATTACTTCTTTTTTCCCTTTCTTTTTCTGTAGTTATTTTTTTTCCCAAAATAATGTATTAATTATTTTAAGTCAAGATAGCAGTCATGATGATGCAAGTGAAGGCCCTTTTGTACATGTGCCAACACTGCATGCACATAAGAAGGGTCAGGGCTTCTCTTGTCCAGTGGCAATCACCATTTTGACATTTTTGGCACCATCCTCATTCTGATGCTGTTCCCTGTAAGATTTTCTGACTTCTAAAAGCAAAGTGCATTGGCCTCTACTAGCATTTCCAATAGGTAGAAGAAACATCTGCAGATACTCAATACACGAAGTCTTCTACTTCCTGAAAAGGTTGCCCAAGACTATGAAACGCATGAAGCATTTAAACAAGGCAGTTCTGGTCCCATTCATGTCTCAGAAGGGAAATTATGATGAAATGCTTCATGAAGGTGAATGTGTCTATCTCACACCTCTCTAGTCTGCATCAATGTTATGGAATATATGGGACACTGAGCTCCTAAGTTCTACCAACTGACACTAAAAAAGATCAAGGGGGAGGATTATAGCATTAAATAACCTTCCCAACCTGCCATTGACCTGGATTTGGGGTGGAAAGATGAATATACTTGTGTCTATAAAGTCCTTTTCGATCTCCCACACATATTTGTATTTCCTTGGCTTAGCTGTTTAATACAGGGATCAATTTTGCATTACCTCCTTCTGGATGTGAGTGTTTTTACAGGAAAGGCCATAAAACATTCATGGGCCTAAGAATGCGAACTGAAGCAAACTGAATCTGGGCAGATTTGCCTGAAAGAGTTTGTCAGATGAAATGGTGATTCGGGTTTGCTTTGCCTCACCTCAAACACTATTAAAAATCTTTTTCATTTACTTTACACAGCTTCACCTATTTTATGATTATGTGGAACTTCAGCACAGAATATCCTGCTAAAGGAAAGGCTGTTTATATAGAAACCACGCTAAAGTGGTACAGGCCTAAGATAGATGTATCATTTAATTATTCAAAATGCATAGACTGCACTCAATGTGAAGGAGTATGTATTGATCTCTGATTCTTCGTCTTGTGTAGCATCATCAAAGAGACCACCTAGGTCACTTAGAGAACTTCTGACCCATAACTCTCTAGCCGTTGAAAAGTTCTAGCTATGGAGAACTCAGTGTGTAAAGTTTGAAGCCAAAGAGGAGAATGACAAGAGACACAGCCTTGTCATCACTATTTGTAATTAGTATCTGGAAGAATGCCCATTTCCCAAGATTTGTAAACATCTGAAATTGCAAATTCACAAAAAGATCCTTATATCCCACCCACCCACCCAAAGAAGACACAGCTAACCACATGACACAAAATGTTTCCTATCTAAAATTCAATACAGTTGGAAGGGGATGTTAGTGAGCAAAAGTCACAAAGAGCTCAGATCCTGGATCCAGCTGCTTTTTTCAAAAAGGTATGCTATTCCTGACATACTTAATTGGACTGTACCTAATTGATATATTTTGCTTTATTGAGTGGTTCTATTTATCCCACTTTCTCCTCAAATGAATATTCAAGGCATATAACATGTGACTTGTCTTGGCTTGTTGACTATTCTTCCTGGACTGGTCTTTTGCTAACTAAATAATCTGATGATTGATCAGTCTAACATGGTTCATGCAACATAACACAACCAAGAGACATAAGAGATATTGCTAATAAAATATTTGGAAATTAGGAATTCAGCTAAATGCTTTCCAAATCTAACTATGATAGCCCAGACAATACGCAGATTTGAAACCAAGTCCCACAAATCTGGAGTTCTAGACTAATTATGGAAATTCATATTTTAAAACTGAGAGTATTAGGAATAAAATTCATTTGCTCAGAGAAGAACAGCAAGAAAGATGGATGAGGATAGTTTTCCTCATAGGTTTCTATTCTTAACCATGAACATAACAAAAGATCTAATTTTTGTACTTACAAACAAAAATACACAGTCATGATTCCCATTTTATCACTTGCTCCTCCCGCAGATGCCTTTGTTTACATGCAGGCACACACATACACATTTCTATATTTCATCGCCTTCTTTTTTCCTTGGGGCTGGGAAAACAACTAAGAGGACATATCTGGACGGTGTTCATGGGCAATACAGATTAATCTTCCTTCCTCAGGATAGCTCGATATTTCCTGAAGAAAACGTATAAAGTACAGATGAAACGTGAAGTATTAATACCACTTTACAATGCCTTGGTAAGGCCACACTTGGAATACTGCATCCAGTTTTGGTCACCACGATGTAAAAAAGATGTTGAGACTCTAGAAAGAGTGCAGAGAAGGGCAACAAAGATGATTAGGGGACTGGAGGCTAAAGCATATCAGGAACGTTTGCTGGAATTGGGTATGTCTAGTTTAATGAAAAGAAGGACTAGGGGTGACATGATAGCAGTATTCCAATATCTCAAGGGTTGCCACAAAGAAGAGGGAGTCAAGCTATTCTCCAAGGCGCCTGAGGGCAGGACAAGAAGTAATGGATGGAAACTAGTCAAGGAGGAAGCAACCTGGAACTGAGGAGAAACTTCCTGACAGTTAGAACAATTAACCAGTGGAACAACCTGCCTCCAGAAGCGGTGAATGCTCCAACACTGGAAGTTTTTAAGAAGAGACTGGACAGCCATTTGTCCAAAATGGTATAGGGTTTCCTGCCTGAGCAGGGGGTTGGACTCGATGACCTCCAAGGTCCCTTCCAACTTTATTATTATTATTATTATTATTATCCAAAAATGTTATAGAACAAAATGAAACATAACGAAAGTTGTCCAAATTGCATTTTTCATACAAGTTGTTGGATGAAGATGCAGCACAGTGACAGATTATGCCTTTCCATGAGAAACCTTGTTGTTGGAGAAGAAAAGATATTTCGGGCTGCAGGCTGCTTCCTGAACACCATGAGAATTTTATGATTGTCTGTATTAGCACTGCCCTCTTTTCAAGTGTGTAGGTACATTTCTAGCTCAGAATCTCCCCCCCCCCCCGCTTTGGCCCAGTGGTGGGATTCCAATATGTGAACAACCGGTTCTCTGTGTGGATGCCGCTTCCGGAAGTCCATTCTGGGCCTGGGCAACAAAAAATTAGCTACCGGTTCTGCCAAACTGGTGTGAACTGGCTGAATCCCACCACTGATTTGGACCCATAAAATATATCCAATAAAAATGAAAACAGATAATGCATCTGAAAAAATTTACCAAGGATGTTAAATAGTTAGAAGAAAAAGTAGATAGGATGGTGGCAGTGGTGGCAGAATGTCTAATTTATTTCCATATTCTTATTCCGTATTATTTCTTTCATTATTCCTGGGCTATAGAGAAGATAGTTCATTTCATACTAAAAGAATATGCAGGAATGCAGGAATTCATGCTTGATTGGGGAGGCAAGTTTGTTTTTATAAGTTTTTGTCCAACTGAACCCAGGATAAGGGGGCAATTTAGACTCCAGTTTGGGTAGCTTGGCTTATAACCATGGCAAATAATTTGGCTTATTCAGATTTGGCTCAACACAGTGGGCACAAACAGTTAGCATTGTCCATCAGCCTGTGACAGACAAATTCTTCTTTATTTTTTCAACCACTTCACATTCCCTTGTGTGGTTAGGAGTTAGTCAATGGAAAATATGCTTATCTTGCTTTCATTAAACAATAATCGTTGCAGGGGTCTATAACCTTCTTGGCTTCACACACCTCAGTTAAATGTCAAGGAAACTCATCTTGAGAAAACTTCTCCTTTTATATGTATTGATAGTGTAAAGGAAAGACCTGTTCTTGGAAGATTATTGGAAAATCTTTCTCCCTCTGGATAAATCCATCCATTTTTTTCTAATCCAGAAATTAAAAGGGCCTTTAATACCAGTCTCTTGTGTGAATCCAGCCAACATTTTTACTAGCACTACTTTTTTTAAAAAATCCTATTTTGCCAGATTCCTCAAGTCAAGTATGTACCATGTAGTTCATTTATTAGGATGGGCAATGCAGGTGGGGAAAAAAGAAGCTGATAATTTCACTTATTATTTCAATTAAATTTATGTACATTGGCTGCTAGTTGCTTCAAGATTTATGAACCTTTACATTTCACTTTTAATTAACAAAATCCGAGAGTCATTCAAGCACACCACTACCATTTAATAGTGGAGGAGATAAATAATTATAAAAGCAATTTGGCTTTAGGATGGAAGAAACCCAAATATCCAATTCCAATGCATGATCTCAAAGAAGGTTGCTAGGTATGTGTCCTTCCTTCCTTCCTTCCTTCCTTCCTTCCTTCCTTCCTTCCTTCCTTCCTTCCTTCCTTCCTTCCCTCCCTCCCTCCCTCCCTCCCTCCCTCCCTTTACTCAAAACTATCTAGGACTCAAAAAGTACATTGCTACTTAAAATAAAAAAACCTAAACTAAATGCACACACATATATACGATATACAAGAATATTCCCAGAGTATGACTCAGTTTTCACTTCAATTACCAATTTGCTTTATTTTGTTGTTGTTCGTATGGTTAGCAAAAGAAGGTAGTTCATCTTCAGTGGCCTTGACAGATGCAGGATGGGGAGAGGATAGCAAAGGAAAATCTTCATTTTCAAACATCCTCTATAATTAGCTGCCTGCGTGCATCTTCTTCTAAAATCAAGGAGAGGGTTTGCTGTTGAATCAGTGAAAAATAACCACAATATTTTTCTCATAATGTTCAGCCAAGAAAATTTTTGTAAGATAAGATACTTATAAGATACTTATCTCGAGACCTAACCCTAATTGAGACATTAAAGCCCATGAAATTTCTCCTACCTGTTCACCCTCTCCCTTTCACTTTATATATGCGTTTTTCCTTTTCCTGCTATCCCAAACAAATATCCAGGAGTACTGTAAAACAGGTGATGAAGCAGGTGACCATATGAAAAAGAATGGGGCAGGATGATCTCTTGCAGCTGAAGATGGGTCTACACCACGGGTCAGCAACCCGCGGCTCTGGAGCCGCATGCGGCTCTTTCAGCCTTCTATTGTGGCTCCAGTCTTCCTCCGCCATTTGCAGAGAGAGAGACAGAGACAGAGAGAGGCATTGTGCTTCTCTCTCTCTCTCTCTCTCTCTCTCACCCACCCACTCACTCTCTCGGGGCTCCTGATTGGCCCTGCGCCCAGGTGCCCCACCCCCTGGGAGAAGCGCGGCCAGGAAGTCCCTTTCCCGGGCTGGCCCCGTCCGAGGCGCATGTAGCCCCCCCCTGCAAGTGGCCCGCTGGAGCCTCTGCTCAGCGGGCCAGCCCTCCTGCAAGCTGTGGCTCTGAGGGAGTGCAGCCCCTGCGATCCCCAGCCGGTGCTACTGTTGGCCCCGCTGGCCGGGAAGGCGTGCTGGAGTCCCGGCTGCCGGGAAGGCAATCGGCCCGCTCCTCTCCCATCACCCAGAAGAGGTAAACAATTAGTCCCCAGTGCTGGGTTTTCCCCGCATGCAGGGCTTACATTGGTGGCGGAGATGCAGCAAGGGAGGGAGGGAGGGAGAGAGAGAGAGGAGAGAGAGAGAGAGAGAAAGAGAGAGAGAGGGAGAGAGAGAAAGAGAGAGGGAGAGGGAGAGGACAGAGAGAGAGAGAGAGAGGAGAGAGAGAGAGAGAGAGAGAATATGAATATATGTTGTCCTTACTGGACCTTTAGTAAAGAACGTTTAATGAAATATTTTGATTTTTTTAATTAAGAGATGAGGTATGGGGATAATTATGCTGTATTTAAAGATGGTAGATAAGCTACTAAAATTGTTTTCACCTGTTGGGATGAAGGAGAAATGTTTTTTTTCCCTCTTTCTCCTGCATAAAAATTTGTTTTCTTTGTAGCAGTTCATTGATTTCATAAATGCAACACACTATAGTTTTTTTATACATAGCATAAAGGTAAAAAAGGATATATGCAGTGTTATCTTCATTTTATATGTCAAAAGGGTTTTGTGGCTCCCAGTGTTTTCTTTTCTGTGAGAAACAGGTCCAAGTGGCTCTTTGAGTGTTTAAGGTTGCCGACCCCTGGTCTACACCAACACTCCACACTCTGTCTGTTCCTTATTGTTTCTTCTACATTTTAAATTTATATCTACAGTCTTTCTATCTTTACATTCCACTCGGTTCTTTCTATATTTACAATCAGTAGGTGAAAAGACCAATGCCAGAATTTTCATAGATAGAACAATTTGCAAATGAATCAAGGAAGCTTAACACTTCACAAGGCAGATTAAGGCAATTGTTCCACTTCAGGAATTGCTATCACTTAGGTTTGCTCTTTTTTTTTTTTTTAGTAGTCACCGAAATGGTACCTGTCAAATTTAATGTAAAATGATGTAACCCTAAAAAGCAACAAGGTCTTTGAAAACATGAAAATACTGGCAATAACCGTATTAGTAGTATTAATCCAAGCAGAGGGATTCCGGGGTTATGGAGAAATTTAGGAGACAACTGCTTCCTATCTCCTTAACACTGTCAATGATCATCACTGTCTTCCTGCAGATCTTAATAACAAGAAAGGTTCCTAGCAAGACAGGCAGAAGCCTAGAATGTTAGCCTCTAAGCAACTGGGCCTTTAAAGGTTGAAATATCATATTGAACTGGGTTACCTTTAGGAGAACATGGTTCTTGTTGCTCACCCCCATTATGAATTTTGCACCCTTCTATTTGGAACACTACTCACAGATATCCCTAAATACAGGAATGAAATTATGAGGTCACAGGATCAAGCTTAGTGTTGCCAATTCATATTAATCTGGAAAGGTCCAATTGATGCACCAAATAGAGTACTCCATGCCTCAGCCACCAATGGAAAACCATGAAAAGCCTAAATCAAGGTTAGGCAACTTTGGATGGGTCAAAGGGCCAGTAATGCTGTGACAACAAAGGATTGAAAATCCTATATTTTTTTTCTCTTCCAGAGCAAGTGTTTAAGAGTAGGAATGGGACTTTAAACCTTTCAATGTACCCCAGCTGGAAAATCTCATAGTTGAAATTTAGCCATGTTGAGCAGTGAGAACTTCAGGTGGTAGGAGTCCAAATGAAATTCTGGAGCTGCATGGAAGCTGCAAGGGCTATGGATTGCCCACATTTGCCAAAGATTAAGGACAGGGATCTTCAAACTTGGCAACTTTAAGACTTGTGGACTTCAACTCCCAGAATTCTGGGAGTTGAAGTCCGCAAGTCTTGAAGACACCTGATTAAGGATTTGGACTGGTAGCACTGAGTGTCTTGTCCCTGATGTCATTAAAGGATCAAGCTTGTAAAGGACAATGTTCCAGCCAATGTAAGTTCAGGTAACTAACTTCTATAGAATTTTTACTTTCTGTCTCTCCCCATTTTGCATTATGTTGGGCTGTTCTGATGATCTACCAGTGATATCTGGAAAAGTGCAGAGTCAGAAAATAAACCTAAAACTTATATTCAGCGAAATGATAAAATGTATGTGGAGTCAGCAATGAGGAATGAGAGCAGCATATAAATAAAAAAGTAGGTACATGTAATGATTGTCTGGAAAAGTTGTCAAAATGTCAAATAAACTATAAATATGGCAATAAAGGTAGATAGTTAATCTAAAGGACAGGACAGGACCATGAAATATCTCATGACAGTTCAGTTTGCACAACAATTAGCAAGAGTGTATATCACCATTTCTTAACCCACTCTATTTCATAGGATTGTTGTCAGCAATATCTATAACAATCTGCAATGAGGCCAAAATGATGACATATCAGCTATGACATCATCATGCAAATGCTATAATTATGTATTTGCCTCAGGGCATCTGCCTTGTCATAATTTCCCTTGCTTAAATACCTAACCATGGTTGTTCTGACGTTAAAAAAAAAAAAAAAGGAAGCTCCTATATGTATTATCTTCACCTATTAGAAAAAGGGAAAGAAGGAAAAATACATTATATTTCTAAGGCACGGGTGTCAAACTTGATCACGTCACGTGACGTATTGTGATATATTGTGACGTTTTTTGCTTTTGCGGAGCCAGAGTGGGCGTGGCCTGTGCATGATGCATCCGGCCCGTGGGCCGCCAGTTTGACACCCCTGTTCTAAGGGTTCAACTGCATACTTCTATTTTGTTTTGTTTTCCTGAGTTAAAGCATTCTAGTTATTTATTTATTTTTGTCATATTTATGTAGTGTATATCAGAGGTGGTGACCCTTTGAGAGCTGAATGCAATGAAATTTCATTTTAATGTATGCCGATTAGTGTGCATTCAAAGTGACAATAAAGTTATTATTCTATTCTATTCTATTCTATTCTATTCTATTCTATTCTATTCTATTCTATTCTATTCTATTCTATTCTATGTTTCACATAAATAATTAGGATGAAAATAGAAAAATGTACGGTTAAGTTGATAAGAACATTTCAGTCTGTTTTATCCAGATGAAAGAGGATCCTGAGAGGTGGATAAGAAGGCCTTTAAGCCTGTGGGGAAGAATTAATGCTGCTAAAATGAATTTTGCATCAAGACTGATAGATATTTTCAGAGAAATACATTCATTGGTTCCATTTAAACATTTTAAACAGCTTATAATGGTTAAAATTTTATGAAAGAAACAAAAAAACAGAATCAGTCAGTCTCTCTCTTTCTCTCTCTATCATTGTCCCTCTCTCTCTCTTTCTCTCAGGGTGTGTATGTGTATATGCATGAAGTATATGCATGTATGTGTAAATAGGCATGTATGTATATTATGTATATTTAAGGGTGTTTGTGTCCGTGTGTATGTGTAGGCATATATCTGATAATAGATGTATGTTTGTATTTGTATGAGGGTATGTATAAGTATATGGGGATATGTACATACAGTATATATATTTATATATATTTGTGTGTGTGTATATATATATATTGAGTAACTTCTTTTACTTGCTCCAGCTCCTGCAAACCTAGCAGTTTGAAAGCATGCAAATGCGAGTAGATAAATAGGTACCACTTCGGTGGGAAGGTAACAGCATTCTGTGCGCCTTCGGTTTTTAGTCATGCTGGCCACATGACCACAGAAACATCTTTGGACAATGCTGACTCTTTGACTGTGAATCAGAAATTAGCACAAACGGGTCTGTGAAGATGTTTAAGAATAGATGACCGTATGCACATACATAGCATTCCCTGTGCCCTGAAGTCATCTTGCTGCCATAATGTAAAAGTTGAGGTGATACAGGTAGTCCTCGACCTACGACTACAATTGAGCCCAGAATTTATGTTGTTAAGTGAAACATTTGTTAAGTGAGTTTTGCTCCATTTTACAACTTTTCTTGCCACATTTGTTAAGTGAATCGCTGCAGTTGTTACATTAGTAAGACGGTTGTGAAGTGAATCTGGCTTCCCCATTGACTTTGCTTGTCAGAAGATCGCAAAAGCTGATCGCTTCACCCCCGGGCACATTGCAGCTGTCAGAAATATGAACCAGTTGCCAGGTATCTGAGTTTTGATCACGTGACCATGGGGATGCTGCAGCGATCATAAGTTGTAACTTTGAACAGTCACTAAACAAAGTGTTGTAAGTTGAGGACTCCCAGTAGCTTTTCCTTCATCTGAGGCAAAAAAAAAAAAAATGTCTTGGGCGGGTTTCACAAATGTGAGTGGACCAAGACCTACCCTCTTGTTTTTTCTGATTGGGCTCCTATCAACTAAAGTCACATCATTTAATCTGGATACATTTCACATCTTCAATCCTAATTATCGGTGTTATACAATAATGCTGGGACTGTGATGATTTCCCCCTAAAAACGGGATGAAAGACAACAAGAGCCAAGATGCTCTTATCAGATGTATTGAAAATAACTGATAATAAATAAAGTATGTTTGACTGACGTCTTTTGATTGATTATGTGTCATTGAGTCATTTTCAACTCCTAGCAACCACATAGATAGATTTTCTCCGTGATGATCTAGCCCAATGGAAAGAGCAACATGGCAACTAAGCAACGATTCCCAATTATCACCACCTCATGGCACAATAAATAGAATAAATTCTATTTCATTTCAGGGATTGAATTTAAATAAGTATGGTAGAAAGATTTATAACATTTTAAAAAGATAACATGCAGAGAAGCATTAACATGTTTTGTTACAAGAATGGAAACAATGGATTGCTCAAATCTAATGTATACATAATTGTGTGTTTAAGAATAATCTCAATTACACTAGCACAGCTTTGTCTACTATTAAATTTTTCCTTCCTAGACTGCTGGTCAGATATGATTTACAAATGTGGCACTTGTTAAATCTCATTGATTTTAGCGCAAGAGTTAAGCTCAAACTTTTAAAATCAGTAAGGATTGAAACTCTGGCTAGACCGTGCTCCAAGCATATAATATGCCGTAGCATTTTACATTTTCTCGTGCTTGAAAATCAATGTGGCATAACTCTTTGGCGATGCTCTGAGGTAAGCTCAGCAGCAATATTGTAGAATAAAGCAAACTATTTAAAACTTTTCCTGTTCCCAATGAAAATACAGTTTGAGTACAAACCTATCAATGATAATTTTTTTTGGTTAAATTCTGGATGTCCCCAAATTGCTGTATGGTAGAAAAAAATTATTTAAAGCAATACTTCTAAATATATATTTAGCGACGGAGCTTACGGGCCAAACAGCTGAAAGGCGCAACTTTTGAATTTCGCCTGGAGACTGACTTCCCTGTATTTGCTGTTACCGATGTGACTTTTTGCGAGCAAGCTTTTTATCAGCACGCTATATGCACATGCCATACTGTAACCGTTTTTTAACTGTTATGTAAATTTATGCACATGCTCCCTTGTCATTTAGCCCTTTGCTCTGATGATGTCAACAGCTTGTTGACGAAAGCTTGGCAATAAAGAAGCCTTTTTTCTTACATCCCGGAGCTCATCATTTTATTTTACTGACTATATATATATATATATATATATATATATATATATATATATATATATATATATATATATATATATATATATATATATATATATATATATAATTAACATATAAAAAGGCTGCCCAATTATAAAAAAAATATATATCCTAAACCAGAGCTTGTTAATTTTCTTAATAAACCTGTCTAGTTTAAACTAATTTGATTTCTCATTAAAAAGAATTCTCAGTTGTAATTTTTCCATGTATTGCTAGAGTTGAGGAGTTCTGGCTTATACTTTATACTCTACAGCTGAGCCCAAAATTTCTGTTGCTAAGGGAGACAGTTCTTAAGTGAGTTTTACCCCATTTTACGAACTTTCTTGCCACAGTTGCTAAGTGAATCACTGCAGTTGTAAGTTAGTAACACGGCTGTTAAGTGAATCCAGCTTCGCCATTAACTTTGTTTATCAGAAGGTCACAAAAGGTGATCACATGACTCCAGGACACTGCAGCTGTTATAAATACATGCAACCGTCATAAACCATTTGCCAAGCATCTGAATTTTGATTATGTGACCATGGGGATGCTGCAATGGTCATAAGTGTGAAAATGATCATAAGTCATTTTTATCAGTGCCATTGTAACTTCGAATGGTCACTAAATGAAACATTGTAAGTTAAGGACTACCTATACCAGGTGTCTTCAAACTTGGCCCTTTTATGACTTGTGGACTTCAACTCCCAGAATTCCTCAGCCAGGCATGCTGGCTGAGGAATTCTGGGAGTTGAAGTCCACAAGTCATAAAAGGGCCAGGTTTGAAGACCCCTGACCTAGACTTCCAACCAAGATGTCTTCAGCACTAATAATCAGCTGGAGGGACTATTTTTCAAAGATCCTGGCCTGCCCAATCCAGCCATCTGAGAAAATTTTCAGTTTAAATCTGAAGCTTATGATGAAGCTAAAGATATGCATTAAAAATGATGCGGAGCAGGGAGCATTTCTGTAAAGATCACAGTGAAATAATGAAAAAGATCATGTACTGAGAACCAGCGCTTCTAAATAAAGCATAATTCAAGAAGTGGGAAATATAAAAGAAATAGAATGAAACAAATATGGGAGTACTGCTCTTTAGAGTTGGATTCTACACCTAGGAACTATATTGGATTAATTTATGGTGCTTATCTGCTCCTCTGTTATGATCATTTTTAAAATGTAAAGTACTGTAATACTTTTTTTTTTTAATTTTTATGCCACTCAGAGTTGTTGTTGGGTTGAGTGGCTTTGAAATCAAAGCTTTAAGCCAACAAATAATTTTGACAAAGAAAATGACTGTAGATAGAGATCCATCTCTACAGCTGCAAGGATGTCAGAGAATTAAGTATCTATTGGTATTTTTATAAGAGTTCGGGTTCAAACACTGGACAATGATTTCAGACAACCATACTGTTGAGGCTCCAAAAATTCTTTTCCACATATCTTTTGGGTATCATCCCTGCTTGGATTAATATTGAAGCTACTGATGGGATATGAATTCATAGAGATGCCCTGGAAATAGGAGAGGAGACACTAGACTCTTATGTCTCTATTTTATATCCCACACAGCTGTTCCAGAAAGATACCTGAACTAAGAGTATCAAAAAGTGCTAAGAGAGGAAGGAGAATTAACAGGGCCACACATCCTTGACCATCAGGAATACAGAAAAGAACAAATCTCCAATATGAATATGATTTAGATTAGTGGGAGACACTCCAGATTAAATTGGGGGAAAGGGGGACAGAGAACATAGAAGAAACACAAGTAGGAGGCGAAGGAAATTTGCCAGCTCTGTGTTCTGCTAGAGGAAGCTTTGTGTCAGTGGATGGCATGAGCTGAATTCTACCCAGTTACTCCAAGCTCTTTTCTTTGTTGCGAGCCTGACTATCAAAGATGCAGCTGAACTCTATGTCTGCAGAGTGACAAGCAAAAAAGAGCAATGAGCTTATTTTAGAAACAAAGCTGCAAAAAGAAGCCACCCCAATCCAGTATTAGCATTGAGCACATTTTAGCAGTCGATACAAATTGTTTTGCAGGGTATTTTTAGCATTCTGAGATAAAGTATTAACCATACAACTCCTTCACAGTATATGAGTTTTGCTAAAAGTGTAGCTTCTGAAAAGTCAACATTCATATGCTGAGCTTCCATCTCTCTACTATTATAATGCAGAAGAATAAGCAATAAAGCAGACGAATAAACTATAAAGCAATAAATAGCAGGAGCTATTTGTTGGAGAATATTCATCCCCTTCCTTCAGAAAAGTTAATCTAAGATTTGGGGAAGGAAGTCAGGCTTAATTTATGCTTCTAGCTCACACCTAAGAAGTCTCCATGTCCCTTCTTTAATACAGGGGGAAAAAAAACAAATTAATTTTGCTGAATCATGATTCCAAAGATTTGGCAATATTTGGCTATGGCTGCTTCAGATGCCTGGTGGAATTACTGCTGAAACTGAATATACCACAGAGCAGAGAGCTGGTATTTCCAGTTGCAGCCCTTCAGTGAAATTACTATCAGTATTAACAAATAATTTATTATATCTGGAGAACTAGGATATAGTAATTCTGTGTGCTGAAAATGTTTCTTTTTTAGTTCTTCAAAATAGCTATTTTCATAGATCGTAGGATAATTATCTAAACCTATTACAGGAACTAAAATGATAATGTGTAATAGTATGTGAGAATGACCCTGTCAAGCGCGGAAAATCAGGAGTCCAGGCAGTTCAACTGAATATATAGGTTTATTGCAAGCTTAAGCTCTCTACAAGAATCTGAACTACTAACAGTCAAAGCAAATTGGCGGTAGATAAGAGTCAATGGAATTCAAAGTGGGCTGGGCTGAGATCTCTTGTGGGCGTGAAGGGACTCAAGACTGATAATGCATTTGACTCTGTTGCTCTGCTCAAACATGCACATACAGCAATAAGTTAAAAGGTTTTTACTGAGATGCCCAAGCCCAAGTAAACAGTTCCTAGAAGCTTTGAATGACAATAGCCCCCTCTGTGTTCCATCAGGAGTTCTAAAGAGCTGGCAAGAGGAGCAGTCTTACTCCCCAAAGCCAGAACAACAGCCAGAGCAAAGGCATTTGACAAGCAAGAGTTCCAAAAGCTTAAATCAGTCCAGGAGATAAGGCACCAGATCAAGGTACAAACCAGAGATCCAAAGTTAAAAACACGAGGAGCAGGAATCACTGAGGAAAGAATCTGCACATATTATTCCAGCAATGTTCATTTCTTTGGGCTGAATTAAATAGGCAATGTCGGTATGGCTCCTCACAATGGACAAGACTGCCTCCTCTTGAGTAACCTGGCTGCACGGCGTTGTGCCTCTCTTCTGCCTGCCCTGTGCATCCTTGGATCGGGGGAGATATGGACTTCACCTCCACAACCTGTGTGATGACTCCCCCTGACGCTTCCCCAGATACCCTCCAGATGTCAGCTCAGAGGAGGATAAACCAGTTCCAGGCACGTCTGGTGGGGAGTTGATCAATGGCTCCAAGCAGCTGTCTGAGAGGGATTTGGCTGAAGCACAGCTGAAATAGGATAGCCCTGAGGCTTTAGGTCAGGAAAGAAGGCAGCTGATGAGGAAAAGGAATTGCCTTCTGCACCTGATCTAAGAACATGTAGGGCAGAGAAAAGGCAGGAGCAGCAAAGGTCAGCCAGATTACTCACCCTTCTTGATGGGCTGCACCAGAAGCTGCCTATTTAGCACAGGAGACAGATGGAGGCGATGCTGAGAACAATGTGTTCATTTCCTAACTGTGTGTTTTCTGGTTGTTGTGATTCTTGCCTTGCTTTGGATTGACACTGTGCCTTGACTTGGATTGTGCCTTGTAAACACTGGACTTTTCTTCCCTCATGAGCCCTCTTGTGTTGTGGATTTGATTTTGCCTGGTGGGTTTATTTTGATTGAGAAACTTTCAAGTGCCTTCTGGACCCATTGGCCATTGCTCTGTGTGGACTAGCATTGGTCTGCTTGTGGCTAGACTTAATTGGGACAGTACTGGATTTTTGGTAAAGGGAGTTGCTGGGGAATATAATAAACCCATTAAATCATAGTTATGTGTGTGTATATATGTGTGCGGGACCGCACTCTCATTGACTGCAGGCACCTGCTCCTGGTCTTTGCCTGAAGCCTCCAGGTTAACCTGCTGCAGCTGTGTTTCCCTCTGCTCAAGCTCAGCCTGTTGCCTGACAGGTCATTCCGACTGTGGCTGCTCCATTGAGCTGGAGCCCTCTGCTCCCTGGTCCATGTCTCCACACACCCCCGTGGTCCCTTTCCCAAAGGTGCCAGGACTTGGCTCATCCCCATCCTCCTCCTCTGAACTCATGTCTGGAGAGGAGGCCGGAGGCACGTCTGTGACAGACTCCTCCCTTGAGCTCAGCCTGTTCATCTCCTACAGACCTTGGGAGAAAGCCACATACCGGGGAAGAACCGCACTTAGGGAACAGTTGGATAAGAAGCAGCTTTGTCCACAGCAGGAAACAGCTCAAAGGGGTCATCCCTAGTTTCTTGGGTTATAAAGGCGATGGGGGGAAATGTACTTTCAGACTTTCAAGATTCTATGAATGTAACTTTACAATAGAATGGAATTAGTTCATCTGGGCCTGCTTCATGTCTGGACTATCTCTTAAGGCTGACATCATGGTATTCAACAACTTTAGAGGCTCTAGAACAGGGGTCCCCAACTCCCTGGTCCGTGGACCGGCACCGGGCCGCAGCATGTCAGAAACCAGTCCATGCAAACAAAGCCCCATCCGCAGGATGCAGGCAGTACATAAAACCACGCCCCCTCTGGTCCGCAGAAAAACCTCTTTCCACAAAATCGGTCCCTCAAAAGGTTGGGCACCTCTGCTCTAGAACATACTTCCATCAACAATTAAAAGCTATTATTAATAATGGCCCTCTTCACTTGACTGAAGCTCTAGATGACACAACATTCCAAATGACATCACTAGGAGTACAATACATCTAATTTAAATCCACTGGATGCCGCACATATTAATGCAACTCAATTTCTTTAAATTGAGCATATAATGATAATTATATTTCTACCAGAAATATACTTGGAAAGGACATAAGAAAGTAACTAGTATGATGTAGCAGTTTAGGCATTAGACTAGGCCAGGGAGATCCAGCTTCAGGTGCACATCCAACATTGGACATTCATTGTGTGACCTTGAGTTTCTGATTTTCGGTTTAGCATACTTCATAAGTTTCTTGGGGTGGGGGAAGGGAAGGCATTATGGGAGAATGAATAAACTCCATGATGAAAAATAGACTGTAAATCTAAAAATATAGCAGCAGTAACAACAATAGTAATAGCAACCACCACAACAAGCCTCTATACTTGCACTTGTAATAAAATTGATACTTCAAATAAGCATTCAGTTATGAAACACTAATGGAGGAGCTTAATATATGTGTCTAAGCGTTATGCACCCCTGGCAAATACAAGATTAGCTGGTGGCATTTTAACAATATTTGCATTCATGGACATGTCACTATTTACGCAACATATCTGAAAGAAAAATGTGATGATAAAAGAGGATTTGAAAGAAGCCATACCTGTGTGTAAACTGTGAGGTATGAGATTAAACAAACATAGAGAAAAAATGCCTCCACAAGATAATTTTTTTAAAAAAGTCTCAGAGAAACAAATGTATGCATTTTCTTCTCTGCTCTTTATCTATTGCTTTGACCTTCTTTGTTGGCAGCAAATTATCCGATTCCTGACATCCAAAGCCTAAAATCAAAAGACATTTATTTGGCTCTTGGGATATTTATTTTTTAAAATCTAAAACTTACTGAATCAAGATGAAGTGCCATAATACGTCAAAATCAATAAAGCGTAGGTTCAATCTGAAAAATAACATTTTCCGCAAAATAAAAGATTACACAAATGTTCCAATTTGCTAAAAAACCCTTTTAATCTGCAAACCTGTCACGTGACAGGATTTATCATAGAGTGAAGAAATTTAATGGTTTTCATTGAACTCAAAAGATTTCTGTCCTGTTGACCCTGTGGTCTAACTGGTAGTCAAAATGCAAATCTAGGTATGTACCTATAAACTTTATATTTGGCATCCTCTAATAGACGTGAATCTTCTTAACTGTTATTATCTTCATCTGGGTGCACCCATCCCAAAAGTGAAATATGGGGTATGACCAATTTATTCCCTAACCTTCCAAGATTTGTCTGGAGCAGTCTTCCCCAAACTGGACATCCTCCGGATGTATGAACTACAACTTTCAGAATTCTGAGTTCCAGAATGCCAACTGAGGAATTCTGGGAGTTTAAATCCATACATCTGGAAGGCACACAAGCCGGGGAGTCTTAGCTTTAATTCTTTGCTATTGGCTTTATAATCACAGAAATAATGAGTTACTTAGTGTTTGGAGAAAATATAGCGGTGTCAGGGAATAACTGCAAATGCAGCACTCACTAAAATAGAGATATGGCAGTAATCTGATGCTCATTGTCAAATTAGGTCTAAGGGCCTCAATGTAACACAGTGTGGGAACAATCCAGAGAAAAGAAATATTTTGGGGAATATTAAAAAGACAGAATATATTTCCCCAAAAGGAATAATGGAAAAGATCTTTAAAAAGGCAGAAACTTCTCCACACACACACTCACCCCAGCCAGACAACTCAGCAGAAACCAGCTTTTAGAAATGCAGATGTAATAATCCATTCAGGAAGGTTGGAGCCCTCCAGCTAAAAGCTGAAGAGATCAGGAAGACAAAGACCCTTCAAATCTACATACCCCACCCAAACTCTAAGACAGGACATAATAGGATTAACCCACCACCATCAGAATACCAGAAAGGCACACTCAGACTCAGGTCAAAGTTCATGACCCAGGAACAACTCCAAACAAAAGCCCAAGAAGGTATAAAAGCCCACTCCCTACTACATGTGCTCTTTTTTTTCTTCCAGAGCCATCTTTCTGTCTGGCTCTCCTCTTCAATAAACTGCAACCTTCTTTCCAAAGCAGTTGCCATGTTGTTTATTCCCGGCTTGGACTGGACCCAGATGAAGACATTTCCTTCGGCAACAGATTACTAATCAGTAATCTGTAGTCTGCAGGATAATCACTTTAAATTGTGATTCTAGGGTAATGATTAAGGTGTTGAAATGGGGTTGAAGAATCACATGTTCAAGTCAACCCCTGGCTATGAAAACTCACTGGGTGACTTTGGGTTGGGCACACTCTCTACAGCCTCACCTACCTGACAGGGTTGGCATTGTGGGGTGGAAATGATGAGAAATTCCCATGAAAGCTCTAAGAAATATTGTTCCAACATCCTGTAGATTCACTGTGTTGTTTTCTGCAAAGTACAATAAAAAAAAAAGTTAAATTACTTCCTTCCTGACTCAGGGAAGAAAATAAGGCCATGAAAGTAGTCAATGAAAGGGCAAATATATGAGAAAAAGGGGTGGCTGGTAGACAAAAGGCAGCTCATAATTAAGGGAAAAGATGAATAAAACCAGACTGTATTTTATCAAAGTTACCCATTTTTTCCATCAATTTCACTGAGCCCCTTTATTGTTGCTATGTGATCCGTCAGCCTGGTATTGCAAGGGCTGACTGATGATTTCAGGAGGATTAATGTTAGGGTCATAATAAAGGAAAGAAGCTACCACTCCCCTTGATATCTATTAATCTTTGAAGAAATGATAAATGCTGTAAAGTAAAAAATAAAAAACAAGAGAGCTATACATTATACATTCTCAATGACTTCCACCCATTTTTTTTTCTGAAACAAAAGTTTAACGGTGAGTACAAGTGACAGGCTTACCCTGTTGGTCATAGAGGCAATAATCAGAACCAAACAGCACACAAGTCTTGGATTTCACCAGTGAAGGATGCAGAGGGAAGGCAGCTGGTATCTACAGTGTTTCAGTTGTTGTTTTCAGAATTCCTCCTAAATACCCAGAACAGGTTATGCTCTCCCACCTAACAGGTTAGCTGCCTCCGTGCCTGGAAGGTTTTCCCCTAGGAGCCATCAAACATGCCATTTTGTTATTTTGTTACCTGCAGTGTGAACCGATAGACGTGGACTGTAAATAAAAAGTGGGAAAAGCTTCTCAACTTAGTTTTTGTCAGTGGTTTTCACTGCCCCTTGACTTGCCATGGGATGAACAGAAATTCAATGCATTTTTTTTTCCCCGGCATGGCCATCCTCTCTGCCAACCTGAAGAGCTTCCAGTGCTTTGTGAATCTTTGGCTGTTGTGATGTAAATAAAGGAGGAACAATAAGGGTGCTTTCTCCTCTTCTCCCTGACCTGCTGTCTACAATTTTTCTACAATTTACAGGTAGTCCTCAACTTACAACTTACAACTTACAAAATGACTGTTTGAAGTTACAATGGCACTGGGGAAAAAAATGACTTATGACCAGTGCTTTTTTTGTAAAAAAAAAAAAAGGTGCCGGAACTCACACATGTCATACAACCTGCTTTGCCTACCCTACAAGGTTCCATCCAAAAAAGGTGCCGGAACTCCGTTCTGGGCGTTCTATGAGAAAAAAAGCCCTGCTTATGACCATTTTTCACACTTATGACCATTGCAAGATGGTCATGTGATTTACATTTGGATGCTTGACAGCTGATTCACATTTATGATGGTTGCAGTATCCTAAAGTCAAGTCACCTTTTGCAACCTTCTGACAAGCAAAGTCAAGGGTGAAGCCAGATGCCCTTAACCACTGTGTTACTAATTTAACAACTGCAGTGATTCACTTAACAAATGTGGCAAGAAAAGTCATAAAATGGGGCAAAACTCACTTAACAAATTTCTCACTTAACAACATAAATTCTGGACTCAATTGTGGTCGTACGTTGAGGACTACCTGTACTGCATTTTCTCATAGGAATCAATGGGACAAAATAAATTCACACCAGCTGAACTTTAGATTAATAGCCTGGCTTGGAATCTGCTTGAGTCAGCAGATTCATGCTAGCTGTTCACCTGGGCTCAGAGTCACTCTTACTTTGCCTCCTCCTGCAGCCAGAAAGAACTAGTCTAGATGGTATCTATGGGGACTGCAATAGGGAACCATGATATCAAAATCTGGAGCTCTTAGAGGCAGAAATATAAAAATGCTACGGCCCTGATGTCATCCTCTAGCTTTGACTGCAGCCCAAGTGACAAAGCATGATCTTAGAAACATATTAATTGGTGATTTCTCTATTTAGTTTTGTATTTTGAAAGTCCTATCCTGATTGGTGAATAACTCATTTCCATGAGTTCCTTCCTACAGCGTCAAGACATGCGTTAAATTTATGAGACATTGATCAAATCTAAAACACAGAAATGGTTTGCCGTTTCTTTGCAATAGGATCAGCTTATGTTTTCAGATGTGAGCCACGAAGATGTAAGTCTTGAATTATTAACACTGTTTTGCAGACTGGATTTGGTTTTGGTTGTTAGTGGTCTACCAGCTTATAGATGTCTATAGAGAGAATCGTCCATAACAATTAGCTCAAGCAAAACAAAAGAGCTTATTTTTAAAAAAATAAAAATAAAAATCTGAGTTAAAATGAGAAAGTTGGATCCATACTTTGCCTACTGTGAATGGATGGACTCCATTCTTCTTCAAAAGGCTCTTGATGTAATAGAGGTAGGTAATCAATTCCCTTTTCTCTTTGCTTCTTGAAACCTGCCCTCAAACAGCAACAAACGTTACCTTGTCCTTTTTCTCCTACTAAGAATATTGTGAGCAGAATTCAGAATGCTACTGCGTGGAAAAGCAAACACAGAATCAAAATCGCTATACTTCCTACATTCTCCATTTTTATAAGCATTCGTTGCTTTTAATTTATTGTTTTAAATCCCATTTAGTCTTGGGAAGAAAAAAAAAACACTAAAAATGTGCAGTGCCAGATGCACTGATGTTCTAAGGCTGCAATCCTACGTGGGTTTGCTATCCTTTTCAGTTGCAAGCTGAAAAAGATGATAGCAGTAAGTGGTGTAGTCCATGTTGAGCTGTGGTGGTGCGGTGATTAGAGTGGTTAGAATGCAGTATTGCAGGCTAACTCACCGCTCTCTCCTGAAGTTTGATTCTGAATGGCTCAAGATTGACTCAGCCTTCCATCCTTCCGAGGTCAGTAAAATGAGGACCCAGAGTGTTGGAGGCAATAAGCTGACTCTGTAAACTGCTTAGAGAGGGCTGTAAAGCACTGTGAAGCAGTATATAAGCCTAAGTGCTATTGATGTTACATTTTATCAGAGTATTATGGTATTATTTTAGACTGGAATATGGGCTATCCCAGGAATTCTACATTACTTGTCCATGCTTGATCTTCATCAATCATGGGGTGAGTCTCTTGGCTGCTTAGTCTCCTCCTGCCATGTTTTTGTCTTAAAGAATTCCTATCCAAGTGTTTTTCTGCTCCATTATAACTGCTCGTTCCCAAGGGGTCCTGGGGATGAGGTGGCAAGCCTGTATACTATGGCAAGTGACAGATTATACTTAGGAACCAGTTACTGATATATTTGAGCAGCAGCAGGAAATCTGTGGATAGCCCCTGTGTTAAAAACAAAACAATATTGTGACAATGTATTTAATCTTCACTATTTCTACTGACAAGAGGATAATGACCAGCCACAGGAGATCTGTCAAATCTGTACATTAATCTTTTTTGCATTATTCAGATCAACCAAACAACCTCAGCAGTTGCAAAACATAACCTTTGATTACAAGTATGAAAGGGAGGTTCAAGCATGGTCTTCCTTCCAAACTTTGGATATATTCAACTCTAAACCATGGATCTGAGCTAAAAGTGAAGCATACATTCCTCTCATTTCAACAAGTCAAACTTAAAATTGCTTTTTTGCATGCATCTTGTTTCATGTTTATGCATTTTTATTTATGCATTTTTCATTCCCTTACAGCAGGGGTCTTCAAACTTGGCCCTTTTTATGACCTGTGGACTTCAACTCCCAGAATTCCTCAGCCAGGCATGCTGGCTGAGGAATTCTGGGAGTTGAAGTCCACAAGTCATAAAAGGGCCAAGTGTGAAGACCCCTGCCTTACGGTATTCTCAGTGTCTTACCAATGATCAAGCAAAAGGCACTAGAGTAAAAAAAAAACCATTTTCTGTTGCAGGCTTTACTAAAAGAATTACATAGATAATCGAGTAACAATACAATACCACAAGCATGCTTAATCAACCAATAGTAATTCAATAGTAATCCAATACATTGCATTCAGGATCTGGGGAACAGTCTTCCATCTGCTTTAACTAACCAGTGTTTGCATTATATCTAATGAGAGCTGTGAATACAAAGCACTTCATAATTGCAAACCCTGGTAAAGGAAGGTCAGTGATCGTGATCACACCCTTAAATATTTGGGCAACTCAGTGCTTTGTCTGAAGTGAAATTATTATATGCAGTGAATTAGCACACAGGCTGGGAAACGTCCAATTTTGCACGTATGCATGAAAATGTTGCAAATAGCTAATGAGTTCCTATGCAAAATTGCAAAAATCTGGCAAAACTTGCACATCTATCATTTTCAACATCCTCACCTAAGATCTCAGGGATTCATACTGCATTTCTGTGATTATTTTTAATTTGGGGTGCAAAATGCCTCCTGAAAGCCCGACCTGGTGCCCTGGTGCCTCAACATTTTCCATTGTCAGTCCTTGTCAAATCCTAAGTGAACATGCATGATCCTTTCATGACATTTGATTAGGATCACCCTAAGAAAATGCTTAATGGAAACAACTCATTAAATATGTTTGGAGGAGATGGGAGACATCTCAAAGGTTTGGAAGGTCATAGGGTTCTAATATGGTTTAATTTTTTTCAACTACTTATTGGACTGAGTACAATTAATATTCATAAAGAAATAAAATGATGACACACCAATACATTGTGTGGTTTTTTCAAAATAACCTGATGAATTTCATACAGAAAATACTATTAAATAGTTATTAGTCATCATAGGAAATTGGCATCAGACAAGCAAGGACAATAAAGAAGAAACAAGCACTCCCAAATCCATTTCAACAAACCTCATAGCATTAATGTTGTTACCTAATCAGGTAGTCCTCGACTTATGACCACAACTGAGCCCAGAACTTAGGTTGCTAAGTGAGACATTTATTAAATGAGTTTTGCCCTATTTTACAACTTTTCTTGCTACATTTGTTAAGCGAATCACTGTAGTTGCTAAATTAAAAACATGGTTGTTAAGTGAATCTGGATTTGCCATAGACTTTGCTTGTCGGAAGATTGCAAAAGAGGATCACATACTACGGGACACCGCAACCGTCATAAATACGAACCAGTTGTCAAGCATTTGAATGACAGTCATGTGACCATGGGGATGCTGCAACAGTCATAAGTGTGAAAAATGGTCATGAGTCACTTTTTTTAGTGCCATTGTAATTTCAAATCATCACTAAATGAACTGTTGTAAGTTTGAGGACTACCTGTAATGGAATGTCTTTTTTAAAAAAACCCACCAAGATCAAGGAGTAACAACTATCCAACAGTTATATACTGTATGTTTTCCGCTATTGGCAATTAGTTATTCATGATCACCATTAGGCCCTCTGCAAAGCACATTGGGCAGCAAGTGTTTTCCAGGGGTTTCGATCCCATTGTCCCAAGGGATATTAATAATCTTAAGATTTTCCACAAGTGTTTGGTGCCAAGTTTTCCAAGGCTGGCCTTGTTTTCTCTTTCCTTCATGAGGTGTCCAACATAGTGCAATTTTTGGAGGTCAGTCTTTAGGCCAATATATAAAATATGGCCAACAAGCATATTTGATATTCATTCACAGTTCTCGATAGGTCTTCTAAAACTAATCTTTGTAGTACCTCTTCGTTAGTGATGTGGTCACGATATGAGATGTGGAGGATTCTTCTCAAGTAGCACTGTTGGAAAAACATTTAACCATTTAAACATCTTGGTTGTACACAGTGGTGGGATTCAGCTGGTTTGTACCAGTTTGGCAGAACCAGTAGCCAATTTTTTGTTGCCCAGGCCCAGAACAGACTTCCAGAAGCAGCATCCACACAGAGAACCAGTTGTTCACATATTTGAATCCCACCACTGGTTGTACACTTCCATGTTTCACAAGCATTTGCCATAGACCAAATTGGGTGCATGCATTGAAACACAGCCACTGTCATCCCAGTTGGATGGTTAATGTCCTTATCTGTACCTTCATCAATAGACAGAATGCTAGCAAGATCAGTAAATTGTTGGACTTGTTCTATAGCCTGGCCAGGAACTGTTATAAGTATATTATCCTGAGCACTTCCCACTTGCATAAACTTGGTCTTCTCAAAATTTATACATAAGCCAATCTTGTTGTAATCTTGCTGTAAACATGTAAGCCAAGCAATCATTACAGTAGCATAATACTTCCAGCAGCTTTGCAGTATGGTACTGATTATTGAGGAGCAACAACAGGAGTATTCTGCAGTATCACACTTGGGTCCTTTGCTGAGCATTTGGTCTACCTGACATTACATATCAGAATGATGAACTAGAGAAGACTTAGATCAGAACCAACGTGCCCCTCATTGTAGCTATTTCAGATATATTCTATTTTTCTGAGTCTATCTGATGATTTTATGGTAAAGAGACTATTTTGAATGGGCAGCAGTTGATAAGACTTTCATTGCTTAGTGCTGAGATGTAGCTCAGCACCTTCTGCAGCCATGCCAACTACCTTTGTTGTAAACAGGCTACTACAGAACTCCACTAACATGACTGCAAATGTGATAAACTGTGCCTGCTAGAAGTGCTAAAGAGCATACAGAATCATGCAAACTAAATGGATTTTTGAAAGCCTCTTGGTCTATTTTTAGGCCAGGCAAACCTTTTAGTCACAGAGTGTGAAGTGGCAATAGTAGCACATATAGATTGTACAAGCTAGCAAACCTTGTTTGCTCTTTCCTCTTGCTGTCATTCAGCAGGCTGGTACTGTAAAAGACAAGGGAATGCCGTGTTTTAGAGAACATCCAAGGACAGAACTGAAACAGATTACTGAGGAAGCCTCCAGAACCCGTACAGTTTCAGTTAGGACTTTGGATCACCCTGATTCACCTTGTCTGTTGTGAAATTATGAAGCATTCAGACATAGGTCTTCTCAACCTATCCCCCTATGCAAGGAGAGTGCAGATTCCAGCTAGGCTTTATGCTGCCTGTGGAAGGAATCTTAGACAATACAACACCACTACATCTGGGTATATTTGGATAGACTGCTTTAGATTCATAGGGATAATCTCCAAGAACATCAGTAAACTTAACCTGAGGAATATACAAAAGAGCGCAAACAAATCTTTTCTCTAATGCCCCAAAGTTCCCAACCGCTTTAGCAATTGTTGCATTGTAAAAGGTTGCGAGTGTGTTTGGTTAAACTTTCTTGTACTTCTCCTTACAACTGAAGCCTCACCGTTATCAGGATTCCTGATCCAGAATTTTACAGATTGTTTGCCTTACAGAACTTTTCTCAGATTTTCATTCTAAATGTTTGAAGATCTCCAAAGCAGCCAAAATGTTTAAAGCAGTTTTTTTCCCCACACTCAGGTTCTTCCCTGTCTTAGTTCTATCTTTCTTGTGGGCCAACACCCACTCAAACCTTTTACTGGAGCCATCTAGAACTATTGTGATGTTCTTCCATTGGAGGATTATATTCTATAGCAGCGCCTAAAGAAATAAAGGAGTTGATTTTCTGTATAGTTTTTCTATTCTCTTTGTAGTACTTCAGTTCTCCCAAATCAAGTTCTACAGTATTACAGTTGTAAACAAATTTGACCATGAATTCCCCTGGAAGTGAATATAGATGTTGAGTTCCCACATCACGTTGAAGCAAATACTTGCATCAAACACAGTCTACTAGTATTTGTCTTTCTACGAGCAAAATTTCATGAAACACTGTCATGATAATGAAAGCAGCATGCAAATAGCAGTACTTCCATCTAAAAAAGAGTACTAAATGTTGGAGGAATTTACATTTTAAAGGTCTGCACCAGAGAAATGTATATGTCAAGAAATGAAAGCAGAATGAATTTATATATATATATATATATATATATATATATATATATATATATATATATATATATATATATATATATATATATATATATATATATATATATAAATCTTGAGCAATGTACTTCAACAGTAATACAAATTAGGGGAAGACACATTCTAAAAGCTCAATTTCTTAAAATATGCTGTAGACATAAACGGCTACAGAATTTTGTACAATTTTTTTTAAAGAACTATGGAAAAAAATTTATTGGCACGCTGTTCTACTAGTATGGGAAGAATAGAGAATTTTAGTGATTTCCACATCCCTAGTAATGAGTCAGGCCCAGACATACCTGCATTATTAATATTTATTATAAATATTATTTATTAATATTTATTATTATTATATCACAGACTCAACCAGATGTTCAGACTGGATTTGGCATTTTTATCCACCCATCGAAACCTCCCCAAGGACCTGGAATAGGTAGATGTTTATGTTTGATAGTGTTAGAAGGTATTGTTGTAGGATGTAAGTTGTTCTGAGTAAAGCTGATTTTTGCAAATGACTGATGGTGAATCTGTCAATTCCAAAGGTGTTCAAGTGGTGTTCCAGTGTCACGATTGCCCCCAAGATACCTATTACTATTGGTACTACCTTTGTTTTCTTTTACCACATTTGTTCTATTTATATTTTCAGGACTTTGCATTTTGTTATCTTCTCCAATTCTTTCTCTTCTGTTCTGCTGTCTCCAGTACTGCCACTTGGAAACTAATCAAGGAGAGAAGCAACCTAGAACTAAAGAGAAACTTCCTGACAGTTAGAACAATTAACCAGTGGAACAACCTGCCTCCAGAAGCGGTGAATGCTCCAACACTGGAAGTTTTTAAGAAGAGACTGGACAGCCATTTGTCCGAAATGGTATAGGGTTTCCTGCCTGAGCAGGGGGTTGGACTAGATGACCTCCAAAGTCCCTTCCAACCTTATTATTATTATCCATTATCCAGACTTTTTTGTCTTTCTTATTGACAATTGTGAAGTCTAGCATGTTATTGACAGGTGCCTGTCTGTCTGAATTCCAAAGTCCCAGAGCACTTTAGCTACTTCATTTTCTATTACTTTCTCTCTTTTATGGTCCCACCATTCCTTGCTTGCAGGCCAATGGTATTTCTTGCAGATCTGCCAATGCTACTTTGTCATGCAGTCAGTCTGGGAGGTATTCTTGCAGCAACTAATCAGATGATCCGCTGTTTTTCAGCTTCTTTGCAAAGGTGGCACTTGGTGTCTGATGATGTCTTCTCAATTCCAGCTTTGTTTGCATTCATTCTTAAGGCTTGGTCTTGTGCAGCCAGAATCAGCCCCTCTGTCTCATTCTTTAACTTTCCTGCTCTTAGTCATTGCCTGCTCTTGTTATTATCTATTTTCTCTCCTATTTTTTTTTTTTAATGTACTGGCCATGTAATGTCCCATGCCTTTTTTTTCTGTTCTTCATTTGATCTTTCTTATAAGCCAGTTTGGTCTTTCCAGTATTCAGTAGGCCTTCTTGGTATAGTAACTTCAGTATATCTTTTTCACTATCCTTCAGATATTTTTCCAAGGCCCTTTTCCCCCCCTTCACTATGTTATGTACTTGCAATATTCCATGCTCACCTATTTTCCTTGGTAAGTAAATGTCACTGTGTAAGAAAGTTTATGAACTGGAATAGCCATAGCAACAAACCAACCAATGAGAACTGTTTTTGATTAAAACACAGTATTGGCTGTGTGAGGCATGTGATCCAGCCTAGGTCTGGTCGTATCTTAGTCTTCTCCATGTTGTGGTTTTCTGATCTCCAAGTTAAGAGTTGTTGATTATTCCCCAGAGCTGAATGAAACTGTATGTATCATGTTTATATATATATTATAGATAAAGTTTTTCTAAACTATGCCTCCTGCTCATTTTGAATGTGTGCTTATTTTGGGGGGCTTATTTTTGCACTGGAAAGCTGTAAAACTCTAACAGTAGAGTCTGTCAACATCCCTGCATGGATGAAGGACATGATTCATTGTCATTACTTTTCTGGTCTTCTTATCCAGGACTTTTAGTTCTGTTTGAGTCCAGTCCACTATTCCAGCTGTGTATCTATTGACTGGAATTGCCCAGGTCTTAATTGCATTGATGGTATTTCCTCCACTGAATTTGGACTTTAAGCTCTTCTTCAATCTCTTGATGTATTCACATTTCTACCCTTTTTCTTGACTTCAGTGTGCTTGATATTGTCAACTTGAAGGATGGACATCATCTTCATCAAGACTCTTGATGTTATTGCCATAAGGCAGTTTTCACTATTTTTCTCCATTTGATGCTGAGCAGGCACATTTGTACAGTCCAAACTCCACTGCAATATCTTGGCTGTATACTGTATATGGGCAGTGTTGAGCAGCAAATTATATTATGTATTATTATGGTTTGTCACACAGTCAGTCAGATATTCAGACTGGATTTGGCATTTTTTTTTGTATTATATTATATTAGTGTATTATTCTCTTGAGATGATTTAATCCCATATCAATGCGATTATTTAAAAGCCCTCTTATATTTATTCATACAATTGGTCCAATACCACCTTTTCCTCCTGAGAGCATTTAATACATCTCTTTTACTCATGACATCTGTGTGAATTGGTAAGGAAGCTGTTTGCTTAATTGATATGTGAGTATGTCCTGGGGAGGAGGGAGGGTCAGGATTCAAACCTCTCACAGCTTATGAAAATTCCCTTATACATACACTAATTACTTTCCAAACAAATTATTGTAATGTGACTTATATGGAGATGCCTTTGCAGGAAATTCAAAAGTTGTACTGTAGTGAGTCCAAAATGCAATAGCAAGGTTTTTGTTGAATATTGTACTGGCTTCCTATATGTATCAAAAATGTGTTTTAGGTGTCTACATTACATCTATACAGCATTTTCCTTTATTGTTTATTATTTATATCATTTTATAGAATCTTTGCTATATTCTGAAGTTATTAATACCCTTATTGTAAAGCACCACGAGCTGCTGTATCAAGAGTATATAATTTTGACAATCCATAAATAAACAGCATAAGCAGATGCATGCCAGGTGTATTACTTTGTTGGCCTTCCTCTGCATCATTAATACATAAGCAATAGCTTTTGTGGAATTTTGAAATCAATAGCAGATGAAGAGTTCAAATAAAAATAGGAATAAATGTACTGTGATAAACTATACTTTGAACAAACAAGAGAAATATAGGACAGATGTGAAATAGTTGCAATAAACTGAAGTAAAAGTCATTGATATATATATACGGCTGAAATACATCACAATTTCATAGAAGAAGCTGGAAATAAAAGCTACCACCTATATGGGAGCATCTGTTTTTGCATTTCATTTACTTGCGCATTCTGGGACTGATGCGTCTCTTTATCATTTTATGTTGCTTCACCATGCCACATTCAAAAATGAGATCAATCAGCAGCCAAGAAAATGAAACGGAGCAGAAAGCTACTCTTAGACTGTATAGTATGGATAAAATTGATGGTTAATTTTAAAATCTAGGTCTAAAACGAATAACCAGGGATGTTTGAAAATGCAATGTGTATCTAGAAAATAGATGCCTAAGTCTTGGTCCAGAATTTTAAGAAAAATACCTGACGTGATTACTAATTAGGGCTGACATGAAAATTCAAACATTTGCTACTAGGAATAATGACTCTTAGTGGAAAGTGGCAGAGACACTGAAAGAGACACATCATTAGCACAATCATGAAGGAAACTGAGAGGCCCGGTGGCCTTTTCCAATTCTGGATGATCCATCTTCATCACATGCTATCTTACTCCAGCCCCCCTACAGAAGTGACAGCAGGGAGCAGAGATTGTGACCCAGAAACAGTCTTGTAATATCTCCATAAAAAAAAAAAGGTGTTGTGCATTAAACCCTGAAAGAGGTCTGAGTTGTGTTTGTGCTATAACTAGGACAAAGATCTTGGCAAAAAAAAAAAAAAAGTTTTAGATGATAAAACTCAGACCAATTGCTAGTCTTCCTTTTTCTTCTAATGCTGAAATGAGAGAAACTACAGTAGGGCTTGGTTTATGTCCACAATTGGGACCAGAATTTCCACCGCTAAGCAAGGTGGTTGTTAAGTGAGTTATGCCTGATTTTATGACCTTTCTTTTTTTGCCATGGTTGTTTAAGTGAAGCACTGCCGCTGTTAAGGAATCACGTGGTGGTTACTCAAGTCTGACTTTCCCCGTTGATTTTGCTTGTTGGAAGCTGGCACAATGGGTGATCATATGATCCTGGGATGCCACAACAGTCATATAAATACATGCAGGTTGCCAAATGCCCAAATTTTGTTCACGTGGCCCTGGGGAGGGTTAAGTGGAAGTCACTTTTTTTTCAGTGCCACTGTAATTTCAAACGGTTGTCAAACGAATGTTTGTTAAGTCGAAGAATATCTACAGCATAATTTCTTTGGGTTCTAGGCAGGATTCCAAAAATAGAACAGACAGTCTGCGTTTTACAGAGGTCCAAATTTTAAGGGGTGTGCTTCCATATTGCAACCCTCTTACGGTGAGAAATAATGTGAACTTATGTCAACATATAAATATAGAACCATTTAAAGCACCCTGCTGTAGCGGCAGTCGGCTACTCATGACTCCTAGTCCATATGGAGCCCCAGGCTTTTTTGTGCTCCAGCAATGCTGTATACTATTTGATTGCCAAAATATCTGAATAATGGTAGATCAATTTCCCACTGATTTTCTTGTTAAGCTTAAAAAGCTCTCAAAAACTAGGAAAATAAGCCCCAAGGTTGCCTTTGGGATGAATGGCTATCAGCTTCTTTCTGTGATATTTGAACAACAACAATCATGTTGCCTGTCCCTGCTGTCTGTATAAAATAAAATGCAAACACGAGCAAAGATTTAAAAAAGAATATTAAAACATTTAACTGTCCCTCCCATCAACTTTCTCCAGCTGCTTAACGGCAAGTAAAATAACTTGATGTCTTCCTCAAATTTGACGAGAACATTAATTCATATGAGTTTAAATGTGAAACAGCGTAGTTTTAGTGTGCATATTTATGTCTTATACAATGTGTGGATTTTACTACCCCAAGCTTTATTCCAAATTAAAAATCTATACAAAATAGCCTAGGAATGGAGAAGGGCTGCTCTATAGATATTGCTAAGCTACAGAACACCCTAGAAGTCTATTATTTGGACCTGTATCAGTCAGGGTTCAGACCTGGCCATTGGATATTTGATTACCTGGGCCTCTTTTGAGATCTGAATGGAGATAATTTACTATTCTGATTCTTTTTAGAACTCTCAGTAGCCTTTGGTATCATCAAAACTCTCAGTAGCCTTTGGTATCATCAAACAAAAAAGTATCCTTCTGGACTGGCTGCAGGGAATAGGGATTGCAGATATTATACTGCTTGAAGTGCATCTGCATCTTCAGTGGTTAGTTTTAGTGATGATGGTTGGGGTGGAGAAATCAGCATCAAGGTTATCCCCTTGTAGGATGCCAAAGAGTTAAATCCCCCCCCCCTTTGTTATTTAACATCTACATAAAGCTGTTGGGGGAGGTTATCCAGCATTTAGGGTTATGGTGTCATCAATAAGCAGATGATACCCAACTGTACATCACAGCACCAGGCTACGCTGGGAATGCTGTTGAAATTTATCCCAGGGCCTAGATACTGTATGAGTGTGGCTTAAACTAAAACCCTGTTTATACTTTGGGGTTTCTCTAAACCCCCTGTTTTGTCTTTGGATGGTGTTGCACTTATTCCGAACTGGCAGGTATGTGACTTAGAGGTTCTCCTGGACTTGCATCTCCTTTTGGATCAAAAAGTAGAGTCCATGGCCGGGGACCTTTGCTCAGTTTCAGCTGATATGCCAATTGCAGCCTTACTCATGCCTTCATCACTTCCTGATTAGACACTGCAAGCATTCCAAATGGAGTTGCCTTTAAAACCCACCTGGGAATTTCTTTTATATATATATTTATATATATATATATACTGTATATATAAGCTTCAAAATCTAAGGGACTGGTTTGGACAAAACTCAGCAGCACTTTTTCGTGCGGCTACTGATAAAAACAGGATCGCCAACATGATCGCCAACGTCCGATAACGGATATGGCACAAGAAGAAGAAGAAGAAGTATATATAATATTTTATTGATTTTCTATTTTCTATTATTACATTTCATTAGTGCTTAATGAACAACGTGTTGTCTGAGTTGATTTATTTTGCTTAGTAATACAAGTTAAGTTCTTACTCTCTATCCCATTTTTAAAGCCATTGATAAAATAAGTTGCATGTTTGAAAATATTCTGTATCTTCTTTTTCTTTAATCCTCAATGTAAATCTGTCCATTTCAATACAGTCCAATATTTTCTTGATTATCTGTCCATCCAGTGGTGTTTCTTCATTTTTCCAGTCCTGAGCAAATACAATCCTCGCTGCTGTTCATACATGTAATATTAGATATACACTTTATCATTTTTTTCTGGAATTATACCTAATTTTAAAAAAAGTTCAGGTTTAAAGTCTATGTGTTTCCTTAACATTTTTTCTAACCAGGTATGTATTTTTGTCCAAAAAAGTTTTGCTTTAACACACGTCCACCACAGGTGATAATATGTACCAGGTTTTTGGTTGCACTTCCAACATTTACTAGACATATTTTTAAACATTTTTGCTAATCTGGCAGATGGCAAGTGCCATCTATAAAACATTTTATATAGGTTTTTTTATACAAAGTTGCCATTGTCAATTTATAGTTTCTTTCCCATAAAGTTTGCCATTTCTCTAATTCTATATTATATCCAAAAAATTTCTCCCATATTATCATTGTTTCTTTCACTTGTTCATTTTCCATTTTCAAATTCAATAAAAAGTTATACAATTTCTTAATCTATTTTTCATCAGAAGTCAGTAACATCTGATCAAACATTGTCTGGTCTTTATAAAAACCATATATTTTAATATCTTTATCATATCTCAATTGCATTTGCAGTGGAGGCCACCATGATAAATCAATACCCTGATCTTCCAACTCTTGTTTAGATTTTAATTTCCCATCTCTATTCAGAATATCCTTATATGTTAAGATTTCTCAAATTTAACTAAATTTGGGTGTACAAATGCTTCCATGGTTGACAGCCATCCTGGGATTTTCGTATAAATTTTTGGTTTTATCTTTTCCCATACAGATAATAATGCATTTCTTATGTAGTGGTTTTGGAAATATCTATGGATTTTATTCTTTTCATACCATAGGAATGCATGCCATCCAAGTTGTAGGTCATGTCCTTCTAAATATAACAATCTTTTATTTCTAAGGTTTATCCATTCTTTTAGCCGTGTTATAGCACATGCTTGGTAGTATAAGACCTAATCCGGTATCCAAATCTTCCATTTTCTTTAGCTTCTTGTAGCATTTACAGTTTAACTCTAGCTTTCCTTCCTTGCCAAATGAATTTCAAAATTTCAAAATAAATGTATTCAGATCATCAAAAAGCTTTTTCTCTATTTTTATAGGTACTGTTTGGAATAGAAAGAGGAGTTTCAATTGGTGCAAGATGTAGGGACACAAATGTTCACACGTTTCCTAGTATGGACATATTATACATGATACAGTATGTTGGTCCTATACTGGCTTCCTAATAATTTTCAGGTGCAATTTAAAGTGTTAATTTAACCTATAAAGCTCTTTATAGCTTGGAACCAAGTTATCTGCAAAAACGTATCTCCCCACTAGAGTTAGCCCAGCCATTTTGATCATGCTAGGAGAAGCAGCTGATTGGCCCCCATTTCCAGGAAGTCAAGGAGGCCAATGCCATGAACCATTATTTTTCAGTGATGGTACAGGTTCTCTTCCACTAGCCTCCCATTGGAGGTCCACTTGTACCATTATTAACTGCCTTCAAGGAAAAAAAAAACTTAGGGAAGACTTTGGGAGCTTGACACCATGGTGTTGTGTTACATTGCATATCCTTATTTGTGAGCCCCAAGACTTCTGAGATTGCAGTGGGATACAAATTTGAGAAATAAGATAAATAAATAAGACCCAGCAACCGTCACCATTGGTCACATTGCTATGACTGCGGCAATTGTGGTTCCGAAAGATTAAAGGTTCCCAACAGATTCTCATTTCTGACTTCGAGAAATGTAACCATTTGAATTTCAGTAATGCATTCTAAAGGAAAGAATGTCTAACCAAGAGGACTGAAGTAGGAGATCTTATGAGTGATAGAAGGAAGACAATTATTGTGACAGATCTCTCAAAAAGATGGATGATATCATGCTGAGCTCAAAGACAATTGTAAATTGAACTGAAAGAAATTGAACTTGGAGAAAGATCAGAAATAAAATGAGAGAGGCGGGTCAAGTCAGGAACAATACCAGAGCTATGTTGGAACATGAATGCACCAGAGGGAATGTTAACTTGATCACTAACACCACATGCTGAAGTTTTGAGCACTGCTTAATTATATTGCTACCATTCATTTAACAGTTTTACCAGATGCGGTTTAATATAGGCTCATGCACAACTGCTAAGAGAAACACAAATGCAAATTCTCTCCCTTGCAAACATAACAGAATTTTCTGATTACTGCAATTGGGGAAACCTTCTGATTACAGGAGTCAAGACAGAAACGTTATATTTCTTTTCTATATAGACATTTTCTCTCTCTCTTTTTTTTTTAGGCATTTTTCTGAAAGAACTCCCCCACCCTGTGCTTACAATGTCATCATGTGCTATCCAGCAGTTGTGCCTTTTCAGCAGGTTGTCTCTATCTTACAGAACAATCTTCTTCCTAACATATGGTTGGCAGTGACACTGCTGGCCTTTAGAAACACTGTCAAGATTTGGCTCTTTCCCCAGGCCTTTGGGTCATGATGTGCTGCAGTCTCCCTTGCATAATGGTGTCATTGCAGTTTGGATCACCAGTTTCATTGTACCTTGCAGTTTTGTATTCCTTTGTTTGGGTTTTGTTACCTTGCTTTGTTCCTTCCTTCCTTCCTTCTGCCTAGAGTCACATTGGTTGAGATGGGTGGTCACATAAATGTTCAAAATAAATACCCCAATGACAGATCACATCAGAGGTCACAACAGTGATTTAGTACGTGCATTTGCCTAGGTGAGATCCTCAATTCAGTCACTTAGGAGAGGTTCAGTGATCAGAACCAAATTTTCTCTTAAAATGTCATAAATGATTCAGCATTTTAGCAGACTCTTTTAAGGACTGCTTGGCAAACTGTTAGGAGCTGCTTTGAGAAAAGGAGTAGGTCTAATAGCCTTCCTGTTCTATTTCCTTCTCACGCCAAACAGCCCTGTTATGGAACTATGAGAATGACCTTGGGAGATAGGAGGAAAAGGCGCAGAATTAGACAACAACCAGGTAAGAGGCAGTTTAGACTACAGAAGAAATGGGGTGTGGCAGATGTCTCAAAGATGAACCTCTCTAGCTTCCTGGACTGTAAAGGCAAGGAAAGAGAGATGTACTTTCAGATTTGCAAGATTCTGTTAATTCAATCTTACAATAAAGTCAACTAAATTACCACAATACCTCAGGCACCTCCGAATCATTACATCTAATCCCACATATTATGGAATAGCAGATAAACCGTCTAAGAAAGTACAAAAGTTCTAAGAATGTAGGAACTCCCAGTGCTTCTGGTTTTACAAATTAAATATTAGAATTTGGCTGGAAGAAATGCTTGTCTCCTATCCCCCGGGTGTCTGCAACAAGCCAATTTTAAAACACTCCAAAGCCACCATCTTCCACAGCAGTCCCAGTGATTTTTATATGAAGCACATGTTGATCCAAGCTAAGAAAATAGAATAGAGAAAAGCAAATCAGATCTTTGTATCCTGATTCACTTTCAAGCTTTATGCTGACAGAAGCTGCATTCTATTTGCTGTACAACAGATTCAGTTAATTAGTGACGAGAAAGTGAGACCTAAGCAGGACATTGAATTGTGCCAAGAAAATTGCTGGGTGATGCTCATCATCTCCCACTCACAGAATTTTGCAGGAGATTCTGATGACACCAGTTTCCCCTTGCAGCCCCCTCACGTTTGCACATTCTTTCTTTCATCATTTTCCCTACCCTTTCTTTCAAAAGCAAAAATTATTGTAGTGGAAAAGATGGAATAACTACTCTTTTTTGGTAATCTTAGAAGTCTATCTGGGATTCCTTATAAAATATTTGCACTTTCTAGCACCAATTTCTCCAAAGGAAAATGTTTTTCTGTAACCTGAACAAGGTCTTTACAGTGTGACAGTTCTAACCATTAGGTAAACAGGAGGCTTTGCTTAAAATTATTCTCCTTGCCGATATAAATAATAGCCGTGCAAACACTTTGAAGGAATGCTTCATATTGATGAAGACTTGCACACAATCTTCACAAAGATTCTTGTTCACAAGCCAACTAATCCTCACAAACACAACTTAAATTTCTTATTGGCAAACTTTAGGTACACACAAAGAACCTGCATATTATCATCTCCTAAGTCTTCCATAGAGTGACTGGAAGCCCTGGATGAGACACTTAGAATAATGCAAATCACCTCACAGAGAATAACTGTGAAGTGCTCCTCCAGGGGCACAATGGCTCAGTGGTTAAAGACGCTGAGTTTGTCATCTGGAAAGCTGATAGCCTGGGTTCAAGACCTGAGTGCTGCATGACAGGGTGAGCTCCTGTCACTTGCCCCAGCTCCTGCCAACCTAGCAGAAAGCATGCAAATGCAAGTAGATAAATAGGTACCACTTTGGTGAGAAGCTAACAGTGTTCCTTGCACCTTGGAGTGTAGTCATGCTGGCCATATGACTATGGAAGCCTCTTCAGACAATGCTGGCTCCCTCGACTTAAAAAATGGAGATGAGCACAGCTCCCTAAAGTTGGACACGACTAGACTTCCCTTTGAAGTGAAGCAATGCCATTTCTCACAGGCTTAATATAAAAGGTATTGTATTTCTTTGTTTATGTCCTCTTTTAGGCCATTAGTCTGTGGCCTTCACTCCAGCAAAAGACATTTTTTCTCAAAACAGGGGAATGAAGTGGGGAAGGCATGACACTTTTGTCCCCAAATTCTAAGCATCTGTAACAAATGTTTTCAGTGCCAAACTCCTTCTTGAGAATAACACTGAATTTTGGATCTTATGATTGAAGTAGATATCATCTCCTCCTCCTCCCCCTTCCCTTCCTCCTCCTCCTCTACCTCTGCCTCCTCCTTTTCCCAGATTGCCTGATGAAAGGGTCTTATTAAGTGATAAGCTTCCTTGCTTATTTGTTTGTATAAAATGGTCCAAATAGATATTGCCTTAATATGAATGCACCAACTAGGCTAGCATTGTTTTGCATTTGTATTAAAGTGCACTTTGTCTGAAGCTAACCTTCCCCAACCAAAAAGCTATAAAGGCTGAAGGTGCTGGTGACCATGGCCTTAACACTTTTGCCCCGTAGCACTAGGCTGGAGAAGGAGCCCTAAGGCAAGTAACTTTTAGTTTGAAAAGATTAGCAGGATAAGATGGGAGGAAGTAAACAGTTAATTTCACTGCAGCCAAATCCCATTGCAGCCAGCAGCATCTTTCCAAACAGATTGTCAGTGTTTTCAGTCAACTGGTGACTTATGGTGCCTGTTGCACACACATTTGTCAGTGGCACAGGTTTTGAAGAATCGACAGGCATCGTTGCAATTTGAGTGACAAAACACATATTTTTTACCATTTACATTTGCTTTTGAGCCTTCACATTGCAAAAAACCAACACTGCCAGTTGGGCAAGGTATTGATTAGAGAACCTGAGCAGAGCTAAATGAAACATAGCCCAAAAGGGACCTAGGAATTTCTTGGAAGAAGGAGAAAATGCTGACCTTTTAAAATATGTTTTTGGAGCCCAAGACATTTTTGTTCAAATAGTCAGATATATTTCTCCCTTAGGCAGTGCAAATACTAAATAAAAGATACCTGAGCAACTACTGTAACATTCTGAAGGGGATATATATGTACGTTACACAAACAAACTCTATTCCATGTCCTCAGAGGAACAATCCCTGCTTGGGTACGTTTTGCATGTGGGAAGCTGCTTTCTTCCACAGATCTCATCTCCTGGATGCCATTGTGCCCCAGAAAATTAATACTTTTGCCAAATAGATACGCTGGTATGACGATAAATTCAGAACAATGTTCCGCTGATTACAATATTGCAGTCTTGATCAAGGGACTCCCAACAGTTTTGAAGTCATTAAGCACATTCTGACCTTTTAAAAAAAAAATGTGGTGAGCGCTGACACAAAACAGCTTCTACGGGGAAATGAGCAATTCAAAAATATATTCCTTGAACAATACACCCACTTCTTTAAAAGACAAACTGGTGAGCCAAGACCAGAGATTTCCTCAAATCACCCTGAACAGATTCCTTAATATAAATTTCACCAACTGTATTTTTATCTCTCTTTAGATTCTTGTAAGAAACCCACCCAATTATTTTCTCTCTACTGCATTTGCAAATGTCCAAAGACACTTACCGTGAATTCACAAACACTCCTCCCCTCCTGTATCTGAGCATTTAGTCCGCATTCACATTTACCCTCCATTCCTTCTTTTTTCCCCTCCTTCGGTGCTGAAGTTTCAAGCCATCCTCTCCACCACCACCACCACCACCACCACTACAGCCATAGTCCATAGTTCCTTCTTTTCTTACTCCCATCAATGAACTTCCCTGCATCTTGTATATCCAATTTTCTTTCTGGTAGAAAGCAAAGACAAATGTTCCCTGAAGTAAAAGTGCTGTTTCCCCCAGTTCCTTTTCTTTCTAAACAATACTCTCAGCATGTTGATAAGATTCAGTTGCTTTTCAGATGTATAAGGTACTTTTAAAATATATCATCATTGGAGTTCTTCCTGGCAGTTATATATATTAAAAAAATGAATATTTCATCCCCAGGCATCACATGGTTGACCTAAGGCAGGGGGGGTCTCCAAACTTGGCAATTTTAAGACTTGTGGACTTCAACATCCATAATTCCCCAACCGGCATGGCAGGCTGAGGAATTCTGGGAGTTGAAGTCCGCAAGTCTTAAAGTTGCCAAGTTTGGAGATCCCTGACCTAAGGCCTAGAAAGTTTGTAAAGCTTCTCAGAAGAAAACATACAGCTAAGGTCTCAGACTAACACTATAAAGAGGCATTTATTCTGGAAAAGGCAAAGATAAACGAACAACTAATGTGTTATTTTGTTTTTTTTCCCCAGTGGAGCTCAGTTATTTGAAGGCAACTTTTATTAAATTGGGCCCCAATATTCTATCTTTCATTGATATATCACACTCCATGGGAAACCGTTAAAATATAGCCACCTTCTTCTGGTAAGTACAAAATAACTTTCTACACTTATTCAATTTCCAACACACATTCAAACATAAATGTTCAGGAAAGGCTTGTATATTTTAAAAAAATGAAATTATCTCAAGGTAGGTGTTGCAACAGAATTTTTACTTTATCAGTAATTCGGGCTTTTCCACCATATGAGGGGAAATAATCATATTTCCAGTTTGTGCAGTTTGTCCTTTTCACATACAAAAAAAAAAATGAACTGAATCTGCAATTTCTTTTTGCAGACCAAAAGATTTTTATGTTCCTACCTTTTTCTTGACAGAATGATCTGTGAAAAATTACATTCTGTTGACAAAAATGTAATGAAATGTACTTGGTCAACAAAATAAAAATGAGAGGTTTGACAAAAATGCATCTTGTTCACTCAAAGGGCTCTATGGAGCCCTTAATTCTATGTTTTTGCCTACAATCTTCTGAAATTGGAAGGAGAGCACTTAAATGTAAGTGGAATCTTATTATACTTTCAATGCTGTGCTCAACTATGCACCCTTACGCCTGAGTAGTTTCATCAGTACCAATGGTAGCCAATTTGCTTTGCTCAATAAAGAATGTACATTTGAAAAGTTTGGCTTGTTGACGTATCTCTATTATGTGTTTTGGGCTTCCATGAGGAGTATTTTTTTTCCTGTTTTGCAGGAAAAGAAACAGAGAGAGCTTCTGGAGTCCTCCATTTATTTTCTTCAACAAAAAATATTTTCAGTTGTCTCTTTCAGTATTTTCTTTCTTAAAGAATTTCCACCCATCAGGGGGTTGTTCTTCTGCCATGAAATCCTACTTCATTAACTTATATTTTTTTATATAATACTCAAGATGTGTGTTCAGCTACCTTCATGGGTAGTTTTCCTTAAGATCAAGAATGTATGTACTTTGCCTCATTGTTCCTGGTATTCCCACTTTCCCAACAAAGTTTTCCCTACTTGATTAATACCAACTCAATGGTAGCTGATTGTTTTTGTCTTCTTCCACTTTCTGCAAGTAGGGTTTCATGGCAGGAGAAACTAATGGGAAAATAACCCATTTTAAGATACATATATGGCTGGAAAAGATGATTAAAAGACAGATAGAATTTAAACCAGAACTGTTTTTGTTAGGAATACTAGGAGCTAATTATGAGGAGAATGAATATTTAATATTGCATGTACTGACAGCAGCGAGAATAGTATTTGCCCAATACTGGAAAAATGAAAACTTACCAACTGAAGAGGTTTTAATTAAGAAAATCTTAGAATGTGCAGAAATGGATAGATTGACTTTAGAAATCAAAGAGAAAGAAGATTCAGTTTATTTTAGAACATGGGATAATTTTTACCAATGGTTAGGAAAATGACCTAGTGAGAAATGAATGTGATGTGTTATTTTGAATATATATTAGTAAGAAGAATGATATGTATTGACCAATGGATACTGTTTATGATTATCATTTATTATATTTACTACAGCTATTTACCATTATATTAATTAGTGTTAATTGAACATATGTACCCAGACAATAGTCTGTTTGCTAAAGTTTGAAAATGTTATTGGGGGGTAATCCCAATGTTGATCCCAATCCTGCCCTAATCCCAATCCTGATCCTAACTCTACCCCAAACCTTAATCCCTATCCCGATCCTATCCCATCCCTAACCCTATAAAACTCAATAAAAACTTTTACAAAAAAAAAGAAAATAAATGGAGGACTCCAGAAGCTCTCTATGATTTTTTTCTTCAGAGGAAGCTCTCTATGATTCTTTTCTTTAGAGGAACCTTCAGTGATAGCTTAGAAAATTGATAAAAAGAATCTTCCTTCAATAAAGTGTAACCATCAGAAATGTAATGGTATATGGGAATTACTTTGGGGGATAGGAATTGTGGGAGGAATTCTAGACTAGGCAACCGTCAGACAAGTGGCAGCTGGGTCTGACAAAAATCTCAGAAGAGAAGTATTTTTAGACTTGCAAGATTCTGTTAATATAACCTTTCAATAAAGTTAGAAATAGTACTTCTGAATGTGTATCTTCTCTGGACTACCTCATAAGACTGGGAGGAAACTACATCTGAAATACATGCATCAAGCAGAAGGGCCTAGGACAATTGAACATGGCTGTCTTAACATGACCACTTCATCTCGAATCCCCCAACTACAGCCTGACCCAACATAGGCATTCTTATTTAACTGGGCCTCCACTGGCGCTCCTCTCCTGCCACTGGTCTGCCAGCACTCTTCCCCTACCCCTTCATCCCAGGCATTTCACAGAGGGATACTTTTCCCCGGCCAATTGGCTGCCTCCATGGGACATTTAAATGTGCATCCGGGCAGCCAATCTGCAAGCTAAGGGATGGGCAGCCTCAGGGAGGCAGGGGACATGATGGTTGCTTTGGTGTGCGTGCAAGGAGAGAGAGGAAAAAATGGCCCAGGGGGGCAGGGCTTTTCCCTTTCCAGCCTTCCAGCGGGGGCATAATGACAATATTATGACAATAACAAGTCAATCTGGCTTCGCCACATGGCTGCAAAATATTGCAAGGCCAATATTTACTTCCAATTATTATGTGGAAAGAGCAATGCTGAAACAATGCTGATTCCCAGTTTCTTCAAATGGTAGGTCCTTAAAGGGGGAATCTTGCAATCATAGATAGTCAAGAGAGAGGGGGAAAGACTGGCTAGTTTTGAGTGAAGGGTTAGATCTTAACCCTAACACCCCCTCCAAACCAGCTCTCTCAATAGCCCTCCAGGTGATTTTCACACACACACACACACACACACACACACACATGAAGACACTAAGGCCTTCGTACCCCAAAAACTTCAGCAGCAGGTAGAGAACCAGCCGAGTAAGAATGTCCATGTTGGGTCAGCCATGGTGGGGGCCCCAAGATGAAGTGGGTATGTTAAGGCAGCCGTGTTCAGTAGTCCCATTCCCCAAGCAGAATGCTTCTGCATCAGCAGTGAGTTTGTCATGTATGAACTAAGTAGTGAAGACAATGAAATCTGACATTCCAAACACCTAGACTAGAACATTACATTTCTTTCTAGACATTTCTGAACTAATCCTACTGGGCTATCTGGGTTTTATCACTATTGTAGTGACAATCACTCTTGAAAATATCATAGATGGCTATCTAATACAAAAATGCTCACATCTTGGCAGGGTCTAACTTTATTCTGCAGTAGCAAACTTTTGTGTTGAAAATTAAATTCCATGAAAGTCTTTCATATTCCCATGCCAAAGCCAACTCATATAACCATTTACACTTATTACTTTTGACTAGTTTCATGCATTTAAAGTGACAATTTCCTGCAAGTAAAACTCAAGTGTATATGAGGGAAGATTCTAGGTCAGTTTTCTTCTTGCCGGTCTTAGTTTTTTTCTAACCTGCCAGTTTTAGTTTTCCTCTTACAGTTTTCTTCTTGTATATATTTTTATATGGGAGAAAATTCCACCTTAAGTGGAACAATCTATTTTACCATTTGTTTGACTGCATATTTTACAGTTGAGCAAAGCTGCATCATGAAAAGGGGAAAAAAATAAGAAACCCCCAGATTCAGTCTTTAGCATTTCCAGTTAAAGACTTCAGTGAAAACAGTGATAATGATTTGTTTAAGATTTTCGAGGTTGCTTGCATGATCTGTTTTCCAGGGGCTCTTGTTATCACTCAGGTTTTCCCCAAAACTGCTACCAAATTCTGCTACCAAATTATGTTTAATGTCTCACAAGTGATATATTACATATGGTTCTTTTTGTTTTGATCATGCTCATTCCTGTTTTCCTACCGTCTCACTTCTTGGAGAATAATATCCTATATATCCTATACATCGTTAAAAGTCAGGTGAATTCCATAGCCCAGGAAATGTGGAAATCTGTTTATAGTTTTACTGGCATCAAAAAGAGACAGCCATTCTGCTAGATGAATTATTACTACATTTCCTTAGAAATTTTCTTTTTTTGGCTGGATGAATATTTAAATAAATCAACATTTAATATTTTAAAATCTACCTAACTTTAAACATAGTTCTAATATCAATTGTTTTTCAAAATAGTGTAGGTTTGATTATGTATTTATCTGTTTTCTAGGTGCTCAAAGCAGTTTACATATGTAGAAAGTAAGGAAGATGATCTTGGTGGAAATATGCATAAACTGTTACATAGGCAAAGTGGCTGAAGCATTTTTTTTTTTAATGTCCAGAACAAGAAGAAAACATTTGGAAAAGGCTCAGACAGATGCATCCCTAACTCACTGAACTATAAGAAGGAGGAGGAAGCAGACTTGCAAGATTATATTATTATAGCAATCTCAAGAAAAATGGTTCTAGCTTTGTTGTGCAGTTGATTTCCTAATCCGGTCAACCTAGTAGATCTGACAATATGGGATCTTCCTTCATTTTGATCCCAATAGCAATCTTGTGAAATAGATTGAGCTCAGTTAGTGATCAGTTCAAAGTCATCCATGAATTTTCAAAACTAAGTGTATATTTGAATCTCTGTGGTCTTAATCTAATTCCTTAACAACTATACCACTCTATAATATTTCTAAAATATGAATCTATGTGTTTAATGGATAACTAAATAAAGCCCAGTCCAAACTTTGAGTATATAATATGCATGGATAATGACTTTAGTTGTGGCAACAGGATATTTTTTTTATATATATATAACAAGTTTTATTGATTTTTTTTGTTTTACAACCAAGTGCTTAGGACTCATCGTGGAGATAGGGCACTCCATAGAACTAAGTAGAAAATATAATATACATGAACAATTTAAGTTACTTCTTTAAAATTTCCCTCTCTATTTTATCAATCAAGAAAACAAAAAACAGAAAAACCAAAACTATCAATAATATTTCCACCCGTTTTCGAGCTTAATTAACTTCCATTAACATATTCCAATTTGGCATTACATAAACATATAGTATACAATTCGGGTATCCATATAATATAGATTATTCCTAACTTATACATATTACTCCAATTATTCACTTTATACTTCTCAATTAAATTCTATCTCTTACTCTATTCTATTTCACATACATATTTTATAAATGAACATGACTTTAAGTTTTTTTTAAACCATTTTACATTAGCCTAAATTATTTCTAATTATTTCTAAAACAAACATATAATGTAACTATTATATATATATATTTATATTTTCCACTATATTCTATTTCCTATACTCTATCAAACATTTTTATAAATCAATCCAACCTTCAATCATTGCAAGTAAAAATATCAGTAATATTTCACCAATCTCAATACAACTCCTTTAGTTTTAACTTTTCCAATTTTCCATAATTGCCATTCCAGACCATAATCAAATCCATAATTTACATCAATATTAACTCAGACTAAAATCTTAGACCTTAGAAATCGCAAAAATATTAGCTCACTTGAAGTCTCTAAAAACCATTTTACCCGTCAAATAAAGTTTTAACACTCATTTTTAAACCTAATTCTAGCTTTCTTTTTATGCCAAGCAGGTTTCCACAATAGGGCCTTTAGCTCCTCCCATCTTAATATTTGACTATATACATTTTCCCACAGTTGCGTCTGATCATAGTCTTCTTCTCTTTTTCCCAATATTGTCTGCACTATGTAATCAGTCTTAGTCAGTATGGTGATTATTCGTTGTTTGTATATATTGTCAGCATTTTTAATGTCTCGTGTTTGAAAGTCCATTTCTGTTGTTTTTAAGATTATAGATGTTTTAGTTGAATTCTGCCTTTGGTCCTCAGAAATCTCCATCATTTGTATATAAGGTGTAACATCTTCCTCTTCAGTAGGTTGTAGATATAAATCCTCCATCTCATTAAGTTGTAAAGCTAGTTGTGTGTCATGATCAGTTAAAGTTTGAGATTCAATTTTTAACTCTGGAACATCCTCTTTCCTGAGCGTCCTGAAATGCTCTCTTAATTCCTCTTTCATTTCCAAAAATTTTTCTAGTATGAGTCCATAGTTAAGCTGTGAGTGGGATTCCATTCTTCTTCTTTTTTTTATAGTGAAAGTTCAGCTTAAAAAATATACAATATTACAAAATATATAATCCAAACAGGAATAGAACAAGAAAAAAGGAAAACAAACAATCAAACCCAGCAGAAAGATAAAGACAACAATAGTCCCAGTCAGTGTTGTGAGTATCTAGTTTATAATCCAAAGTGATAATAGAAAAGGATGTCTTAAAAGTCAATTAATATAATGTAATCCTCAAACGAAAGAAAATCAATTTTTCTAGTAGGTATATTTTATGTTATAAAGTCAAATGAACTAGAAGTAGAAGATTAAGTAAGTTCCAAAAGATATACCAGTGTCTGGGCGTGACGCCAAGTTCAGCAGTTCAGCTGCAAATGGTTACATTGTTACGATAAGGCTTTCTGGGCTTCACGCCAAGTTCCGAGATACATTGTAACCATGCAATCCACATAAATCCGCCCAGACAGCCAAAGAGGTTTTTTTTCTTTTTAAAGTAGATAAAAATGTTCAGAAGGGGGGGGGGAGGAGAAGAAACACTCCACCCCCCTCCCTAAAAATTTCCACTTAAGCTGAAAACAAGCAGGCAGAGAGAGAGAGTCACAGTAAGGCTTTTTTTCTTCTTCTTCTTCTTTTTTTTCAGGATCCCCCGAATTCCAACAGTTCAAATAAACAATAAAAATTAGTATTCGAACGCTGCTTTTTCAAGTGAGGGAATAGTTTCTAGAAGCTTTTCACAGGGAAGTAAATAGGATAACAAGAGGGAAGGAAAGGTCTCACCCAGATCTTCCACGATGGTTCTTTATGCTTAGATGTTGCTGTGACTTTCGGCTGGAGCAGCTAAGTGATCGGCCATGTTACTGGCCGATCTTTTCCCCGTCAGCCCAAAGGTGATTTCTCAGATCGCAGAGGGAGCTGCCGCTCCCTCCGCGATCAAACGAGTGTCCTCCTCCACGGTGGTCGCCTCTCCGGGGCGACTTTCGACCCTGTCCAGGGTCTACCGGCGGGGGGAAACCGGTCGGCAAAGAGAATATACTCTTTGCACGACCGCAGGCGCTGCGACTGGAACCGGAAGTCGCAACAGGATATTTTAGACTTGAAATACATAGCAGCTTAGTTCACATATAATAGGAAAATACTGTTTCCTATGATGATGTATTTAATTTTGGAAACCTTTAGTCCTGAAATTAAGAGTGAATCAGTCCAAATGTACCAAGAAACTGGAGCTTCCCATCACATCTTAACTGAGTCATGTTAAGTCATGTCAGATATGGCTCCTTCATATTTGCAAGCTATCTTCAATATCAGCAGTACAAGTCTACAGATTAAATAAAAAAATAATTTTAATTAGAGAAATTATCTTATGATTGTTTCAATCTGATGAAAGAAAATATTGCTTCTGAAATTCTTTCAAAGGAATAAAACTATTTGGGTAAAGTTCACATGCAAAAGACTGTACGTAAATTCCTCATCTTTATAATACAATAGTTTCTTCAGTAATATGCCGTCTCCTTAGTTTGCCATGTTTCAGTTAAAACCTAAAAGATGATATCACAGAGACCTTCCAAGGTCTTTATAAATTTTCAAAAGTTCTGTTATTATAACCACTAAAGGGGAGTTCTAAAAAATTGTTGGAGGATTTTCCCTCCAGAAAAACACAGAGGAACCATCTACCCAATTTCTTTGCCTCCAGGTTTGATGGAGAATTATGAAAAGTCATTTGTATCTAAATCCGTTAAATATGACTATGTAAATCAGGCTACAATAAATGCAGTCTGCATTGCTATGGATAGGTTCAACTATTGGTTGAAACTTTGCCTTTTTTTTTAATTGCAAAGGGTGTGCATGTGTTATTCTAATTTTCCACTCTGCACATATATTTTCCTAATTTATACAACTTTGTACAAACTTTGTCTTATTAGCACGATCACTAATATAGGCTTCTTATTTGAAACTCTTCCTGGCTATGAGTTTTTCAGATATATACTTGCATACTGTTCAGTTTTTAAGCAGAAACATATTTGAGATCAACAGATTCTGTGAATTATGCCCATTTATGTAATAAATTCTGGCAGATCACATCATTTTTGCTGAAAGAAAATCATGGCAGATTTATTTTATAATCTTAAAAACAATTTCGTTTGCCTTGCTAGATATATCCCCATTCTGCAGAACATTCTGGCATTTTTATTTTCAGTGTCAAAAGGTATGCCCATTTATTCAGTGAGGTAAGTTGAACGTGGGGCATAGAGGAAGCATTTGTATTGTGCGCATTAAAACGGATAACGCATGGTGTTAAGGTTGTTATGCTCCAATAGGATCTGTCTTAGATAAGTAGGGGTGCAGTGCAGTGAGAAAAGCTTCCTGTAATTAAAGTCTTGTAAGTACCTTTTCCTACAAGACGTATGCATTCAGTTCAAGATAATGCTCCTGTATTAGGGATGTTCGGTTTTAGGGCAGATGAGCTGTATTTTTATGTAAAAATAATCAAGGTGAACCTATGCATTATACCTATATTTAGATTTCTTTACATCACTCTGATTTCCAACTTCATAGCAGGATGTTTCATGTGAATATGCCTAAAACGTAGCTTGGATGAAGGTTTCATTATAGTAATTTCAGCTGCTTCCACATAATCCCCCAAACAATTTTAATCCATCACAAAGTTCTTTATAGATATCCCAAAGTCTATCAGTTTTGAGCTAAGCAAAAGTTGGTGTGCTCAGTCCCACTGAAAACAAAAGGGATTTACTGCAACTTACTTGCTATAATTGTCACAATAGGACATGTGGCCTAGTCTTAATTATCTTTATCCCATAGCGGTTAGTCTTATTCATGAGAAAGGCTGCATAAGTTGGTAGCCTTAGCCACTAACAATTTTAGCTGGATTAGGAACATGGTGTGCCTTGGGTTAGTCAATCAGAAAAAGGATTGCTTTTCTATGCTCCAATCTACGCAAATGTTTATAGAGAGCTCAGATAAGTCTTGGTTCACGTATTGCATTAAATATGATTTACCAATAGCTTGTTGAATTAATGGCAACCGATTTGATTCACAGTTAAGGTCAAGCCATTAAGCATACTGATTGAGATTACACAACAGTTAAATTAAAACCAACAAACTATATTAGGCAATGTGTACTGTTCAGTATAAGCCATATCATTCCTGAAGCATACATGATGATGTGCTTTAAAACTGTTTCTAAAAGAGATGTGAGGAGAATTGCTGGTCCAGATATTGTTGAACTAAGAACACCCAACATCTCACAAATGAATTGATTGCTAGGTGGTACAGTTCAACAACATTTCAGGAATAAAGGTTTTCCTAATCTGGGTTCATTGCTGGATTTGATTTATGAAGGTCTGTAGTTTACATGCACTTTTGAATGTTTAGCGTCATGTTGACTGTGTAAAGTAAGAATCACTGGTCAGGTTCTAGTGCAATGCAAATAAAACTGAGTCATCACTATAAGTATTAAATATTACATTGTCCAATTTGCTGAGCTAAAGTGGACTTCAAATTGCTAGAAGTACAACCGAAGTCTAGGCAGTTGATGTTCCACTGATCTCCACTGGGACCTACATTGTGGAAAATATGCATCTGATTTGCTTATGAAAGCTGACTGAGTGACTTTGAGCCAGTCACACCCTCTCAGCCCATCTCACCTCATAGGGTTATTGCTGTGGGGAAAATAGGAGAAAGAAGGAACATTAGATATGCTGGCTGCCTTGAGTTTTTTTATAAAAATAATAAAGGTGGGATGTTAATTAATTAATTAATTAATTTGATGCTATGAGTTTATTTTGCTATGTTAAAAGCTCTTTGAGGTCTTTACGTCACTTCACAATGACAATGACATCCTATTTATCCAGATTTTAATGCTATTTTTAGTTGCTTGTAAGGCTTTCTTATTAATACATATAACTTCTATGTTTGGGAAGTACTTTGAGAATGCAAAGTCCCAAATAAATGCAATAAGTTGTCACCTGAGGCTTGTATTGTCTCATAGGTCCATGTCCACCAACCATTTCTTATATGGAATGGAGTGAAGAATTCCTGGAGTGAGGAATGGTCCAAGGTGCCTTCTTGTGGCCTGATCATTAGTGATGCCTCTACCAAACCACCTGGTTTTGACCTGCCTCACCCTATCTGGTCGAAATTGAACAAAATTAGGTTTAATACTGGAAGAAAAGCCACTGCCCTATATCAGTGGGGATGGAAAGATTCCCCTTGTTGCGATTGTGATCCTGTTATGCAAACTATTAAACTTATAGTGCAAGACTGCCCACGACATGTGTTTCCTGGCTGCCTAGAAGATCTGCTTGAAGCAACGCCAGAAGCGATCACCTGAATAGCTGATTGGACATCCAGTTCTGAGGCCACTGCCATACCCCCATAAAAGTTGTATATAATTACGTGGATCATGTGTATATGTTTACTTCTTTTCTGTCATGTTCTTATCATATGCTAAATAATAATAAATAATAATTTCATAAATACCTTTCATGAAAAAATTGATTCCTTAGAAAGCTGATATAATAGTACACAGTTACTGTCTCAAGACTTTGTTTATTTATGCATACATGATGCGATTATTTTTTTGAACTTTATTTATGTTAGCCATTCTGCTTTAATAAGATGTTTTAGTAAGTAAGAGGACTTAGGAATGATTTTCTACTAATAATTATGTTCCAAATCTATTCATGCAACAGTTCATACTACCCTTCTTTGTCTTTGCTCCTTCGATATCATGTACCATTTTGAGCAAATCTGGGGAAAGCACATACTGTGATGTAATCTGTGATCTAACATGGAGATAGCATTCTTGCTCTTCTTCCTTTTTCATGACATTCACATTCATCCACCCCCAAACCTCATCAACGGGTAAGCAAAAGGGTGATAAGAAAGCTTACAATTGTGGGAAAGGTTGTTGACCACCCATATAGGCCTTCTTGAAGTTATACTCACTGAATGGGTGATCTATTATAGCATTATTGCACTATTACCAAAAAAAATGAAGCTATTGGGAGGTTAGTGGACAATCAAATGAAGCCCAGTCATGTAATAGAGCAATTAAGTTCTGGCAGATCCTACCTTAAATTAGAGGGCCTCTTAGTTTTATCCTATATTGCAACTCAATTCATATATAATAGGAAAGCTGCTATTCCAGACTTAGGTATTTCCTTTAATTAGTGCTCAGATTTACCAACACCTTTATTTTAAACTATGCATTATAAATTAACTAAGTATACTAGAACTATGTAGACCATGAGGGAAGTTTTATACCAAAATATATTTTATTCCTTATACTGCCTCCATCTTCCTTTAACCATTAACAGAATCCACAATGGACTGAGAATCAGTATCTCTGCTAGATAATCGACAGTCATGCTGAAACTAAGTTGATCAAGTAAAAATAGCAATGGGAGAAAATCTTTTACTCAAACTTCCTCAGACCCCCAAATATCAAAGCCACATATCAAAGGAGAAGGTCTGTAAACACAAATCGAGTTAATTAAGGCAGTCTCCCGGAGGAACTGCATGTTTACAAGAACAAACTTCACAGATGACACATACCTACACATACCCACATCCCCTCAAGTGTCGCCCTAAAATCAGCACGTATGCACTTCCACACCCAGGACAAGCTCCCGTATAAAACAATCTCACTGTAACCCATTTCTCTGCAGTTGCCCCCAAGGCAACCCTTTTTGCTTTGGGGAATAAATATTTCTCCTTTTCTCACAGCTGTCTGGATTTCATTTCATTTATTCTTGTGCACCCTCGGCTCGAGTTGGACCCCCAAATTATTCTTCTGACAACCAACTGGGATCGGCCTTTCACTGTGCAGAGGTGGGAGGATTGGCCTTAAGATAGCTCAAAGTGCCTTGCAGACAAAGGTCAAAACAGAGTCAATCTGCTTCAAGAAAGCACTTCACTTTAGCATCTGGACCTTTGGGCATGTGCTGCAGATGTGCAGAAGCCTGTAATCCAACTCCTCTATTTAGAAGCAGGAGCTGTTTCACTGGACAGCATGGCTTCAAAGGGATACTTCATTAAAAGGTTTGAAGAGATGCGCAAATTTGCACAAATTTGTCTGACCTCTGGAAGATGGAGCTCGTTTTTAGGCACGATTAGTGAGGACTAACCTATAAAAATGGTCTTTCAGAACTTGGCTTTTTAAATCAATCAGTTAACAAACTACAACATGCTCACTCTATGTAAACATTAATTCAGACCTGGCTTTGATTTTTTTTACAAGAGTCACAATGCATTTGTCCTTCCATATGCCCCATTTACAAGAATCTGAGAATTGCTCTTTTTCAGAACAACTGGTTCACTTTCAGCACTGGCCAATCAATCTCATGCCATCCTTCTCATCTGCTTTCCTTCTATAAAGTGGGTAACAGCAAAAGTTTATTCATTTTCCAAATATATGACATTTCACCCGTTTCTTATTTATAAAGAAAGCAGTGCATGCTTATCTTCATGAAATATTCACAAGCTCAGAATCGAATTTGGGTTATCTTTCCTTTAGGTATATAATTTCTTTTCTCTCTCTCTCTCTCTCTTTTTTTTTAAAAGAATGCTTTGGAAAGTGGGAGACTCACTGAAGCACAGCCCAAAAAGACCCAATCTGGAGCAAACTGGTGTGTTCAATCCTCTCTGGATAGTAATTAGTTCAACAGTCTGCATCAGCAAAAGCTATTTTGAAAGGTACTTGCTTCGAAGTGAAGAAAAGTGGTGGTCAAGGTTGTGTAGTACAGTTTGTGACTTTTTCTACTTTTCGCAAGGGGGGAAAAAAATTGGCAGACAAAGACACATTATAGCAAAACCCTTGAAGAGATAGAATGCACATTAAGTTTTCATTATTTCCTCCTGCAGAGCCACAGATAAATGTTATAAATACAGAAAGGGAATAAAAGACAAGGTTTAGCTCAAGGAACATTGCAGTACTGGGAAGACCCAATTGACACTCTAGGGCAGAATTCAGTATCTGAAACATGTTTAGCATTCTAAATAACCCAGCATTTTAGTTTTAAACAAGTGTCTAGCACTGATTATTATATAGAACTCATAGAAATAATCACTGAGATTACATTAAGCAGAATCCAGGATGCCAAATATATAGTTGAGCTGAACTCTGAATAGGACTGAGTGTAATATAAGCATATGAGAGAGAAAATTGGAAAGACAATAAATAAAAAAGCAGAAGAAACATAAATGAACAATGAAAAAGTAATAAAGAATTTTTTTTTTCTGCTCAGATTTGGCATCCTGTGTAAAACCTGAAATAATTGCATTCTTGCTCAACAGAAAGCACTTAAGTTTAAAAATGGGGTCTTGCCATGCCATAATTTTGCAGTGGTGTTTTTTGTCTTTAAAACCCTTGTTTTAAACATCCTTGTTTTAAAGGTCCAGGTGTTCTCCTGTGCTTCTTATTCCTTTATTTGATTTGTGCTACAATTCCCACCTTGCCCAAGCAATTTTTCATTTTAATCAGAACTGCACAATCATATATTCCTGTGAAAGGGTTTACTGAAAATGTGCAGAAGCATTTTGCTCCCTTTAATTCTTGTGTGGATAAGTTTGAAGACACCGTTGTCTCTCTGGGTCTTTTAGGGGGGGAAATAGCCGCAAATGTAAAATGGGTATTTGTACATGGAGGTTCCCAGCACATGGGGAATGAACAAGAAAATTCCAATTGTCATCGCTCAATGCTATGAATCTTCAGGTTCTCCATGGCTGTCAATGACTTTGGGAAATTGTCACATCACTTTACATAGTTACAGTGCTGCAACCAGGATGAAGCCCTGAAAAGGTATTTAGATAAAGTGCTCTTTGACATTTTGAGCACAGCAGGCCAGGTTTCTGTTTATACACGACATAGGACCAGGCTATTTGTAGGATTACCTTTATCCTATTGTTTCTTCTTGACTCACTGGATCTAGCACAGAGGGTATGCTTTGCCTCCACTCTACTATACAATGTCATTTTATTGGATGGCATGCCTTGTCTAAGGCAGAACCTGTTCTGTGGAACAGCATCCCTCCAAGGGATCCAATAGCCCTCCCCCATTGGCCTGTTTCCCCAGGTGTATAGGCCAGCCCTGTAGCTGTTGTACTTTTATGACTGAAAGATGGTATTTATTTGGAGTGCCATGTTTTAATTGTTGGGTTTTATCTTTCCAAACCGCTAAGAGTCACTGTTGTGTATGGGTGGAAGAAAGCCGGGCCTTCTACTGATTTTGTAAAGATGTATATGATTATACTACCCACCACCACCACCACCACCTCTGTCTTCCCTAGAAGAAGCAACATCAGATTGATTCTGCATTGTTCTCAAGAAAACTCCATGGACATATCCCTAAAACCCCCAAGAGGTAAGCTTAAACTGAGTCTAGTTTTTATATAGCATAAATATGGAGAGTTTTCCAAGCTACCAAACTTCTGATGGGAGAACAGAGAATGGTATGACTATACAACCAAAGAGCCCTAAAAATGTTGAATAAATAACATGTGCTGCAAAACCTATTTAGATTTCACCATATTATAGGGGGAAATAGATCAAATTAGTCTTCATTTTTACATTAAACTTTTTCCCAATAAGTGATGACCCCCACACGAATAAGAAATAAAGAGCTCCACCTTATAGTAATAATAATGTAACAGTTTTCTTTAGTCAAAATCACTTACTAAAGACAATATGTATAAGTAGCAATCTTACTTTACCTATTTCTCCATGCTATTTAAACACAACACGAATGCTAAGCTACCTCATCTGAAGTAAGTAAGTATGCCCAAAGATTCAGCCTTTCATTATAAAAGTGCTTATTATTTTTATGTCTTTATGCAACAAAATATAAAGTCCTCCAAACTGTTACAGCCTGCAAAATATGTTGAAGAAATATAGACTTCCTCAAAAATAAAATAAGTAGTTTCAAAAGGATAGGACATGGCTGGGCCCCCTGTAGAAGCATTCAGGCATTTTGCTTTAAAATGTAAGAAATGACAACTTTAAGATATATAATATTATACCAGCCATGGTATTGAATTGGCATGCTGTAATAGAACTGGGCATAATGCTGGTGACGATAATAATACTGATGATAATAATAGAAAGGCATTTGGATGATGCAAACTGTCAAATAACAGCGGAAGAATTTTCCATTGATTTAGGGAGGAAAACTAGGAAAAAACAAGTACATTAAGCCTCCGGTGGGCTTAATATCTGGGAAAAATATAAACACAAAAATATGAAAGAAGAAAAAAAAAAACCTAAAAACCCAGGCTCTATTCCATTCTGTGAATCATTATATTTACCTTCCACTTCCTATAGATTTCAGCCAGTGAAGCAAACTCTGGTCATAAAAAGCTTTCTTCGCTCATGTTAAGAGAAATTGCCTACTAAATGCAATATGAATTTTCTTCCCTTTTTGCTTTTCCAGTGTAATGTTCGGAGCCTACATGCAACAAAATGGACTTGATGTTTGAAAACTGGGCTAGACTAATTCATACACTTCCAGCAAGCTCTTTAGTAAGGTTTGCTTTTCAAGAACATTTAGATAAGTCAGCTAGTGCTCAGTACAGCTGTTAGAATACTTGTGTGTGTTAGGTGAATTGCTACATTGATTACCTATCTTTTTCTCAGCTGAACTGGCATTTAGTACTGAACCTTTCAAGCCCCATAAATGTGCTGCTAAATCCAATCAGGTTGACACCCTCCAAGGACTTTCTAATAGTAGCCCTACACAACCTTCTCCTCTAAGAGTCAACCTCAGAGCAGCTAGCAAGTTGCTAGTTGGTACCTGCAAGGCAAGCATTATCTCAAAATCCACTGAAAGTAGAGTCCAAAGTCATGTTGGAATTCATACTCAAAGATCAAACAAGAGTCAGAATAGAAAACAGAATGGAAGGTGAAAGGCAGTTTCTAGAGCTAGTCGCAGTTGAAGAGGTATGATTTCAGTGAGCCAAACAACATGTCATTCACAAGAAAGGTTCAAAGACTAATTGAAAGACATTCTTCCAACACTGTTAGACAATATAAAATTATAAATCCAGAACTTCTAGAAAAGCAATTACTGTTCCGATGCTAGCCACAATAACTTTTGGAAATTCATGAATACTGTACAGCCCTATTTTTTTTTTTAATAAACCCTTACTTATGAGTAAAACTTTTTCTTAGTTACACAATATCTCTGGGCTGAACCAGGAATGGCCTTCCCTTTCTGGGATTGGACAACTCTTGCAGCCTCTCTTTCCAGATATCTACATTTTATAAAGTTTGTCTCTGTTTACTTTCTCCCTCTGGCTAGACTTCCCCTTTATCTACCTTTCTGCGTCTCTGACTTCAAAAGTCTGATGGCTCGAGACATGAAAACTTTGTGGTTTAGTTGCTTCTAATTTTTGTATCGGATGTCGGTTTGCCAAGACTATCAGTCAGCAACTGCTTCTTTGAATTCTTTTAAGCTCATTCTTGTTTCTTCAGTGATACATTTGGCCAGCTTGTCTTTGGTTTTCTAGATATTGGGGTCTTCTCCAATGATTCTTGCCTCATATCGTTTGTTTAATGTATTTAAACTTTAGCTCTATTATTAGTGGTTCTTGTGAACAGCTTGATTTACTTCATCTAACTTGGAAGGTAGGGAGCCCCTAGGTAGGCTGGAAAAATCTCAATGAACACCAAAGGGCAGGGAAGGAAACCACAAAACCATAACTACTTTATTGCCATCAACTTGTCATCCAGTTAAGGTAACCATATTGGAAGCAGTAAGAGTGCACAGAGACATTTAGTATATTTTAAATATGGCCTCCTATAGAAAGTAAGGAAGTTAACCTTGACAGGAGTTTTTGCTAGGCTAGGGGGCTAGTCCTGAATATCCAGGTAATATTAGGAACTGGCTCTGACAGACACTTCCCTAATTCACTGAATTATCGCAAGACTCTCCAATCTAAGTAAAAATAATTTTAGCCTTTCTGCAAAGCTAATTTCACGGTCTGGTCTATCTAGTGAAGCTAGCTACGAGCTAGTTGTGATAGCCAAGGAATGACTTGATTTAATTTAATATATGGGAAGGGGACGAGTGAGAGCTGCAGCGTGCAGGTTGATGATCCAAAATATATAATAATGTGTCACCCAAATAGATGGGTGAAGAGTTTCTATGTTTTCTTTTCCAGCTCTCCTGGGGTCAATTTTCAGCAAAGGACTACCAAAATTTAACGGTAGAATCAGAGAGGACTACAAGAACCACAAAAAAGCATTCAGGAGTTGCATGTACTTCTGGTGCTCTATGTTGCCCATCCTTGATCTGCATGTTTATTCTGGAATTATCCCTATGCTTAGAGGATGCTGGCTGAGAAGTCACAAAAGAACCAGCTTTTCAATGGACAGCTTGGTGAGAATGTTACGTGTAACCGGAAAACTATTAACAGAGCAGATGGAGATGGGGATTGGAATTTTGTACGTTACACAGCACACAGGATTGGAACTATAAGGTATCACATAAATATTCCCCAAAAAATCCTTTCGTTATTTACTGAGCATGACATTTACCTGGATATCCAAAATAGCTTTTTTCTTGACGTAAGAAAGAAGACAGGAGTATAACATTTAATTGAATATGCAATGGCAAAAATCAAGCCTCTCATTTGTTTAGTTGACTGAGCTGCTTATTCACTGAAAAAAATGTGAGCTAAAAGTAATCAAACTAATGAAATTGGGCGCTGCTTCTGTACAGATCTTCTGCAACCGTCCATTGCATCTGAAGATTTGCTGATGTGAACAATCTTAAAATGTAGTCAATAGGTTACATGAGCCCGATCTGAGTCCTTCTCACACAGCAAGAATAATCTAGTTATTTATGTGAAAATTAGCAAAAGTTTTACTTTAGGACAGGTTGTCAGCTGCACCAAAATGGAGAGAAACTAAAATTTGCAGAAAATGTAGAAAAGAGATTAAGTTCATGGAGCTTCTATGGCTATTCTACACATTAGTCAAGAAAACTGTCTATTTACCGTGGGTCATTCACATACCCCTGACATGTGTGCAGCTGTATGAATTATGTTTTGAAAACACATGTTGCATGCCTTCACAGCATATTCCTTTAACATATTTTAGGTGTACATTTAAAATGAAGAGATGATCACAGGCCATTCCTCTTTTCTGAATTTATTTTACAGGATTCCGTTGAATATATAATAGTAAATATATAGTAGTAAATTAAATATTATAGAAATCATCAGGGTGAGGTTAATATTGAGAAATGTAGATTCAGGTCTATTTTTAATCAAGAATCGCATATCGGGATACCTCTGGGCAAATCACTGCAATGGAAGAGGCAAATGCTCAATGATAAAAATAGGTGCTTTGTTAGAAAGGTCCCAAATGTCTATCTTTAGCCCTGAGGAGAATCTCAGGCACTAAAGCGAAGAGAAATTTTAGCCTCTGTCCCACGGATTATACAATGGTTAGCATATTTTCATCCATTGGACTCATCACTGAAATATACTATAGTAATCCATCAATTCTGTTTGATTTTCCATTTTCATGGGGTTTTTTTTTTTTTAAATCTTCATCTACTGTTTGTTGTTCTTAAAACTTGCTAATGCACCAATTGTTTTTTAGTTGTCCTATTAATATTTCAATTTCCTTTAAAGGATCTTCCAAAACCACCACCAAGTCATTGGCAAAACTACCATATACTAACCATATCTTAACTTATACATTTCTTTTATAATCTTTACTCCCACAATTCTATATCTTTTCTTATATCTCTCTTCAGTATCTCAAGAACCAAAATAAACAAGAATGGGGACAGAGGGCATCTCTATTTTTTTTCCTTTTCGTACGGGGCTTTTTAAATCTCCATTAATAATCATTTGTGCTTTCTATTAAGTATAAATCAATTTTGTCCACTTTATAAAATTCTCTGCAAAGTTCATATTTTTCAAAACTTTGAACAGGAAAGCCCAGCTCAAATTATCAAAGGCCTTCTTCTGCATCTAAGAAAATCAATGTGGCTTGTTTTTCATTATGTTGCTCCAAATATTCCAAAATGTCCAACACATTTCTAAGATTACTGTATTCTTTAAATATCTTTTAGATGAAAACCAATGTTGATCCTCATGAATAAATTCTTGTAAAATTATTTTCAGTTTATCAACCAGAATCATTATAAACATCATGATATATTATTCAGTAATGATAATACCTATAGTTTCTTGTTAAAGTCAAATCTTGACCCTCTTTAAATGTTAGTGCTATGTTGTATTGGCTTTTTTCCAACTCTCTTGCATCTTTCCTCCATGTAAGTTCATCATATTTTGTAAAGGTTGTAAAAGTTCATCCTCAAAACATTTATAATAAGAACTGATAATCCATCTGATCCAGGTATCTTTCCTAGTTTAATCTTTTTATAGCTTCACAACTTTCCTTTATTGTTATATGTCTTTTCATAATCAGTTTCTGTTCCGCTGTAATCCTTGGTAAATTTTGTTTCTTTAAGTATTCATCTATTTTCTCCAGAGAGATGTCACTTGCTTTACACAAGTTAAAATAATATTGATTAAATGCTTTTTGCATGGCCATGCTGTTCATTAATATCTCCCTCTTTTAATTTCAGCATCATTTTTTATTCTTTTTATTCTCATAATTATTATGCCAACCATTTTCCTGGTTTATTTACAAACTCAAAGATGTTTTTGTTTTGTCTTTGCTTTAGATAGGATTATGATCTTTAAAAAAAAGTCTGGTAATATCTCTACTTTAGAAACCTTAGTATCAGTTAGTAGTCTTTTTTTTTTTCAAAATCCATATTATGTCTAATCTTGGAAATAATCTATGTCTTTTAGAAAAGCAGGTGTATTCTCTTGAACTGCCATTTTTCTGTTTCCACGTGTGCTCAAGTCCTAGGTTGTCCATCAAATCAAAGAAACATTTTGTTTCAATTAGTCTTGAGTGATTTTAATGTTTTTCTCAGAAGTTCTGTCGAGTTAGTCTGAGTCTCTCTAATATCTGTTCCAGAGAAGGAGGTGAGTGATAGAGAAGGACCAGCTCTGAGATCGCTGTAGATGACATTTTCTAAGAGTTGGGATCCAGATCTCGATGGATGGCCAGAAACTGATAAGAGTAGGCATAGACAAATCCCATAGATAAACAGGTCCCGACCATACAAGGCTTTAAAAGTGATCACCAACACTTCAAATTATATCTGGAAAAACAGTGCTACTCAGTATAGGTCTCAAAAAGAAGTGTCACATGGGCAAATTGAATGGTACTCATAACTGCTTGAGCAGCTGAATTCTGTACTTGTTGATGTTTCAGGGTGATCTTTAAAAGTGATTCCATGCATAGTACATTACAGTAGTCCAGACAGGAGATGATCAAGACACGAAAGGTCTTCCCCACCACAGCGGCTGTCAGGGATCAATCTGAGTGTTCAGATTCAGAAGCTGAAGGACTTGGCTAAACTGAGCCTCAGCCTGCATGATAGGAATTAGCTGAAGGGAGCACATCTGGGATGGCATAAGTGCAGGCTTAGTCAGTCGACCTCGAGTCTGACCTAGGCAATGTCCTGAGTCCAGCACACTGCAAATTATGCAGAGGAGGGCAAAGAAAGTCAATCCCTCTACTTGAAATAAAGATGCATGGTTCAATCAATTAATAAAACTGTCAGTAAAGGCTCTTTGTGGAAAATAACATTCTAATTTTCTACTTGTATATTCTCTGTATGCTGCAGTTGGGTTACCTGGAACCCATAGAATAGAAATGGAGTATTGTTGGATCTTCCTGAACTGGAGATTTGTCTCTCCAGACTCTGCAAAAGAAGCTATTGTACCTGTTTTCTTGTATCTACTTATTTTCTTTCTTCCATTTTGTACCAGCAGGAGCAGTGGTTTCAATGCCACACTAAAAGAAATTGCTTCTCTATAAGCAGATTTCATCACCGATAGCTTTTCTCATCTGCCTTTTCGTTGAGAAGTTGTCTTGTTAAAATATGCCTGAACATGGCTGGAGCAGCTGATGGCCTTTGGCGTTTTCCAAGACAAATCGAGGACTAGCAGATGAGGCCTCCCTTCCTTCATGACAGATGTCAAAGAACACATTAGAGTGCTCCAGAGACCTTCCAATAGAAAGCCCATGTTCTTGTACTTAAGTTCCCCTTCATAGAGATATTGTCAGTTACTCACTGACAGCTTCTGATAATGAACTCAAAAGTATTTATTGTAGTTGTAAAACTTCCACAGAAATAACACAAACCCAGTGGTGGGATTCAGCCAGTTCGCACCACTTCGGCAGAACCGGTAGCTAATTTTTTGTTGCCTAGGCCCAAAATGGACTTCCGGAAGCGGCATCCACACAGAGAACCGGTTGTTTACATATTTGAATCCCACCACCGCACAAACCACACTGCAAACTCAAAGCTTTCTTGGCAATATAGAGCAGCTGCCACCTGTTCTTTGAATGTGTCTCTGTACAAAATCAGAGATGGAAAATCTCTGGAATCCAAGAGTCTTGTACCCTAAGCCACTCTGTGTTCTTGGGACTGAATTGTTCCTCTTTGACTAGATCTAAGAGCCTCCTGATATCTAGAGAACCTCAATCAGATCTCCATTTTGACCTGGAGTTGTTATGTACCGACTCTGTGGCAGTGAATGACCTCCCTCGGTGGCCTTTGTTAAATAGGAAAGGTGCTGGTCAACTTCCGTGACACCCTAAATCAGGGGTGTCAAACTGCTGGCCCGCAGGCCAGACGCGTCATGAGGAAACCATGCCCACCCCATTGCCGGCAATGGGGAAAAAACATGATGTCGTGAGTTTGACATCTCTGCCCTAAATAGAGGACTCTAGTCTTTACCTCTCCCCCACTTCTCAAGAAGAGAATCATTGCAACAGAGTGATTCCCCACTTCCAACCTTTGCAGATGGGCCAGAAAAATATTATGATTGATGGTAGAAAAAGTCTCTGAAAAAGGATTGGAGAATTGCTTTTGCCTTTTCTGATTCTACCACAGGTCATCTATAAAAAGGTTCTGAAAGGGTTCGAATAATCTGTTTCCTCCAGAGCCTTCTGCAACTACAGTTCAGCAAATCACTCAACAACTTTCCCTTAAAAGGAAAGGTTGGATTCTGGCCAATAAAATTGCCAGGTTGAGGTAAAAGCTCTTAAGGAAAGGGACATGCCACCAAATCCTTACCTGGTTCTTCAAGAAAACATTCACTGACACGCAAATCCAGCTTCCTGTTTTGAATGACTTTCACCAATTAGAAAGGATAGAGGGTGCAGGCAAAAGGTACAGGCATGATACTATTAACCAATCTATCTCAGATAATTTTCCAAGAGATAAGCTTCATCATTTGAGTAGGACTTACCCAAGCTAGCATCCAGCCCAAGAGAATCTGCGTAATTTTATCTTTCAAATATCCTGCAAACTTTTCACAATAGGATATTTACAATGCCCAACACCCATTGCCATTGACTTCCTGGGACTATTAAAATTTTGCCAAATACAACAAAAATATTTGGGCCACAGGTACAAATAATATTTCAAAATTCTCCACCAAAAGTTTGGGCAGTAAAATTTGGTAGATGATTTTATTTGATTTCTCAGAAGGAGGAAGAGTGACTTCCTCCCTCCCCCCCCCCAATAACCTAAGTAATATTACTGAGAAAGCCAATGAGAGGAACTCCTTCATAAGTAATTGAATCATGACCCACCAAGATTGCTATAAACCACTAAAGTGTTCGTGAATGCAAGACAAGCCATTTACCTATACCTTGTAGCTACATCAGTTTCAGATATCACTTCCTTTCTATTCTGAAATGAGCTCTCTCCTAGTCTCTCAACCCAAATGACCAATACACATCTCTGTGTTTCAAAATACAACCCTCTGAGGAAAGAAAGATGCTTCCTTGAGAATATAGCCAAAGGAGTAGTCATTTTCTGTAGGAAAAAGGCTGTGGAAATTATAACCAGATCTTCCAGAGAAAAGGAGCTGTATCCAAAGAGGTAAGGATAGAATAAAGATACTCCTCCAGTTTCAAATTTAAACCTAGGATTTCCACAAACAAAACAAAGAAACAAATGTTCAAGTAGAAAGCAACTTTTATTGAAAAAAAAACTTACCTGGGTAGGCATAGGTAAATTACTGGTTAGCTTTGCACTAAGGTATTTCTTATTTTCCATGTATTTTAAATCTGCTTTATTATATTTGCAGATTATTATCTATATCTATATAAGCTCAACCCTAGTATGTTCTATGCAAATTGGCTTCTCTTTACGTCAGATTGCTTTCAAGTAGGAGAAAATTAAAATTCTTTTAGGATTTGTTCAGATTCTTATATTGTTCTGCCTATTATTCCATGGCATGTCCTTTTTTAAATTGTTATCTGTGATTTGGAACAACACTACATTTTTGTCTCCCTTACTGATTGTTTGATTTTATTTTTTATTTTATTTTTTTGCATTGAATTATTTACATTTAAAAGGGAACTTTTGTATTATCTATTTTCTTATTTTTAATAAAGTGATATATATCCCAAAGTAGAAGAGGAGCTATTGGCCTGAAAGCTAGCTGGGCCAGAAGGTGGTGGGTAGAATTTATTTAATGTTTAGCTGCCTTTTTATTTTCTTTCATTTCTCAGTAAGACAATGGGTTGTGAAGGCCTCATTTCTCTCACACAGTGACATTAGTGAAGGATGTTCAGCTCTGTCACTTATATTGCCCATAATAACTTCTCCAAAATCCGCTTCTCCATTGCAAGAATTCTCAAGAAATTCTCTTTCATCATATTGAATGAAAACTGCTAGGGAAAAAGATGCAGGAGAGTCAATTTCTCTGGCTAGCATTCTGAATGTCAAGTGCAAAGAATCAGGACCATTTGTCAAGTTGCAGCACAGATTTATTAAAGCCTATACACAAGAATCTAGTCAACTAACAGTCAGCACTAAACTGTGCTAGATAAGGGCCAATGGAGTTCAAGTGGGGCTGAAGTTGGAAGTTGTGGCAATGGAAGGACACCAAACCAATGAAGCATTTAACTCCACCCTCCAGCTGTGCCTACTCTTCTCCTACAATGAAGGGCTTGTGGCAGTTACCTAACTTGGCACAAGACAGTTTTATCGACATTCATTTATCTCCTAGTCCATCTTTTTCCAATCGATTACTCTTTGGGGAATTCTAAGAAGGCCCTAGATCAGGGGTGTCAAACTGCCGCAGGCTGGATGCATCATACCAAAACCGCGCCCACTCCATTGCCGGCAATGGCAAAAAACCTGCGATACATCACGACACGTCACGTGACGTCGAAGAATGGGTGAACTAAAGAACAAAACTGCTAGATATACAAGGCCAGGCTCAAATCACAAACTAGCTATGAAAAAGGGAAATAATGATTTCTGTTATTCTGCACACAGCCCAAGCAAAACCTTTGTGGAGGAGAAATGAGGTAAGTGTTCTTCTGCTTCATTCTCCTGAGGCAGAACTATGACTATGACATAATCAGCTTTGGAAAGGTATCAGCTCAACATACAGAAGGAAGGTAAGACAATACAGTAAACTTTAACAAGGGAAAAATAATAAAATCTAATCTGATCATTTTGGGATGGGAGGAAAATAGTTTACACACACAAAATTCTTACTTTTCTATCTGATGTAATACAATTAACGGTGCTGCTTGTTTTTCATTTTTCATTTTTAAATTATTTTTTTTAATTTTAGTTACTAATAGCCATAAAGAGAAACTTAACATGAACCCATTATTATCCTTGCCTATCTATAATACATTTTAAAGAGATACACAGTGAACACTTTCCCTCATTTTATTAATCATTTACAAAATGAGAACCTCATTGCTTTTGCTTCTGGAATCACATCACTTCTCTTCAACACCACAAAGTAGCCAAATACTCATTTATTGGATGGAATGTTTTTCCCTCAATAAATCATAAGCATTTATGCCCAACTCTGCTAAACACTTATCTGATCTATCCTTGTTATATCTGGGTTATTTCCACAATGAAAACCAGCAGTGCAACATTTCATAGAGGGAGAAAAGCTAATATTTTACTATAATGCAATGGCTTTCCAAAATGACACCTTTCTCGTTTTATAATATGCTATTACATTTAACAAGGTTGCTTTCATTTCATGCTTAGGAATGAAAGGTGCTATATACAAAATGGAAAGTATTATTAAGATGTGAATAAGAAGAAATGTTTTTCCTCTAATGCATACAGGCTGCTTTAGAGATGACAATGCTAATAATAACAAAATCCAAATGTCATAGCTCAAAACAAGTGCAATTAGCTTCATTGGTGAAGGATATCAGAAAATGTCATATAATCAGTAGTTCAGCTGATGGAAACTCTACTGAATGAATAAGATGGACATAAAGGGGTCATATGAAATATCTTCACTATATCCATTTTATTTGAAATATATATCCTTTCTTATAGTCTCAACAGCAACTCTAAACTCTCACAGAATATTATTAACATTACCAAGTGAAATAAAACCAACTCTTTAAAAAGCTGTAATACACTATATAATGCTATCCAAAACTTATATGGAAGCAGCAGCGATAAAACAATTCAACCAGGTCTTTCACCAATAATGTTGAAATAAGAAACACTACTATTCAAAAAAAAGGAGGAGGGGGAGAATTTTGTCTGTACTATGAACCATATTTCTTATTTATTTATTTGTTTGTTTGTTTAGTATATGGCATATCACACATGGACTAGCAATATAAATTAACATTTCAACTAGATTAGTAGAACCCAATAAAATATAAATGTAAAAAGATCTATGTTCAAATATCGATGTCTAGGTCATCAAATTGTTGACGTGCAGTATTGTTTATATTAAAAAAAATAAGATACTGGACCTGTATATGCCCTTAGCTTACAGCCGGTCACAATGTGATCTACAGTTTAACAGTCACACTGAAGGAAGGATACTATGTCCCATTTATACAAAGAGTCCCAGCAGATGCCGTGTGAGGTACGAATCTTGTTCAAGATTTTCAATTGCTGACATGATAGTTCCAAGCCTGACAGCTTTTTTGTGAGGTCATTTATATGTCTTCCTATAACTGGGTGGTCAGCGACCCATTTGGCTTTCCATTGGGAATCGATGTTAAAGTTGTTGGACAGATGTTGTGCAAGTGCCAATGGGAGTCTCCCCTGGAGTTGAGTCTTCCTGGATAAATGAGAAAGATCAGCATGAACCAGTAAGACTGTGTTGTTCATAATTTTTCTTTATTCTCTCACTAGTGCATCTTGCCTTTGTAAAGCTGACGGTGCTATATGGCTCAGAACAGGAAGCCAGCAAGTTGGAGTGGTTTCAATACATCTGCTTATAATCCTCATGATGTCGTTGAGTCTGGCGTCTAACTTACTAGTATGGCAGCTGTTAAGTCATATGGGGCACAGTATTCTGCTGCGGAGTAGACCAACCCTAGGATTGATGACTTGAGGATGGCAACTGAAGCTCCCCATTTAGTTCTACATTATTTCTGGAGTATGTTGTCTCTAATGTTGATTTTTGTAGTCATATTCTCTAGGTGTTTCTTGTAGGAGAGAGTCTGGTCCAATATTACTCTAAGGAACTTTGGATAGGGATCATAGGAAGTAAGTTGTTGTTTAAATAGACCTTTGGGACTTCATATGCTAGCTTGTTGTTAAGGTGGAAGCACGTAGTTACTGTTTTGCTGGTGGTAGGAATGAGCCTCCAGTCAGTGAAGAATTTTCCCAAGATTTTTAAGATCTTTGGACAGGAGTCACCTCTATGTATTTTTCTTGTACTACTATGGCATATCTGATATGTTGAATAGTATAGGTGCCATTACAGAGCCTTGTGGGAGGCTATTGTTTAACCTTCTAATTATGTTGTCCCCCATTATTATCTGAAAGGACCTATCACTCAGCATGTTATTAATTAGTCAATAGAGATTTTTTTCAGGGGATAATATGGCAAAGTTTGTATAACAATCTGTCCTTCCAAACTGTGTTGTATGCCGCAGTTAGGTCTACGAACACGGCCATAGTTTTGAGGCCTCATTGGAATCCTGCTTCAATATAGCTTATTAGGCTTATTGAATAAGAGATAGTGTCAGGTCCACCATCTTCGGCTTGGCGCCTCACTGGCATTCTCCCATCAAAGGACAAGAAGGGGAGGGGGACAAATGGGCAATAAACCTGCATGTACTTATTGTGGGAATTAGGGAGGTGGGATGACAGCTGAGGAAGAGCAGATTCTACATGGAACCAGTTCGTGCCAGGCATCTTCAAGGTTGTTTACTCTGAGTGTGAAAATTTACCAGCCCAAACACTTCAGCATTCCCAAAACATCTCATTGGCATCACATTGACTGGCTTTGGAATGTTATGGGGGGAGGGATGGGGAATGAAGGAAATAGTTTTGTGTTGATGTGCAAGAAACTCAGATTCCACCTGACTTTACTGCCACCAGCATCTTTTAGTAAAAGTACCTTTCACTTCAACTAAATGGAGTCGAGGGTTTTTCTTTCCTAAGGGATCAGACTGGGGCAGGTCTGACAGATGGGATGGAACATAAGTTTGAGTAAACAGATAAGGCTCTCTTTGCTATATGCTATGCTGAAAAGAAGAATTGCCCCCCACAGGCTTGCAATTAACTTGTGTGTAAAAATAACTAAACACATATTAAACAGAATAATAATATGTAGCTTGGGTCAAATGTTCTTATGTAACCCAATTGAGAATCTCCCTCCAACCAATTGTTAATATTCAGAAAGCAGGGATATCTAGAGCAATACTTCCATGAAGATCTAAGCACTCATGGAAACATGACTTGAAGAAAACTGATTTTAAATTATCAGCATCCTAAGTTGGATCTGGTTTTAAGTTCTAATCTTAGTATGAATTAGTGACTGAACACCTTGGAAGAAGGAAGGCAGAAAAGGACTCTGAATTTTTGTCACTTTGAGAGAGAATCCCTTAATAAAATGATAGGAATTTCTATTTAGACTAGAATGCCACAGTGTTATTTTCTTCCATATCTAGGATAGTTATTTGAACTGTAAAAATAGTCTAGTTGTGCTAGAATAGGTGCTACTTGGGCAAAGAAAAGTTTTATTAGGGAGGACATTTCTCTATTTCTATTTGTTGTCCTTCTTTTATCTCCCTTTCAAAACAGTATGGGTAAGTTTTCCAATTCATTCCAGAACTGTCATGTAGGCAGCTTGTCACAACTTTCATTTCCTCCTGTTTTCTTTCATTTGCCGCCACCCATAACTGACATGCACAAGCAAACAAAAAATGCACAAACTGTTGGTAATTTGAGCATATGATCACACCAGGATCCGAGCCAAAAAGTACAAGAATGTGACAAGATTTTGTGTTTGCTGGAAAATGATTATGTATTTCCATTAAAATGTTGGCAATCACTTGGATAAATATATAACAAGAAGAGTCTTTCATTTCCTGGTTGGGAGGTGCTAGATATATTTGGACCCTATTGAAATGTAGATTGGATTTTGAAGGTGACTGACATAAATACTTAACTTTATGAAAGAGTTCTATTTTAAAAATAGCTGATGTTTGATTGGAAAGTTTGGGCAGAGTTCGGAATAGTTGCTTTAAATAAATTATTTTGTAATGATTATTTTAAGGCATTTCAGACATTTCAGAAAGAATTTTGCCCAATACACAAACAGTAACAGTTTGTTTCTTTGAACTTCGAGTTGAAAGCTTTTATTTGGAGTTCATTGGATATTTCAAAGAATGTAATAGAAAGAATAGACCATGCATTCAGGTTTTTTTGTTTCTGTTTTTGCTAAATGCATAAGAAATTTGAGGATATATTTATTCATATGATTTGGTCATTTCCACTATTGTTTTCTTTTTGGAATAATACTGTAACATACATAAATGGATGTGTGGATAAATGTTTTTATGTTAAAGGTGGAAATGCTATTTTGAATTATATTCCACAATCACGGTATTTGATTCTTTTTGAATGAAGTTGGTTGTATTGGGCATGGGGGAGAAGCAAGAGAATTATATTGAGAGATCAGAAGAGCACTATTATTGTAGATGTCAATGACTCAATTCAAGAAATGGGTAACATTAATTTTTGAAAAGGCCATTTTCACTGTCAATATATTTCCCTTTGGCATTGATTTCATAATATTTTAAATAGATAAATCTTTTTGTTTAATCTGATATATTGCCATTAAATATATATGTGATATGTTTATGTATTATATCAATTTAACATAATTCTGAGGCTTTTTTTGTTTGCCCTTTTCATTTCATTTTTCTTTGCTTTGGAATATAGCTTAACAATTAATTAGATTATTTATTGGATGTGTTTGTATCGCTTTTTTTTAAAAAAAAAAAGTCAAAATTCCTTGTTTATATTGTTCTGTGGTGATTTCTTTGTACTCCAGTAGGAGAGGAAGTTTTAGAATAAATAAAGGAAAAGTATTACAAAGGCCTTGTTCTACTCCACAAATAAAAGCATATGATTTAGAATCTCATAATCCTGTGATAAAGTTGGATATAGAGAATGTCATATAAGCATCCATATTTTTTATTAGGCATCAAAATGTAACAGTGAAAGATTATCATGTCAGAGGTATGCTATGAAGACTAGAATTCCAGTGAGAGAGAGAAGCACAAGTTCTCTCAGGAAATAACAAATATAATTGTGAGTTTATGGGGGATGACAGGGTGGAGAAGGAGGACTTTACTGATGGAAGGCAAAAGTGAACAGTATTTTAGCAAATAAACATAAAGTTTAATATACTTATTTGCTGATGAAACTGGAATCCTGAAGCCCAGTGTTTTATTTGAAAGCATGTCAATGTGATTAGAACAAAATGAAAAGAAACTGGAACAGGACAGGAAGTATCCTGGGGAGAGAAGGAAGTGGTAATAAATACCTGGGGGGAGGGAGGATAGAATCATAAGTCTGGAAGGCACTTGGAGGTCTTCTAGTCCAACACCCTGCCCAAAGCAGGAGTCCTTATTCCATACAAGATAAATGATTGTCCAATCTTTTCTTGAAAAACTCTAGGATGGAACACCCACAACTCCAGGAGGCAAGTATTACAATGATTAATAGTCAGGAAATTCCTCCTTAGTTCCAGGTTGGCTCTCCCTCTGACAAGCTTCCATTCATTGCTTCTTGTCTTGCCCACAGATCCTATGGAGAATAAACTGGCCCTGCCTTCCCTATGACAGCCTCTCAAGTATTGGAAGACAGCTATCATGTCACTCCTAAGCCTTTTCTTTGTTAGAGACCAAACATACCTCATTCCCTTAGCTGTTCCCTCATGTGGTTTAGCTTCCAGACCCCTTATCGTCTTTGTTGTTCTTCTTTTTCTAGGGCCCTGGCATTTTTATTGTATCATGGTGACTAGAACTGGATGCAGTATTCCAAGAGTGTCTTACTAGTGCAGTATAGAGAAATACTATCACTTCTCGTGATCTTGATGCTATCCCTCTCTTGATGCAGCCTAGGATTACATTGGCTTTTTTGGCAGCTTCTGGCACACTGCTGGTTCATACTTAAATGGTGGTCCACCAGGACACCTATATCCCTCTCACAAGATACTACTGTTGAGCCAGGTACTTCCTATTCTGTATCTGTGCATTTATTTTTTTCTGCCTAAGTGCAGGACTGTGCTTTTCTTATCACTGAACTGCATCTTGTTGCATAGGCCCCAATAGGTCTGTCAAAATCTTTCTGTATCTTGAGTCTCTCTTCCGATATGTTAGCATTGTGCTTAGTATCATTTGTAAATTTAATGAGAGCCCCTTCAATCAGCTCATCTAAGTCATTTATGAAGATGTTAAAGAGCATAGGTCCAAGACAGAACCTTGAGGTACCCTACTACAGTATATGCTTCCTTCCAGATAGATGTGGTTCCATTGAGAACCACACACTGAGTGTGGTTGGTCAGCCTACTGAAAATCTGGTGGTGGTACTGCATATCCTGCATTGCTCTGTCTTACCAAGAAGTAGGCTGTGGTCTACTTTATCAAATGCCTTACTGAAGTCTAAGTATACTATATCTATAGCATTTCTTAGTTCCACTAATTTAGTCATTTTATCAAAGAAGGCAGTAATGGTTTGTTTGGCATGACCTGCTTTTAATAAACCCATGCTGGTTTCTAGTAATCATCCGTTTGCTCATAAATCCACTGCTTGATTATCTTTTTCAGGATTTTCCCAGATACTGATGTCAAGCTGATTGGTCTGTAGTTTTCTGGATCCACTTTTTTGCTGTTTTTGAAGACTGGAACCACATCAGTTCTTTTTCAATCCTTTGGCATTTCCCCCATACTCCAGAAGTGCTGAAAGACTTCCTTCAGTGGTTCCAAGATCACATCTGTCACTCCTTCAGAACCCCAGGATGTAAACCATCTGATCCCAGCGCTTTGAATTCATGCAAAGCAGATATGTGTTGTCTTACCAGTTCCTTGCCTATTTTGACCTGCATTCCTGTTCTGTCTCTCATGGCGCTGCTATTGATAGGGTAGGTTATTTTTTTTTCTTTTTGCATAAAGACAGATATAAAGAAGGAATTAAGCAGTTCTGCTTTCTCTTTGCTGCCTGTCCCCTTCTTGCCATCATCTCCATTAGTGGATTGATCATTTACTTGACTTTTTTCTTGTTCCTTACATACTGAAACTTTTTTTCTGTTATTTTTGGCATTTGTTATAAGTCTTAATTCATTCTGAGCCTTAGCCTTCCTGACTCCATCCTTGCAGATTCAGGCTATTTGCTAGTATTTGGCTCTAGTTATGTGCCCCTCTTTTCATTTGTTATTATTTGTCTTGTTTGTCCTTCTGTTTGCCAGAGAGCTCTTTGTGCAACCATACTGATTTCGTCTGGACTCTCTTGTTTTTCTTTTTCTGTGATACTGTTTTTGTTTGGGCATTTATTATCTCATTTTTCAGAGTTTACCAAGGAACTCTGAACTGTTTTTCTCTCTAAAATTTCCATCCATGAAATCCTTCCTAATGTGTCTTCATTTATTGAAGTCAGCTCTCTTAAAAACTAAAGCACTAGTCAGACTTTGTTCAGTTACCTGTGCCTCCATTATGGTGAATTCCAATATAACATGGTCACTCTCCTTCAAAGTTCCTACAACTTCTACTCTCTAACAATTTCATCCCTATTAGTAAAAATTAACTCAATCAATCAGAATAGAGCTGGAAGGGACCTTGGAGGTCTTCTAGTGCAGCCCCCTATATCATTTCAGACAAGTGACTGTCCAGTCTCTTCTTAAAAACCTCGAGTGATGAAGCACCCACAATGTCTGAAGGCAAGCTGTTCAACTGGTTGATTCTCCTCACTGTTAGGAAGTTTCTCCTTAATTTCAGGTTGCTTCTCTCCTTGATTAGTTTCCATCTGTTGTTTCTTGTTTTGCCTTCTGGTGCTTTGGAAAATAAATTGACCCCCTCTTCTTTGTGGCAGCCTCTCACATAATGGAATTACCCCCTAGTCCTACTTTTCTCTAGACTGGCCATTCCCAAATCCTGCAACCAGTCTCCAGGACTTTAATCATTTTAGTTGTTCTTAGTTGTTCTTATTTGCACTTTTTCCAAAGTCTCAATAAAGTCTCAACAACGAAGTCTAGTATAGTTGTCCCTCTAGTTCTCTCCTCCATCTTTTAGCCAACAAAGTTGTCAGCTAGGAATATTAGGAACCAATGCAGTAGACATTAGGGGAAGGTCTTAGTTTGTAGTCTATAAGATATATATGCATGTTTGTGTGGTGGGAGAGTCTATTGGTTAAAGTACTGGACTAGGCGCAGGAAGACCTAAAATCTAGTCTACTTACAGTCACAGTAGCTCATGTTGGGCCAGTCCCTCTGTGTCAGCCCAAGTTCATAGAATTGTTGTAGTACGGGAAAACAGGAGGAAGGAGTGTATTTATGCTGCCTTGAGATCCTGGATGAAAAATGGGATATGAAAATAGTCACAGCCCATGTATTTACTTGTTTGTTTTGGTATGGTCTGTGTCTTGCCCAGTACATTTACAGATATACACATGCGTGGAACTATCCTGCACATGTTTTGTTTGTTTATATGTGTGTCTCCAAGTAGCACCAATTGCCCTCCATGATGCATACTTTAATATGGTTGCATGCACAAATATATGATTTGATACCTGAGGTTTATACTGCACCATTCATACTTAGGATATGAAAAAGTTACTCTTCTTTTACCTTCATCAATTTGCTTTCTGGCCAAATTCACCCCAGCACAGTATCTGAATGAGCAGTTCCCACCTCCCGGACAGTCATTTTGTGAGACACACTCTAAAATTCCACATATACACTGAACTGATTAAGAAGGATGTGAATGAAATCCCAGCTAAGCTACAGAAAATACCAAAATGACCGGATTGTTAGTAGATTGCAGGCTACAACAAATTAGCAGCATTGGAGCTCAATGTCTCCTAAAAAATCCCTCATAGCAACGCAAAAAGCTTGAATCATATTGTCTGTGACAATTTTTAAGGCTTGTTTCCAGGCAATGGTGTCATTAGGGAAGGACTATGCACAGAAATCTGATACCACACTTAAGAAAAGGTGTCCAAATGCAGCTGAACTTTTGATAAAAGCAAAGTTATGCACATTACTTTCCAGGGAGGTACACAATACTTTCAAAACAATTTGATCATCAATTCTGTACTCTAAAGTTATGTAAATACACTTTAGCTTTTTGTCTCATCTATGATGAGCAAGATAAAAGGCAAATAATCACCAGAACCAGCTGACCACAAATTCAGGTCAGAAGGAACAGTTCTTACATGTTCAATTTACAAAGCATCCTTAAGCTTATAAGGCATAAGTTTGTATCATGAGATAGACTTTTGTTAAGAAGCCTTTTTGGCAGCTTTTTTCACCTTTGTTGAAATGTTACTAAAATTGCCTACCATCCCCCAACAGCTCAAGCAGTTTCCTAGAATTCATCTTAATTATTTCACTGGACTTTTAATACCGTTAATTTTACTTTTAAACAAAAAGAGATAAAAAGAATCTATTGGCATTTTTAGTCCAGGACTATGGGATAATCATGATTATAAAGTGAGGTCATTTCCAAAAGTTCCATTAACTCATCGCTTCTACTAATGACAATCCTGGATAGGCTGAAGCTATAAGCAATAATGATACCAGATGATTCACCAGCTGATGGTACCATGCAATAATTTTCATCTGTTCCACTAGTAAAGCTATGAAGTCCATTGTCATGAGAATAATGATGCCTCAGATTAAAATGTGACACTGCTGCTTCCTAGTTGTCAAGGCTTTAAATATAAACACAAATCTAGGGAGATTTACATTCCCATTGAGGGAATCATTTGGAGGCTACCCATCCCCATTGAGGGGAAGAGGGTGGCTTCTTTCTGCTTCTCAGATTTCTTTCTCTCTCGGTTTTTCTTTTCTTAAATAGAAGGCTGTCAGGTAAAAGACTCTTCACTCTCCCTACCCTCTGAACACATTTGCTTGAAATTATACCATGGAGTATACTGAAAGCAGCCTGGGAGCTGCAGGTATTCTTTGTAAGTAGTGCAAGAATTTGTTCTTACACAGTCAGAGAAAAACAAGATAATAGAAATTCTGATTGTTGCAAAAACAAATGGTAGATGGAAAGAGGCCAGCTTTTTCAAAGGAGGGACTCAAGCAATCTATTATGTAGGATGGGGAGGGAAAAGAATATATATGAGAGTTTGAACACTGTTTCTATAAATCTTGGATCACAACATTTTAATCACAGCACAGCTCTTGTTGAATTTTTGTTTTGGTTATGGCTTCCCAACTTTCTTCAATAAATATTGTCATAAATTCTTGAATTTCTTGTGAGTCTACCTAAGTGGCTGTAGTTCTGCCCACTGGATGGAGTCTGACAAGAACTCTGGAGCTGCGTCTGTGCCTTTAGCAGTTGACTCCCATTATGAGTTTGTGTGTGTTTTTTATTAAATTAAGAATTGACAACCTTAATCATATCAATAATTTCTGTGATTTTTCTGTTCATGATATCGAACAGGGACTATCTCTGTTTCTACGTTGTGCCACAGAGACAATACAAGCTGATTCACACGTTGAACCTTCATCATTTATTTACTGCAGCATTGAGTAGTGACTTGATTTGCATGGGTGAAAGAACCATTGCATGTCAAATACTTGAGCATTATCTCAGATAATGTCAAGCACAATGTTGCTCAATAGCTGTCCTTTTCATATTCAGCTGTGAGTCACCAAGTAATAAGTTATCATCAAATGATAAATGCCAGTGTATGAATCAGACTACACAGTGTCCCTCAAAATCCTCCCATCATCGCCTTTAAATCTTTACAAGTTCTAATCTCTATGTTGCTGGAAATGGAATGAACCTGAAATGGGATACATCGGGGCAGAAAAGTAGGAGAAGTGTCCCTCCTTCCAACCCCATCAAGCACCCCTCTTTATTTTGACATCTTACACAGAAAATCCCAATAGACCTCTTCCTAAATAAAACAGCAATCAATTCAATAAAATGCCTCTATGTAATGGAAGGGACAGTTATATCCTATGCAGATGTAGGCCTCTTGATGTCCTAACTATGGTTCAAAATTAAGAGCATACCTCCCCATGCACCTGTCTGCTATATTTGCATACACATGTCTTTCCTTAACTATTGGATATAAATGCAGGATCACATCATTATCAGTCTGAAGAGATATAGTGCTAAAGTAAGAAGACTCAGAAATTTAACTTAGCTCATTTCATTTATATTGCTCATTAGTCACTTACAGTACATTAGAGTCATATTTTTTAAAGTCAAAGGTCACAATGCAAACATTATTTAAAAATATGGGCCATAAACTAGTGCAGTATAGTGAATAATAATTTTACACAACAGGATGGTAATGTTGATCACACAGAATTTCACCAAATTGCCATCAACCTTCAGCTAAGAGAAAGATAATAATTTCCTACTTTGAACTTCCTTGAAAATTGAAAAGAACCATTGTTTAGATCAGGGCTTTTCAACCAGTGGTACGGGTACCACTTGTGGTACATTGGCACCTGGCAGGTGGTACACGACCATCCTAGAAAAGTGGTAGCGGGAGAGGGGAATGAGCTGAACCGGTGGCAGCACCGCACAAGCCTGAGCGTGAGATGGCTGGAGCTGTAGGGCTGTCAGGGCTCACTGGAAATGCCAGGATCAGCGCCAGGCTCCAGCTTGAGCTCGGGGCTGATCCTGGTGCTTCTGCTGAGCCCAGAAGAAGCACCAATCACCTGGAAAGCAGCACTGATCCTGGCGCTTCTGCTGAGCCCAGAAGAAGCGCCGATCAGCTGGAATGTTGCAGCATCTCCAGGGTCTTGTGATTTACATTCAGATGTTTGGCAACTGATTCATATTTATGACTGTCACAGTGTCCCAGGGTCATGTGAAGTGACCAAAACCTGCTGCAACCACCCAGCAGACAGGGGGAATAAAAACCAAACACCACCCCACACCCCCGCTGCCAATCCTCAACAGAAATGCTCACAACAATGAAAACCTTGGACAGGAGGAAGAGCGCCGCCGGGCGGGCAGGCAGGTGTCTTGCTTGGCAGTGGCTTGGGGGGCACTTTTTTCAGTGCCATTGTATCTTCGAACAGTCACTAAGCGGACTGTTGTAAGTCGAGGACTACCTGTACTTTATCACTTTTTTCCTTTTGGGGGGGGGGGTCATCAAGCTTTTGACACCTTGCTAGGCGACTGGTGGTACTCGGATGTTACCATATCTTAAAAGTGGTACAATGGGTGAAAAGGTTGAAAAGCCCTGGTTTAGATCTTTCCACCTCATTGTACAAAGCAAACAGAAAAAAATACTTTTGCAACGGATTTAACTTCCATCAGGCTAGGGCAAAGGTGCTCTTGCAAAGAAAATACTATTAAATCTCCCTTCTAGGTGTGATGTCAGCAAAATACCAAATCTAAGCTAAGGTAAGAGCCATGAGTGAGTTTGGTATAAAATCTTAGCATAGTAAGGAGTTGCTGAAAAGTGTATTCCAAACAAAGTGGGTAGAAAAAGCGTTTAACTCTTTCTATTATTTCAAAAATCTGCTGTTTCAGCTGAGACGAGGCTTTCTTGAATTATATCAAAGTCAGATATTGGACAGATAGCCTGCAGAATTTTAAGTCCAAACTAATACCTGTCATCCATGATGATGTAAAATTGTCTTGTAAGTTCAAAGAGGTTGAGAAGCACGCAAAGAAAATTAATTTAAGCCAAAAATTCGAGTGGCAAAGCCATTTTAAATTAACATTCTCACTAGGGACACTCTAGGAATTTATTTGAAAGTGAACAGTCTTGACTTTCCAAAAGTATATGCAGTTTTACAATTATTCTGATGTTCTCTAAATTTTGTGAGGCAATTTTTTTACTTTTAAAATGCACCAAAAAGGCAGAAAAAAGTTGCAGTCTTTATCATAAACTGTGTGGTGTATAAAGTGTTGTGAGAGAAGTGATTGCCATTTGCACTTGAGAAGGGTAGCTGCCACCAGGCAAAACACTTCTCACCCCATTTCCCCCATACGTTCATTTATTCCAGGGGTCTTCAAACTTGGCCCTTTTATGACTTGTGGACTTCAACTTCCAGAATTCCTCAGCCAGCGTGCACGCTGGCTGAGGAATTCTGGGAGTTGAGGTCCACAAGTCATAAAAGGGCCAAGTTTGAAGACACCTGATTTATTCACTCACAACTTTACTCACAAGTAACCAAGCTAGTTCTCCAGCTGCTAGTAATAAGTGAGCCACACCCTAGCATTTTCAAGGCAGCCTCACCCCACCCAGACCCTTAGCTTACCAAAGCAAATGTTAAGAGTAGATAGGGTGTAGGACAGGGGTGTCAAACTGCCGGCCCGTGGGCCGGTTTCATCATACTGAAACCGCGCCCACCCCTTGCAAAAAGAGTCGTGTTACTTCGCGACACGTCACGTGATATGGTGAGTTTGACACCCGTGGTGTACGAGGAAAGGAGATACCAAATAATAGGATAGCAGAGGTGACATTTGTAAATTGGTAACTATTACAAGCAGGCAAGTCAACTGCCAGGACTACAGGTTATAGCGAGCAACATGTCCTATTGCAATGATGGTGAACCTTTTAGACACCGAGTGCCCAACCACCACCCCCGCTCACCCCCACTCCACCCCTGCCCCACCACTACCCCACCCCTGTCCCACCCTCCACCCCGCCCACCCACAGGTCCACCTACCGCCTCCACGGCCCACCGCAGCAGATCACCCAGGCGGCCCTGCAGCACCATGGCGGCCACATGCTCCACCCACGCCCGGCAGCATCATCTGCACATGACAGGGTGCGAGGGTAGAGTCTTGTCCCCGCTGCCCAGCTGCCATGTCCTTGGTTGCGCTGCTCCGCATGGGTTGTGCCCAGGGGCGACCCTCCTCCGGGGGGCTGCTGGTGAGGAGGGGAGGCGGGGCTGGGGCGATGGTGCACGTGCCCACAGAGAGGGCTCTGCGTGCCGCCTCTGGCACGCATGCCATAGGTTCGCCACCACTGTCCTATTGGGAGTTCTGCTCGGAATTTGCTGGGAGCTCAGAAGCAATTAGAAGAACAACAACCACACTGAGACAGTATCTCAACCCAACTATTATAAGAACTTTTGGAAGGAGGCGAAGGGTGTATGCCACTTTACAGAGTTGTAAACTTTTACTTAAACTATGTATTATTACTGAATGTTAAAGTTCAGAGTGGCCAAATGGATAGAGATGAGGGGTAGATAAGCAAGTGGAGGGAAGTTGAAGCAGAAGCAAACACAGCAGGGCAGGAGAAGTGTGAAGTCCTTGCCTAACAACCAGAACTATTAAAACTGCTGTCTCTAAGAGTTGTGAACACATAACTTCATTTCAACCCTTTACCTAGCAATGGAAATCCCAATCCCAATTAGGGTTGTTAAGTGAGGACTACTTGTAATCCCATCCACTAGTCTTCAGTCTTTATGAATTGTTCCCTTTGATCGTAACTGAAGAATAACCAGTGGAACAACAATAATACAGGAAGCTTAAAATGTCTGCCTTCCTGCTTGCTGTTCTGCTTTCCTTGTTTTGTATATTGCTGTTTTCACATAGTAGATTCCTGACACAGATTGTTAGTATTTCAAATTATAGAGTTATTTATTTTTTCATTGGTAGCACTGACTAAAATCCAACCCAAAAAGAATGTGGACTTAATTTTGCAAAATCACAGCTTAATGCAGGAATAAATCATGTACACAATGCACATATATCTCTTTGAAGCACTTTCAGTCTTTTGTGCCACCTTACAAAAGCTGTTTTCATACTTCGATTCTCAGAATCGCCCATTTCCAGAACATTTAAAAGAGAAACTGGCTCTTCCAGAATCTTACTAAATTCAGCAAGGTCAAAATAGTCATGAGACTTTTGAATAAATATATGAGTTTCTCAAATCTCCATGGAGGAGGATGCATATTTTTACCTACTTCTAGTCAAAATGGAACTCATTTATTGGCATAATATTGCTTCCCTTGCCTTTCAAAAGTATGAAGTTATGCTTGATGATGCATGAACAAGGAGTTCATGCAGCAAAATTACTCCTGCTTGGTACTATCTCAAATAGTAATCTCAAATGCATAGAACTGTATGTTTGAAAGCTTCTCTAAACAGAAACACCGCACCCAGGAAAACAGCATAGTAGGGATTCTTCCCAAACCTTTTCTATGAGAAACAGATAACCAGGTAATTTCCTATCTCTGGTCCAAAGCATTACAGTACAAGAGCTGTGTACCTCAAAGCCTTAGTCTAGTCAGCTCATTAACACCTTGTCTGCTTGTAATATCTCTTCAGACAGAGAGCATTTGAATCACATACAACTGCTAGGAACATCAGGGATTGAGGCTATGACTGCCTCAAGAACATTTCCACTCTCCTACTGATTCCTCTTTCCCTCTTTTTCTACTTCATATGCTGGTGATGCCAGCTGGGTCTATTGACCTCTTCTTGTTGAGGAAAGACAAGATCCAGGACATCATTCTCAGATGTCAGAAGTGAAATTCTTCATGACAGTAATTATTGGCACTCTTCCTGACACATGGATCTACACTTTTTCAAGGATTGCAGAGGTAAATAATAGTGCAAGGGAGCAATTTCTTTTTACATGGGTAGTTGAACCAGTGTTTTTTCTCTTTTTCTTCTGATTTTGGGATGGTCTTTGTTCTTTTTTTTTTCCTTAAGAAGCTGTGTTAGGCCTATTGTAGAGCTTTTACTACAGTTTTTTTATATTTTATGCTTGGGGGGGAAATGGAGAAGTGTTACCTGTTTCCAATAATTCAATAGTACAAGGATTTTCTGGAGGTTCCCAAAAAAGGATTTTTGGAATGTGCCTTTGTTAAATCTATACCTCCATTATACTTAAACTTATTACTGAGGTGGACATAAGCTATAAAGAAATTGAATATCCTAATGAATCAGTGCCACAGAGGGTTTTTTTTTAAAAAAATGCATAATTCTTATGAACTTACACGATCTGAAGAGAAACCAAAGTATGAACTTAAAATAAGATTAATGAATCAATATTCTTTTCTATGTTCATTAAACTGCCCACAGAATGCTTTAAAACATATGGGCTCACTCTATTAGTACTCTATTATGGTCTGATATCTACAAGCTTGTTAATATATGGTACAATTACTGTTATATTTCAAGGATGTGAATGTGCTTTTGAATGATATATTAAAAATCTGGAATGTATAACTATATAAAGAAAGATGGATTTCCTGGGTGTAGAGGTGGGTTGGTAGTAAAGAAGATGACTATTCAGCTTTGTAAATGTACACTATTTATCCCAAATTTATTCTATTCACCCAAAATTTACCATCTTAGATTACAGACTTTCTGCTTAAGGCACAGCATAAGCGAAAGATGTGTTAATCTAATTTCTTATAGTCAAATTTTAATATTGTTTAAATGCTATTTTCTGTATGTGAAATAACATTTTCATAGGATTTTGGAATATAGGTTTGGAAGGTTTAGTAGTGAACCAATGTAATATAATGATCAGGATTTTGGTCTAAGTGTGTAGAGTCCTAGGTTCAAATCTACCCTCAGCCACAGAACTTCAATAGATGACTCTGAATTAGTTATCCTCTCAGTCCAATCTGTCTTGTGTTGAGGAGAAAAATAGAAGTTAGGACTAAGTATGCTGGATTGCGCTAACAAATAAATAAATATATATATTCTGTAAACAGACATAATATAATCTAGCGCACTCCCAGGCATGATTCCACTATTACAGCAATTCTTTTTTTTTTAATATAGTTACAGCAAAAAAAAAAAATGTTTAGGGCCTAATGTGTACTCTGAATCTTCAACCTGCCCACCCTGGTTTTAGAGAAGATATTTGTGTTATGGAACACATTTATTTATTTATTCAATTTATATGGCCAAACATCTCAGACATAAAGTATGAGTCTGCGTGGCTAATAAGGAATAAAAACAGTAAAGACATAACAGAAAAACAATAAACAACTATACCCAGCTGCCAAAAATGGAATTAAATCTTACAAAGACAATTGTTTTTGATTTTACAGTGATGGACTGAGCTTGGCTAGTTCAGTAAATTTTGTGAAAGCAAAACAAGGAATTCCAACTTGAAGATAATTTTTTCTTGCTTATGGATATGTTCATGTACAGATTTTAAGCCAAAGGCGTTAAACAGTGCATAAACACACTGCTTCTAGAATGCCAATTGCTTAGCAGAGAAAACAAATAAACATGTTTGTATATGAGTAAGCGCATTGTGTTTCCACTTTATCTGTTTACTTAGATTTATGACCTGAACATAAGAAATGTCCTCATCTCTCATCAGCTATGCAAAGCAACTGATTCTTATTTTACAGAGGAGGAACTGAGGCAGAGACAGTGGGAAATGTTCCTTCTAGATTTTTTTTAAAAATCTGTGCAGTCGATAATATAATGTTTAAAGATTATCTCAATCATCTAAAATAATTAAGGGGCTCCCTTTAGAGAAGATGATGGTGGATAGTTTCTGCAGATTATCCAAACTCTAGAAGACCTCCAAGGCCCCTTCCCACCTTTTATTGTATGTTTTATGTTCTACTTATGTCTGTATCTGTTGTAGGCTATGAGAATAATCTTGAGGAAGAGAAGGAAGAGCTACAGCCAAGGGAATGGTAAGATAAGAGAAATCTCAGTCCAAAGCAGGAATGGAATTGAAAAAGGCATCTGAGACTGGATTCTTCCTGGTTCTCTTTAGCAAAATGGCATGGAAGAGAAAGGGACATTCAGAATTACTATAAATCTATAATAAAAATAGTTTTAGTATTTGTTACTTTGTTGTTCAAGTCTGATCTACATTAGGGGCAGTCAAACTTCTCCCATATGCCTCTAACCATGTATATAAAATCTCTAATGGGAAACTATGTTTAGCATTGTTGCAGGAGATCCTATACAATGTCAGGCAACATCACACAAAATAATAATATACTTACATAAATTGGTGATCTCCAATATTGAGTAATTTTAGGGGGAATCCATACTATATTATGAATTATTTCTAAAAAGAGTGTCATTCCCCCCCCCCCGCCCCAATGTAGAGTTCACCCATCAGTTTCCATGTTGTGCAATGACAAAAATGTTCCTCTCGCCTCCATTTAGCTGTTGGTGCATAACCCTCCTATTCTAATGTTCACTCAGCACCTTCATGAAAAGGCTGTAACACAAGGCTGTAACCCTAACCCTAACCCTAACCCTAACCCTAGATAATGGATTGGGGTTTTGTTTTTGTTTTGTTTTTTTGCTGTATTCCTGTTTATTAAATAAAATCTCCTTTACTTTCACCGTCTTAAGACAAGACACTGTCTATAAGGACAAAAGCACCATAGTATTCTAAAAGACAACCAGTAATTGCAAGCAAAGATTTAAAAAAGAATCCACCCTGATCACTTAAAAATACTTTGCAAGTATGATTTAAAAAAAGATGTCAAAAGAAATCTAAAATATTGACTCATTTTAGGTGGAATAAGATTAATGTTTGCAGTGTATAATAACAATCACTTAATGTACCGGGAAAAGAGCTATTATCGACAAATTATGAACCATGACTGGAAATGGATGAGCCAGCTTCTGCCGCGCCTCTGTTCAACAATAGGCACACAAAGAAAACATCTAAGGAGGCTATCTTAATTGTTCCTAAAAGATTTCCATATAAATGTTTGCTTAGTGGGTGAGCTGGAATGTTAAGAGACACCATTTCAATCCTTTATTTCATAACTACGGAACAAAACATTTCATCTCTTAAGGTTCAGGAGATTGACACCAAATCCTGCAGCTCAGCAAGTTTGTAATCTCTTTACACTTAGCAAGATCCAAGGGGCAACAAAACCAAGGTTATCAAGAACCGACATAGAATGGGGTGGATAAAGTTTTCAGGTTACAGTAATTTATCTGGGTCATTTACTGTCAATATTTGCAATGTGTGAAGCCAGACAGTGATTTAGAAAAACAAACAAATATCTTTTTATGGCTTAATGTGATATTTGAACTAGGATTCTATGGTTTGTTCAAGAAACGGTAACTGTGAGAGGGATCTTGGAGTCCTAGTGGAAGATCATTTAAATAGGAGCCAACAATATGCAGCAGCAACCAAAAAAGCTAATACAATCCTTGGTTGAATAAACAGAGGCATAGAATCAAAATCACATAAGGCCACACCTGGAATACTACATCTAGTTTTGGTGGCCACATTACAAAAAAGATGTTGAGACTTTGAAAAAAAGTGCAAAGAAGAGCAAACTAAAATAATGAAGGGCCTGGAGACAAAAATATATGAAGAACAGTTGCAGGAATTGGTTATGGCCAGTCTAGAGAAATGAAGGACTAGGGGTGATGTGAGAGCAGTATTCCAGTATTTGAGGGGCTGCCACAAAGACGAGGAGGTTAACTTTGTTCTGTTCTTTGGTGGGTAGACATTGATGAGACTTATTCAAACAATGACAAGACTTTATTGTACATGTGCTTGCAAAACAGAACAGAAAACGAAACTAGCTCCCTCCTTATACACGGAGCTTTGGTTAACACCAACCAATGATTGCAGGGATTTCTCCCACACTAAATAACAAGCCTGCCCAGGCCCCAGACTTTCGTTCTCTCCGTGGCCACGTGGCCAGCTTGCACCTGCTGCCAAATAATAACTGAATACATTACACCCCTCCCCTCTTAGTGAGGAGCATACAGTACCTCTGTCAGTATTTTTACTTAATAAGCCGCCCCCGGATGGAGGCTACCCATTTACCCTTTTCGTAAGCTGTTCCCGGAAGGAGGCTACCCATTTACCCTTTAGTCAGCCTTTCCCGGAAGGAAGCTACCCATTTACTCTTTAGTCAGCCTTTCCCGGAAGGAAGCTACACGTTTATTTCCCTAATCTTTGCCCAGTCGCGACCTTGTAGGATGAAGCGCTCTTCCTTTCTTCATTAAGCCTGCGATACCACAAGCAGTTAATGGAAGCTGTAACCGCATATGTCGGCCATGAATAAAAGTACACTAGTACCTATGATACCGCCCAATGCTAGCAAGAACTCCGAATGCTACGCTAGCGCCAACAGAGTCCTCACGTATTCCTTCAGGAACTTGGGAGGTCCTCGGATTCGCTCTGATCTCCGTGGAAGTGCCGCGGTTGCCTGATCTGCAAGCTTGCCCACTGGGCTCGGCAGACCAGGACATGGGGACCCGTTTGAAATGGTCGGAGTTGGGGAATGCAGGCTGGCCGGTTGGTCCAGCTCTGCATATTGGATTGGAGTAGAGTTCCTCGGGGTGGTATTCCCCTGAAGAGGGGTGGTGTTCCCCTGATCTGCAGAAGCAGATGGTTGGGGGTTGTTTCCCAGATGGGCAACCCCCTCCCCATAGAGACATATTAATGGGGGTCTTAGCCTGGATGGGCACCTCCCCCCCCCGTGGAGAGGCTTGAAACTATGATCTCGTGCAATATTCCGTGCGTGTGGTGCCCGAGTCAGGAGCCACCTCACGAGCAAACCCCCCATGGCTGTTTGCTGTGAACCTTCCCGATCACTCTCGGGAACTTCCTCCCCCCCCAAAGCAGAGTCAGGAGCGGAAGAGGGGCTTGGCAACCTCCAGCGAAGCTGGTCGATATGGCGCTGCAGCACCCGACCATCAGCCAACGCTACTTCGTAAGAGAGAGCGCCGGTGACCCTACAAATGACAGCCACCACCCACAAGTTACCAGGCCTGTAGTTTTGAGCCCAAACCGGATCACCCAAGTTCAACCACCTCAGTGCCCATGGCTGGGACACCTGTGAAGCAACCCTGTCTGGGTGTAACCTGTCAAGCTTAGTGATGAGCCGGCGACCCCAACGGAGTTCGGCGGGGCTTTTGCCCGTAGCCGTGCATGGGGTGGTGCGGTGGCAGAGGAGAAAGTCAGCCAAGCGGTGATGCCAGTTGCCATGCATGATCCTCTTCAAGGAGTCTTTCATTGTCTGCACCATTCGTTCCGCTTGGCCATTTGACGCTGGGTGGAATGGCGCCGACGTAGCGTGGCGGATTAAGTTAGCCCACAAAAAGGACTGGAACTCCGATGAAGTAAATTGAGCTCCGTTGTGAGAGACAATCACGTCAGGAAGGCCATGTGTTGCGAAGATGCCGCGAAGCACTCTGATGGTGATAGTGGATGTCGCAGCGGACACTGGAACTACTTCCAGCCACTTAGAGTGGCTGTCCACCACAATGAGGAAGTGCTGCCCTGAAAGGGCCCAGCGTAGTCGATATGAACCCTCGACCAAGGAGCTTAAGTTGTTTTCCACCTATGGATAGGGGCTTGAGGCATTTCTGGCCTGGACTGCTGGCATGTGTGGCACACGTGGACCTGGGCTTTGATCTCTTTATCGAGCCCTGGCCACAAAAGGTAGCTGCACGCAAGCGCCTTAATGCGGACTATCCCGGATGTCCTTCATGCAGAGAAACAAGGACTCTAGCCCTCAGGGAGGTCGGGATGACTACTCTACTGCCCCACAGTATACACCCCTTAAATCTGGATAACTCAGATTTTCGTTTCCAAAAACTTTGGAATTCGGTGCCAGGACACGTATCCGGCCATCCTGACAACACCCAGTTTAACACGCGTGTTAGCGTGTTGTTGGCAGCTGTCTCTGCAGCTACATCCCCTGCATGGAGAGGGGACTCAGGCAAATCCTGAATGGATAGAATGTGGTTTGCCAGTGCTGGATCAGGCTCAATTTGCTTTAATGGCAATCTGCTGAGGCCATCTGCGTGGCCCATTTCCTTGCCGGGTTTGTGAATTAAACAAAAATCGTATGCCGAGAGGAATATGGACCATCTCAACATTCTGGGCGAGATGATGTGAGGCGTCTGTTTGTTTGTTGTAAACAACCCTAGAAGTGGCTTGTGGTCCGTAAAGACCGTAAAACGGCGACCATACAAAAAGTCATGGAATTTCTTAATTCCTGCCACGATGGCCAGTGCCTCCCTATCAATTTGCGCATAGTTGCGCTCAGCGGCAGAAAGGGTTCTAGAATAGTATGCTATAGGGACTTGCGTTTCGTCAGCCTTGAGGTGGCTCAACACCACCCCGATCCCATAAGGAGATGCATCGCAAGCTATGCTAACTGGCAATCTCTCGTTGAAATGAGCCAATACTGCGTTAGATGACAGTAAGGCCTTGACTTCAGTGAAACTTCTTTCGTGGACATTCGTCCACTTCCATGGAGCCTGTTTGTCTAAAAGCCGATGTAGCGGCTCTGCCACTGCAGCCTTGTGTGGAAGGAAAGCGTGATAGAAATTAAGGAGTCCAAGGAATGCTTGAAGCTCTCCTTTCGTTTTAGGGCTGGGCGCCTGCTGAATCGCCTTAAGCTTGGACTCAGCAGGGTGGATGCCTTCGGCATCTATGCGCAACCCGAGAAACTCCGGCAGCTGCTGATAGGCCTGAGCCAAATCTTGCAGCCTGACTTCAATGTGCAGCTTCTTTTTTAATGGCCGGTGAGCCCCCGTTCTCTGAATGCTTCTTCTACTGGCACAGAACCCCACCCTGTTTTGGCTGGGGACCCTGGTACCTTTCCGAGGCAACTCTTCCTTTGGGTTTACTTTCCCTCGGCCCAAACAGACTGCGGCGATGTGGCCTTGCTTGCCACACGCCCGGCAGTTGGCTGTGTGGAAATGGCAGTCCGCTCTTTTGTGATGACCTCCACACCCCATGCACTGAGGGAACGGATCTGCCTTGTCAGGAGACCGAGGGGGGCCTTTCACCAGGAGTCGTCGCAGTAGATCGACTTCCTGATCCGACACGGCATCTTCCTCCAATCCGGCGTCCTCATTGTGGACGATGTGCAGTGGCTGAGGGTTCTTTGAAAGCCGCAAGGCCTTTACAGCTCCGCCAGCTGACTCTTCAGCTGTTACCTCTCGCAATGCATCTTGGAAAGATATTGTCTCTTTAGCAAAAATCTTTTGCTGTAGCTCACGACTCCTCAGGCCGCAACCCAAACGATCTCGCAACCATTCCTCCAGGTCTTTAAATTCACACAGCCTTGCCGCTTGGTGAAGAACTGCGATGAACTCCGCAGCAGATTCTCCCGGGCGCTGGTCCCGTTGCTCGAAAGCGTGTCGCCATGCTATGACCGACAGCTTCGGCTCAAAATGCTCCTTGAGCATTTTCTTTAGGTTGCCGTACGTCACAGTCTCCAATGGCGCAGGGGACACTAAGTTCTCCGCTATTTCTAAAACAGCTTAGCCGCACACGCAGAGGAGTGTTGCGGCCTTCAACTCGTCTTCCTGAATCTGGTTGATCCTGAAGTAGTTTTCAGCCCGGGCGCCGTACGAGCTCCACCTTTCAGGGTGAGCGACGTCGAATGCAGCAATCCGCCCGATCTTCGCCATGGTAGGGCCTCGGTCGTCGCCTCTCTACCACATGCGGCCTATCTGTTGGAGGGTTTCCAGGGCAGTTCCTCGCAGCACTCTCCCCCAGTGTTTGCGTACTGGCAAGCGAGTGAGCTGCAAAATTAGGAACGCCTTCCCTCAACGCGGTCTGGCCTTTCTTTCACGATGAGTCTTGCCCTTCATTTTTTTGGCAGCGAGATCCCACCTTCTTTGGTGGGTAGACATTGATGAGACTTATTCAAACAATGACAAGACTTTATTGTACATGTGCTTGCAAAACAGAACAGAAAACGAAACTAGCTCCCTCCTTCTTATACACGGAGCTTTGGTTAACACCAACCAATGATTGCAGGGATTTCTCCCGCACTAAATAACAAGACTGCCCAGTCCCCAGACTTTCTGTCTCTCCGTGGCCATGTGGCCAGCTTGCACCTGCTGCCAAATAATAACTGAATACATTACAAACTTATTTTCCAAAGTACCAGAAGGCAAGACAAGAAACAATGGATGGAAACTAATCAAGGAGAGAAGCAACCTGGAATTAAGGAGAAACCTTCTAACAGTGAGGACAATTAACTTCCAGAGTTGTCGGTGCTTCATCACTGGAGGTTTTTAAGAAAAGACTGGACAGCCACTTGTCTGAAATGATATAGGGCAGGGGTCTTCAAACCTGGCTCTTTTATGACTTGTGGACTTCAACTCCCAGCTGAGGAATTCTGGGAGTTGAAGTCCACAAGTCATAAAAGGGCCAAGTTTGAAGACCCCTGATATAGGGTCTCCTGTCTGAGCAGGGGGTTGGACTAGAAGACCTTCAAGGTCCCTTCCAGCTCTATTCTGATTGATTGAAACTATGAGTAAAACAAATCATGGCTTAAGTTAATGAATGAAGTTATTATATGACTCAAGAGTCAGCTGCAGAATCCACATGCAAATTGCCTTGCTGGGAGTCCCTTCTTCTATGCATGCTAATGACCTCCATCCATGCTAGAGACATGTGGTGATTTATAGTATTTTGGAGGTTTATGATTTTTGAGTCATTTCCAAGGGGGGGGGAATAGCTGCTGTGAATGAGTGAAAGTAGTCCCTAAACAATACACCAAAGAAATTGGATGTGGAAGCATTGTTAAAAACACAACAGTGGTAGTTCTATTCCACCCATCTTAAACAGAAGCCATGTCTCTGTGTCTCTTGTGGGTTAACAATCTTCTTAGTAAGAGGGTTCCCCGTCTCTGTCTTAAAATATCATATCTCCTATCATAATGTTTTGAGCTTTTTGTTTCTTTATCAGAAGCAAAATCTTCTTTTTTCCCCTATTGGCTCCCAATCAATAAAGCTGCACCACAATCCATGTATCATGGGATCTGAATCTGACAGCTATTGTTAACACATCACTCAAGAAGGCTGGAGTTGAATTTATATAATGCCAACAGGGCAAAGTGACACTTCAGATTCAGTTTACAGCTTTTGTTTGGTGAAGGTTGGCAAAGAAAAAAGATGACCGCATGACAAAAGTGTTATGCTATCCTGAGGCACAATCCTGCAGTGATTCCTTCCTCACAACCTATGGGTTTTCATCATAAAACAAAAGTGGTTGTGTTCATTATCATGTATGACTTCTGATTTAGCCCTGATGAAGCCTTGCATGCTTACTCAATATGACAGCATCCACTGCTTTTACTTCTTTAAACCCATGAGTTACTAAGTTGATCAAACTTTGCTGGCAATGAACAGAAACATTTAACTCTTACTGTAAGTGAGTAATACTAGATATATCCATATGGATTATGAAGAACAAAGAGATTGATTGAAAGCAATTAAAATTTAGTCTGTTGGGATAGGAGGAAAGAAGTCAGAAGCCCTGCTGGGTTTAACTAAAATGAGAAGCAGAGAACAGATTGCTGGGAAAGGGGAAGAAGAAAGGTAAAAAAAAGGAGGAGAAATGTAACATAAAAGGACTTGTAGATTATTTACACTTTCGGGGATCTACACTAAGAAAGAATAATAGAAGCTGCAGTGTACTGCAAGAATTCTCAACGTATGTAAAGTGAAAAATTAATCAGCAGAGAAGCCAGCCATCAGGAATCTAGTAGGGTAATTAAAAAGAACCAACAAAAAATATTGTTTCACTTCTAATTTATACACAGGATAACAATGTAGATTCAGGGAAGGAGGTAAATTCCTAATTCTGAATACACCAAGACCAACCTTTTATTGTTTCTTCATCAACATCAGAATTCCTTAGTCCTGATCAAGCATTATAGCTATACTATATAGATCAGGGGGTCTTCAAACGTGGCCCTTTTATGACTTGTGGACTTCAAATCCCAGAATTCCTCAGCCAGCATGCTAGATTTAAGTAGCTTCCAAAGAAAGACTTGGGCTGAAGCTACTTAAATCTAGCATGCTGGCTGAGGAATTCTGGGAGTTGAAGTCCACAAGTCATAAAAGGGCCAAGTTTGAAGACCCCTGATATAGATAGCCCTTGCTTACCAGTGGTAATTGGATTGGGAACTTCAATGCTAAGCAACACAGCTGTAAGGCACAAAATCTTGTGGCCATGACAACTTAAAACAGGAGTTCTTGGCAATTCTGGTTGTAGTTAGCCAAATCCTGCAGTTGCAGTGTCCTGCAGTCATATGATTGCCATTTGCAAACTCCTACTGGTTTCCCCATTGACTTGGCTTGTTAGAAGGTGGAAATGAAGATTGCAAGTGGCAATCACATGGCCAAGGAATGCAGCAACATTGTAATTGTGAGCCGGTTGCCATGAGCCCAAATCACAATCATGCAACAGCTGCAACTACAAGGACCCATCGTAAGTCCCCCTTGTGCAGCAGTGTCATATCTTTGAATGGTTGCTGGCTCTGTAGAGCAGGGGTCTTCAAACTTGGCCTTTTATGACTTGTGGACCTCAACTCCCAGAATTCCTCACCCAGCATGTCTGGCTGAGGAATTCTGGGAGTTGAAGTCCACAAGTCATAAAAGAGCCAAATTTGAAGACCCCTGCTGTAGAGCCTAACAGGCATACTGCAGGCAGAAGGCCTACTGGGGCTCCTACTCATATTTGAATTAGATCAGCAAACAATTGCTTCTGAGCCAAATCCATCCTGATGCCTGTTTTTGTATGGCCCATAAGTTAAGAATGGATAGGTAGGTTTCAGGCCCAATGCTCAGCCATGTTTCTAGGATGAAGAATAAGGTTGAGTGCTAGGGAAAGCCCCTGTTGGACAGCAGTGGTATCCTGTTAGCAAGCTCCATGCTGGTGAGCCAGTATTGTCCAATGGTTTCTGTGCTCCTTGATCTAAAGCTCTGCCAGCTATGCCTGTGCTAATGCCAGAGCTAGATGACTAGTGACCTAATCTACAAAACAGTATATTCTATGTCCATGGCCCAAACAAGGAATATGATTGCAGCTACTGCATACTAAATTACATGATAATTTTATAGTTATAATTATTCAACAAGGCAAAGTCTTACAACCTATACCCAAGATTATGACCGCTGGCAGTGCCGCTGTGGTCATGTGCTCACAATTCAGGCACTTTGCAACCCACTTGCCCTTACAAACATCTTTAGGGATGCTGCAACTGCTCCCCCATCTTTCCTGCTGGATCCCTTGGGCCTGCTCCTTCCTGGTTGCGTCCCCATGGGCCTTGGGCTTTCTCCCTGCCCCATTATGTCTTGTTCAATTTACCCCTTCTGAAGATCTCCTTTCCAAAGGTCTTGAGAGATCATGACAATTGGAGCTACTTCCAAAATGGCACTTGCTTCCAGGAGAGTGCAAGGTGTCTTCTTTCTGACGGAGCACCTAACTGGTGCAATATTTGGCCTTGAAAGAGGTTGCATCACCCCGTTCTGAAAGCAACCTCCATTATCACAATTTCTCAGAACGGTGCAATTTTTTCAAATCATGCCCATCTGAGAGATTGTGCGAATGGTGACCATTCCCAGAATGGCAACAAGGTAGCCTCTGCGGGAAGGCTATGCATCATATTGCCTGGCCACTCTTTTTGAAAGGCAATCCTCAGAAGAAGTCAGTAGAGCAAGGCACAATGGGGTGGGAAGAAGACCACCCAGCAGGCAGGAAAGTGTGCAAAAAAGTGCCTCGGGGGATGACAGAGGCCCTGGGAACCCCAGTGCAGATCATTTGTGTGTTGGGGAAGTGCTGCAGTATTAGGTCTCCCAAGGCCTCCCCTAGCCTCTGAGGCACCCATGTTCCACTTAGTGATACTTTTGTGCCAATATTGTGGTCATTAAGCAACTCAATCATTTTGGTGCCTCACATAACAGCCACAACGACTTACAACAATAATTCAGGGCTCAATTGTGGTCATAAGTCAAGGACTATCTGTAAATCAGAATCAAGGCTGCGTTGATTATAAATCTAAAAGCTACATGCACAGAGCCTATATTTAAAATTATAATCTATCGAGAGATGATACTTGGCACTCGGTGACTGGCTGTGACTGCTGCTTCTGGAATTTCTTCTGCATAATTTCAGTTGGCTGCAACTGTAACTTTCTGACCTTTATCTGGGATGTTATCATTCATAAATCAACTTTAATTTCATGCAGCTTTGGCCAGGCTGCTTGGGCATCCTATCAATACTGTTTCCCTCTTTGGTTCAAGTTGATTGACCCATGAAATAGTTCCACTGATCCTAATTTGGGGGCTAATATTTATGAATTAAGTCAATTTTAATCAAAAAATGAAAAGGAAAAAGAAACTCCAAGTAAGCCACATGGCACAGAATTGCAACCTTTGTACTATTGTCCAGACTATATTATGTTTTTTTGCTGTAGACATGTGGGCTTAATGCTCTCCGCCGCTCCCTCTTTTTTGGCATTTATGTGGCTGTCAAGTTGAATTTCAAGTTGCCATTTGCATTTTATGGCTTCATTTCTGAATGGACAAATACATAAAAGGGCTTTGAGAGGAAGAGAGAAAGGAAAGCCTAAATTTCTGCAGCTACCGAACTATTGTTCCTTGATTTTTTTTCTGTTTAATTTTCCTAATGTAAAGTCAGATTTCAAATGGTGAAAAGATGTTGGAGACTATTTCATTGTTCAGGAGTAAGGATATTTCCATCTGTTGGCTGACTCTAACTTGGTTTTCATTCACTTAAGAGGCAATACAATTAAAACTACATTGCAAAATGAAATCTTTTAAAAGGGAAAAACAGACAGAAACCCTAAGCAACCTTTTTACGTGGGGTATACTAAAATGTCTTATAGCTGAACAGATTCAGGAAGCCATTTTACCAACAAGATATCAAGATCTTTGTTATCTGTTCTGGATGCTTAGCAAAATGTTGAGAAGTTATCATTTTCAAGACGTTGTAATGTAACACTAGGAACTGAGAAATCATTTGTTTCATATATTTCTGGAAACATACCTAATACTTTTCAAACATACATGCGTATTAATACACACTTCTGCATCGAATGCCAGACGAACCATCTTTTTCAGAAAATTGCAATACTGTTCATTATTTTTTAAAACATGCCTAAGAAATCATGTACACAATGGATCTCTTAGAGCACAGGTGTCAAACTCGCCACGTCACGTGACGTGTCGCGACATATCGCAACTCTTTTTGCATTGCCGGCAATAGGGTGGGCGCGGCTTTGGTATGATGAAACCGGCCCATGGGCTGGCAGTTTGACACCCCTGTCTTAGAGAAAATTATCCATATGCATCTAGAAGATATTGCTGACATTGCAAAAGCAAATAAAACCTGTGAATTAAAAGAAACGTGAAAGTGCAAATCTTCATGCAAAGCTGTATTTTTCCTTAAAATTGCAACCAAACATAGCGGTGAGGTGACCCAAATTTAAAGAAAAGAGGAAATAAACACAAACAATTTGATCATTTCCTCAGAACAGTCATCTTTTATAACAGCCATCCCCAATTTAGAATTCTCTATAACTCTCGAAGTTGATAACCACCAGAAACCCAAGAATAAGAAGTGGCAAATAAAGTAGCTCCTTCATTTCCACATTTCTCAGAAAAACTTTGCAAGACCAGTCTTGTGTTTTCTTTTCTTTTGTGATTGCTTTTGAAGGAACAGTGTACAGTATCGTAGAGTCTCTCTCTCTCTCTCTCTCTCTCTCTCTCTTTAAAAAGTGTCATTTGATTCTAGACTTAGCCACCATTGCAGCGTATTTTTATCTATTGCCCACATATCACAGATAGGAGGTTAATCAGTCTGGAATCAAAGCCATGATAGGCCTGTAAATTCACAACTTTAATATAGTGTTTTGAAGAAAGCTTGAGCAACTGCCACCTGGAGGCAGAGGAATCCTCCAGGGTCAGCCTTCAATTTGTACTGTGGAAGGAATAAGGAAGAGCGAGAGAGGTCGATGAAGGCAGATAAAGTACATTTATTTATGTTATTTATTTATTTAAAATATTTGCATGGCTGCCTATCTTAGAGCACAACTCTGGGTGGCTCACAAGTTCTTAGAAAACTGTCTTTGGGATATTAAGAATCTGGCTCTGATTTCTAGTACAAAGGTTTCTCATAAGCAAAACGGGATACTGCCTAACACAGACAGCAGAAAGGCATAGTCTCCAAGATCTTGCTCTTTTTCCTTTTTGTTGTGGTATTGGGTTTTGTTTGTTTGTTTGTTTGTTTTGGTTTTTTTTTTTGCATTTATCTCAGTGATAAGGTTGCTGTTGGATATATGATAAGAGTTTCCTGTTATTCATTGGTGTATGGTGAGATAGTTTTAAAAAGAGAGATTAGACCAATTGATTCATTAAATAACCCAGATATTAAATTGTGTGTTCTGCTTCTGGATAAGAGGAAGTAGGTTGGCTGTGATGACAACTGTGTCTCTGGAGGCGATCAAAACAGGCAAGATGACAGGGATGGTATCACTAGCGAAGCTTTACATCTTTATACATGAGGTCAAGACACATGCAAAAAAGATGGGCCTTGGATCATATTGCAACATGATCTGCCGTATTGCCTGTTTTGATCACCCCTGTGGATGCCACTGCATGTCTATGGAGATTCTCAGCCATCCAGGTCATGGTTGTCCCAAAGGTACTTTTTCAAGAGGCAACTGGACTTTCTTATTTTTCTTTGAAGACGTTTCGCTTCTCATCCAAGAAGCTTCTTCAGCTCTGATTGGGGATGATGGGGAATGGAAGGATTTATATCCCTTGCAAATGACCAGCTGTCTGCAAGAGATATAAATCCATTCCCCCACCATCCAGTTAGAGCTGAAGAAGCTTCTTGGATGAGAAGTAAAACATCTTCAAAGAAAAACAAGAAAGTCTAGTTGTCTCTTGAAAAATCAGCTTTGGGATGCCATTGCATGGTGAACACAGGTTTGGTTCTAAATAGATTTTTATTCTTATTTAACTGAGTTTTAGCCTTATAAAAAATGAAGTTAAGACAATGAGCCACTGTGAAAAAGCAACCAGAATAATAGCAGACAGTACAAGAAAGACCATTGCGGTAGATGATTTATTTACAGCTCAGTCATCAGCAAAAAGTCAAATTGGCCTTTGATCCCTAGAATGAACCCAAACTAGATGAGGAATTCATCATGACTTAAGAAACAAACATGTTTGAATAAATTCTCCTTACTCCTTACATGGTTCGTCTGGCATTCCATATATTTTCTCTGAAAGAAAACTACTCAGATGTACTTTGTTCTATCTGGTCTATATTTGCATGAAATTTGCATATTCCAAAAACAGCACTGTTTTCCTGTTTATGTTTTTCAATTTATTTGGCTTCATTTAAGAACAATTCGTGCTAGGTTTAAACTGATGAAAGACAGATTAGCAACAGCAATATTTTTGGCATGTGAAATTGGCTCTAAGCAAGTATTTATTGAAGGGGGAAAATTGCAGTAAATGATAAACAGGATAGAGCTGTGACATTCAATTCCATGTTATTTTTCTTCAAAAAGAACTAATATTCACGTAAAATATATCTTCATTTACTATCTCCTTCTTAATGCCAATGAACTATAAAATGTTTATTACGTCTCCTATCAGGCACTATAAGTACCTGTTCGTATTTGATCTCTATCACTTGTCTGATTTTCCATTAAAATAATTATGAAATTAGAATAGCAAATTTGAAATGTTGCTTATCAAGCATAAGACAGTATGAATGCAGCATACTAATACTGCAAATAGTAATAATAAACAAGCTAATATTCTGATCAAGAAAGCCATGGATATTTATAAAATCCTTTCAGGAAGAAAGCCGGTGTTGCTATTACTGGACATGATATTCTAAGATCAGCTTGTCTATCTCTCAACATGAAAATGCAAAGAAATATTTGGTATTGTCTTTGATGCCATCTAAATTCAGATGAAGGTAGGAAAATCAACTAAGTTGGTAAAAATTCCACTTAAAATTAGTAAATTGCTGGTTTCTGTTACTGGAAATCATGAGGAGTAATAATGTTAACGAGATCTAATTATTTGGGCTTCAGGTTAATTAAATTAGATTATATTGCAGTCAACTTTTTTGTCCTAGATAAGTTACAAATGAGATTTAATTTCAAGACTAAGCAAATAATTAAAGCAAATAACTAAGCAAATAATTATAAGTCAAGAATTGTGTGTACTTTGAAATAAATTTATAGGACAACGGTATCCAATTTATACTGATATTATTACTAAACAATTCTGACTAAGTATGATTAAGAAATTAAGCAAAAATGGACTGGGATTCCATACAGTAAAGATAAGATAAAATAAGGTAAGATAAGATAAGGTAGGATAATCTAATAAATATGATATGTGATGTAATGTGATACAATGTGATGTCATGTCACGTGTTATGATGTAATAAAATGTAATGATATAACATAATATGACATAACATAACATAATGTATTAACAAGAGTCGCCCTGCCCATATGATACAGCTATATATGTTCCATATTATTGTGAATCAGTTAGTTTTACTTTATTCTGGATACATATAAGATTGTATTTTATAATTATTTATTCTTGCCTTTTTCCCCCCTCCAAAATCTTAAAGCAGCATCTTTACTCCAATTTATTCCCACAACAACCCTATGAGGTAATCTGGGCTGACACATAGTGTCTGATCTTAAATCACCCAGGACTATATATATATAGTTTTCTCCTTATGCCATTACTTATGCTCCATTTCTCACATTGAAAAGCAATTTTTGTGTACCTATATATACCTATATTTAAATATTTAGAGAGTGATAATAATCTAATAATGTCAATAGTTCTATGGATCAATTTACTTTTGGGTTTCATTTCTGGCCATCATCACCCACAACTTTCCCATTTTTTCCTTCATGAGAATGAAACTAAAGCCAATGTATGAAAATTCACCCAGACTAACATCATTTCCTTTTTAGTGGCAGCAGGCATCTTGATCACAGCATGGGCCTTTCAGAATATACTTCCAGAGTCCTCTTTTATATCTGGGAGCAAAATCTGTTCATTAAAGTCTATAATTATAAGTTCCATTTATTTCATCCATTCCTAGCAATGTAAGTAAGGGGACAAGATCATTCCTTCTGATTTTTGGTGCATGAGGATTTGGGGGAAAGGTTCCACTTTCTATTGTTTCAAGCAATGAACTTATATGGGTTTTAGATCAAACCTATATGTGTATATATCAGAGATATACTGTACATCCACTTCTATAGAACTACAGCTCTCTCTCTCTCTCTCTCTCTCTCTCTCTCTCTCTCTTTCTATGAATGCCAGAAAAAGAAAGGGGGATAATATTTCAATAATACTTCATACTGTTGACAGAAGGAGCTCTAGTCCACAAAGGTTTGTGTTACAAGTTGTCGTTTAAGGTGCCACAAGGTTCTGTGCTTGCTTTTTCCTACAGGCAATTAAAAGAGATACCACCTGTTCCTGGAATTATTTAAACTGTAGTTTGCAATTCTAAATGTAACAGTACTGTACAAGGTTCAGAAGACCTGAATTATCAGCAAAACTGCCATGAAGCATTATAGGCTCTTGATCGACAGATCCTTCGCAATTCTTCCAAGCATAAATACATTAACTATTTCAAAGTTGGCTGACTTTGAGCCTGGAGTAAAGCATTGGGAGAAGAAAGGATTGAGTCAGGGAGCAAGAAAAAAAAAGGGACAGGAAAAGAAACAAAAAAGAAAAGAAACCATCAAACTCACAATGGTCTAACGGTACCATTGCAGGTATCACCTGCCTCATACTGTTTTCCAATTTTTCACAAGAACCCCCAGGGAGTATTTAATCACAGGACCTTATTTCAGTGGATTTGTAATATGTTCCAGTAGACATACTGGGAAATATGTAATAGGTCCCTCTGGAGTAATAAAGAAGAGAAGCATTTTCTCTTGGAATCTGACATACTATGGATCAGCTTTCCCAAACTAGTTACTCTCTAGAAGTATGGCTTAGCTCCCAGCTTTGCTGACAAGGTTAAGAACTGAAAACCATTTATATGATGGAAAAAGGTGCTTACCAAATTTCTCCTGATTAAAATGTCCAGAATTTACCTTGTTTAAAAATATAGTACTGATGCCAAGATTTCATAGTCTTTGCAGCCAGTTATGAAAACACCATTGCTTATTAATGGAAAATGACTTGTGAATATTTCTCTTTGCCACTCCATGGATCAGTGCTGCAAAATCAGTGTGTGCTTAAAGATCACACTAGCAGAGATAATAATAATAATAATAATAATAATAATAATAATAATAATAATAATAATAATAATAATAATAATAATAATAATAATAATAATAATAATAATAATAATAATAATAATAATAATAATAATAATAAAGTTGGAAGGGACCTTGGAGGTCATCTAGTCCAACTCCCTGCTCAGGCAGGAAACCCTATACCATTTCAGACAAATGGCTGTCCAGTCTCTTCTTAAAACTTCCAGTGTTGGAGCATTCCCGCTTCTGGAGGCAGGTTGTTCCACTGGTTAATTGTTCTAACTGTCAGGAAGTTTCTCCTTAGTTCTAGGTTGCTTCTCTCCTTGATTAGTTTCCATCCATTGCTTCTTGTCCTGCCTTCAGGCGCCTTGGAAAAAGCTTCACTCCCTCTTCTTTGTGGCAGCCCCTGAGATATTGGAACACTGCTATCATGTCCCCCTCGTCCTTCTCTTCATTAAACTAGACATACCCAATTCCAGCAAAAGTTCCTTATATGCTTTAGCCTCCAGTCCCCTAATCATCTTTGTTGCTCTTCTCTGTACTCTTTCTAGAGTCTCAACGTCTTTTTTACATCGTGGTGACCAAAACTGGATGCAGTATTCCAAGTGTGGCCTTACCAAGGCATTGTAAAGTGGTATTAATACTTCACGTGATCTTGATTCTATCCCTCTGTTAATGCAGCCCAGCACTGTGTTGGCTTTTTTGGCAGCTGCAGCACACTGCTGGCTCATATTTAAGTGATTGTCCACTAGGACTCCGAGATCCCTCTCACAGTTACTCTATTGAGCAAGGTACCCCTATACTATACCTGTACATTTGGTTTTTCTTGCCTAAATGTAGAACCTTACTTTTTTCACCATTGAATTTCATTTGTTAGATAGTGCCCAGTGTCAAGTCTGTCAGATCCTCCTGTATCTTAAGCCTGTCTTCTGGAGTGTTGGCTATTCCTGCCAGCTTGGTGTCGTCTGCAAATTTGATGAGTTCCCCATCTATCCCCTCGTCCAAATCGTTGATGAAGATGTTGAAGAGCACTGGGCCCCAGAACAGAGACCTGGGGCACCCCACTACACACTTCCCTCCATGTAGATGCGGTTCATTGAGGACCACACGCTGAGTACGGCCGGTCAGCCAGCTACGAATCCATCTGGGGATGCTGTCTAACCCACATTTTTCTATCTTATCAAGTAGTAGGTTGTGGTCTACTTTATCCAAATTCCACAGCATTCCTCTGATCCACTAATTTTGTCACTTGGTCAAAGAATGCAATAAGATTTGTCTGGCATGATCTGTTTTTGACAAACCCATGTGGCTTTTAGTAGACTTTGTTTGCCTCTAGGTGTTCGCTGATTCGTTGTTTGATTATCTTTCCAGAATCTTCCAGTATTGAGGTCAATTTCCTGGTAGTCCCAGTACTCCCGGATCTTTGAAAAATATAGTTCAATGGTTCTGAGATCACATCTGCCAGTTCCTTGAGAACCCTGGGGTAATCCATCTGGTCCTGGTGATTTGAACTTCATCTAGGCTGACAGGTGCTCACTTACCATTTTCTTGCCTATCTTAACTTGTTTCTATCTGTTTTTTATGCACTATTTTTGGTAGGTTGGTCTGTTTTTTTCCCTTTGTGTAAAGCAGATGCAAAAAATGAGTTAAATAGTTCTGCTTTCTCCCTTTGCTTGTCACCTTCTTGCCACTTTCACCAACTAATGGACCAATCATTTCTTCACTTTTTCTTGTTTTTTACATGTTGAAGAAGCTTTTTTTTATTTTGACTTTGGTCGCAAGCCTTAGTTCATTTGAGCCTTAGCTTCCTACACTTCACCTTTGCAGGCTCGGGCTATTTGCTGATATTCTGACTTTGTTATGTGCCCCTCTTTCCACTTTCTATACTTGTCCTTTTTATCTTTCAATTTACAGAGAGTTCTTTATGCAGCCATGCTGGTCTCTTTGGAGCTGTTATTTTTCCTCTTTGTTGGTATTGTGCTAGACTGGGCTTTTATATCTCACTTTTCAAATTTCCCAAGCTTTGAGTTGTTTTCCCCTTGAGGATTCTCATCATGGAATCCTTCCCAAAGCCCTCTCTAAGTTTATTGAATTAGCTCTCTTAAGTCCAAGACTCTAGTTTGACTGTGTTCTATTGCTTGTGCTTCCATAATGTTGAATTCCAATATTGCATGATCACTTCCTCCAAAGGTTCCCGTGGCTTCAACACCTTCTATCATTTCATCTCTGTAGTGAGAATTAGATCCAAAATGGCTAATCCCCTAGTTCCCTTCTCTACTTTTTGGGAGACAAAGTTGTACTGCTAGGTTTGCAAGGAAACTGTTTGATCTTCCACTTGTGCAGAGTTTGTTCCAGTTGTCTCCCAGTTGATAGTTTTACAGTTGTAAGTAGTTTAAAGTTATAGTTAAAGTCCCCCATTACTATTGTGATGTGCTTCCTACATACCTTAGTTAGCTGACTAGCAAAAAGTTCATCTATTTCCTCTGTTTGGTTGGGTGGCCTGTAGTATACACCTATGGCAATGTCATTTTTTTTCCCCTTTTATATTGACCCAAATGCATTCAAGACAGTTTTCATCATTGTTGTGCTCTATTTCTGTAGAGATATAGTTATTGTATGGCTTTGAGTTGTGATTTTCTGTCAGATGGTACTCTGTATAGCTTGATTGGATTGGAAGTAGAAGAGCCTGCTGAGACTGGGCTTTTGCTTAAACTTTGTGCAAACCCACAGAACTTAATACAAGAAGAGAATTGCAGTTCAACCCTTGCAGTTTGTTTGATGGCCATGAAGTCCAGGATCTATCTAGTATCTATATATCTATGACTTAGCCTGGAGCGCTGATGGGTTATGCTAGTTCTGCCACATTTTTTTTTATCTCCAGCTTCTCAGGAAGTGCACCATTTGATTTGGGGAGTTTTTCCTGTTATTTTTGCTTTGTTCTCCTTTGTTGCTGCTTTGGAGCAATCGAAGATTCCGGCACAAGGCGTTTTTCCTTTTCTCTTTTCTCCTATAAGCCATCTGATCTTCCCAGTTACTCCTCTGCCCTCCAAAAACGTTCTCTGTCCTTCCTTACAGGTCAACACAAATGCTTCTGGGTTTACTTCTCACATTACGTAGACAGCTACATCTCTTTTGTCTTCACATCCTCAGCAACCTACTACTGAAGGAAAGCACTGTTCACATTATCATGCTAAACCATGTTGAGATTTTGCTAAGCATGTGGCATAAATGCATCCATGGTTCCTAACTTAACATTCTGGATGAGTCCGGCCATTTGTTGTGTATAGGTAGTCCTCAACTTACGATCACAATGGAGCCCAAAATTTTGGTTGCTAAGTGAAACATTTGTTAAGTGAGTTTTGCCCTATTTTACAAGCTTTTTTGCCACAGTTGTTAAGTGAATCACTGCAGTTGTTAAGTTAGTAACATGGTTGTTAAGTGAATCTGGTTTCCCCACTGACTTTGCGTGTCAGAGGTTTACAAAAGTTGATCACATGATCCCGGGACAATGCAACTGTCATAAATATGAGTCAGTTGTCAAGCATCCAAATTTCGATCATGTTACTATGGGGATACTGCAATGGTCATAAGTGTGAAAAATGGTCATAAATCATTTTTTCAGTGCCGTTGTAACTGCGAATGGTCATTGAATGAACTATTGTAAGTCAAGGACTACCTTTATTAAACAAATATTTTCAATGAATCATGAAGTTAGGGCGATGTGTTAATATGTAAGCAATTTTGTTGTTAGGGTTGGATACATCATCCCTATCCATGAAACTGTTTCTTTAATGGAGTAGAACACAGATGGATCACCTAGTGTCCTACTTTCCACCTCTGTTCTGCCACTGCTAAGTACAAAAAGGCATCCCTCCCTTTGCCCTTGTCCATACTAATTACCCAAAGTAATGTTTCCATTGATTCTGGAAAGCTCTGTGCTTTTAACATAGATAGTGAAAATTCTTGCTGTTAGTCATCTCTCTCTATAACTCAGATTTTTCCTCCTTTTTGTCCCATTTTTGCCAGTTATCATTTTTAATGTGTGTATATCTGTAATAAACATTAAGTTATATCTTTGCTTGCTGAATTGTGTGGCATGTTTACTTGCTCTTTGAATCCAGGGCATGTCTGGCAGTTTTCTGGGTGAAAACTAAACTGGAAATTACAGTACTTTTGCAACTGAAACGTTGCGGGCCCAGCAGGGAGCCAGAACTAAAGTCTGGGCAGCCAGATCAGCCCGATGTATCCTAATCAAACTAACATCCCAATTTATTTCCAGTTGCTTGGTCAAGCACATAACTGAAGCAGCACTCAGAGCCCACAAATCATGGATATGCATTAGGGATTAAAACAACCTAACCGAAGAGCATTTTACATGCCCATAAGCTTACAAAATATTTTTGAAAATGGCAGCGACATTGGAATCAGAATATTCACATCCTTGGAAAAGATGGAGCTTGGATGGATTTAAAAAGCCAGGCCATTTAGAGGTTTTGGAGATGCCATGTCCAGAAGAAGCTCTAGTCAGGCTAATCTGGATGAAAAGTAATAGTTTATTGAAAAAATTCTGAAGTTCAACTTGGAAAATCAGTAAGTTAATCCAAAGTTGTTCTTCAGGAAAGAAGATCTGGGACAAGCGATAACACACCTATGCATGTTCAGGAATGAGAAACAATATTTTGATGCTCAGAAAACATATACATTTGAAATTATTAAGGAATGAAATTTCTGCAGAACATGTACAAGAGTGTATCTATTCAGAAGATACTAAAACAAAGCAATATGAATCTTTCTGAGGATTTAATCAAGGAACTGTAATCAAGATCATTATCATAAAACTATTAAGAACCCCATGATGAAACTTTCCTTGAGAATACAATTGCCAAACTGGAGGCATCCAGAAGGATCTGAAAGATGCAACTGAAGACGATTCTCTAAACCAAATAAAAGGAAGAAATGTAATCTATTGATTCTGTATTAGAAATGGAAATATTGAGAGAGAGAGAGAGAGAGAGAGATTAAAATCAAGTGTTCAAAAAAAGAATCTTTATTGAAATTGCAAAAAACAAGGTGCAAGGAAAGAGTATATTAATATATTTATAAATTTATATATTATAATTCAGATATTAGTAAATTTAACTTGAAGTTGGACATAATCTTGAATTGGGGAAAAAAACATTTGTGTGATACACACACACACACCTTGAAGAATCCTACCAAGGAATAGTTGGTTTTGGTTTAGCAAATAGTATGTTAATAAATATATGTTAAAAAGGCTGTATCGAACTGAAATGCCTGATAATAATGAAAGAAGAAATATTTCAAGAATTATATGATATAGCAAATTGGATGCAGATTACGTGCCTGGGTTATTTTATGCAACATGGCTGTAACACTGTGCTTAAAAATGGACTTTGCACTATTGTAAAAGACCATCGAGTAATGTTGAAAAGAAAGCACAAAGAAGTTAATTTGCTGGAATGTATGCAGTATAAAGCAGAATGGCAGCATGCATAATAAACTTGTAGAATGGCATAGATGATTTAGTCACAGAGATGAATCTGCTATTAAAAAAATAAAGGATGAGGATTTATCGGTTTGAATATTTGTCCTTGCAAGAAATAAGGGGAATCAAAATGCATTCTTTAAAAGCAGAAGGAAAAAGAAACAGTTTTCCTGGACTTAAATGCAAATAAATCAGCCAGCCGTTGAAATTTATTTTTTAGATATTTGGGGTACCATGTCGATCAAAATGAAAGGCCGGAAAACTACTTTCTAATGTTCACAGACTGTCTTTTGAAGTGCAGCACAGCTCTTCTCTTAACCTATAAGAGAGAATATTTAAGAAATTCAACCCACACTTTGTTTACACAGAAAACAAGTTCAACATAAAAATTAATATATTAAGATCTGATAAGGGAGATAATATTGCAACTACAAACTTGAAAAATACTTGAAGAATAGAGGCATAAAACATGAAAAAAAACCCATTAAGTTAGAACCTGAATAAAATAGGGTTGGTATGCTAAGCATGGTAAGATACTTTCTGATTGATTCAAGATTACCAGGCAATGCTGAGGAAAAGGACTTAACAGAGCTACAGGTCTGCAAAAATATTTGCCAACAACCGATACAGGTAAAATCTCATTTGAATGAAGGAATGGGAGCTTACACAATCAATCACTCCTAAAAATATTTGAATATAAATCTTAACCATCCTATATATCTCAAAAGAAAAAAAGAATAAATTAAATTGCAGAACCTAATAATAACAATAACAATAGGTGGACAAAATGTCAAACATAGTCTAAATATCTGGCTGTCTATGCAACAAACCATAATAACTAGGTTTCTGCAATTATTACTCAATTAAGAACCAAAGTCTACAATTTTTTTACTTAAAAACTGGAAAAATAAACACATGGCACATTGCTCATTTTAATGAAGATGGAAGAATAAACTCCGGTGAGCTACAATATTTAGAAACTTGTGCAAACCAGCAGCCCGAGGATTTTCCCAAGATGGTCACAAAGAGAAGCAAATAATACTAATATTAATACAGTATTAATAACATGACATTGTACAATCAGAAGATATTAGGATAGTGGGAATGAGTCTGAGAGAACTAGAATAGAATAGAATAGAATAGAATAGAATAGAATAGAATAGAATAGAATAGAACTGGAAGGGACCTTGGAGGTCTTCTAGTCCAGCCCCCTGCTCAAGCAGGAAAAAGGCCTCTGATACATGGTCACACCCAGAATTATAGTTCAGAAAATTTCAAACATCTAATAAAGGAATCCCACTGATGAAAATGTGGGCAGGAAAAGAAATGGAGGAAAACTGCATGGGAAGAAAAGGAATCCTTGCACACACACACACACACACACACACACACACACACACACACAAAGGATTATAAAAGAACCTCCAAAGGGCAAACAATTCAGAGGCTATAAGTGGGTTTTTCAAAACAAAGCATCATGCGTATGATAATTTGCAATGCCATAAAGCTTGATTATAGCAAAGGGCCACACAAAATAATGTGTTGAGGATTATGATTTTTTTGAGGATTTATTTTTTTTTGCACATACTGGTAGGAAAATGTCAAGCACACTAAGATACTGTACCGTATTAAAACAATTGTCAACGCTGCTAACATCGGATGTCTTTGCATTGACAACAGATGGAAATGTAGCCATCTTTTACCTTTTGCTTTTAGAATTAGATGATGCCGGGAGGGGGGATGTGAACGAGAGTCCAGCTAGACATAACAACTCTAGACCTAGTGTGAGAAAGAAGGTTATTGTAACCAGAGCTGATAAGGAATTGGCGGGCTGGAAAACTGGAGAGGAAGCCCGCGCTTCAAGCTAATTGGGGAATGTGATTTATGACTGTTAATTGGAGGAGGGAATTGTGCTTTGATACTATGTGCTCAGGGGAGGGGAATTCAGTTTTTGGCTTCGATTATGCAGTGCCGATATTATGCTACTCAAAATAAAGATTCTTTAAGGTAAACAATGCCTCGAAGTTCTTTTGAAGAGTTTCATCTGTCGGAACCATGACAACAATCTTTCTGCATGGTTATCTGAAAGAAGAGATTTATATATGCTAAACAACAAGTTTTGAATAGCCAAGGAAAGAATAATTGTTGGAAAAATACCTGTATGAACTAAAAGGAGTAACCAAGGCATGGTTTAATAAATCAAATCAAATATTTCATAACAGGGATTTTGAGCAAGGAAAAGCAGTACCATTTTTATATTCCAGAGTTAAACATGGAAGACCTGTGTACAATCTCTTATATTGATATTTTCATTGTGTATGCAAAGAACAAAAGAGACTATTTTGTGAACAGGTTGAATAAAAAAAATGGGTAAAACATCTTGGTGATGCTAGCCGCTATCTTGGAACTGCACAAAAAAACAAAGGTACTTGCACTACCAAAACAAAAGATCATAGTTTCCAAATAACAGTGAGAGAAAGGAGTAAAATACATCCATGGAAGTTGGATGCCTATAGAAAAGAAGAAGCCATATCAAGTTGGCATGTAATAATCGCTAAAGGACAGCTGAGGGGTAATTACTATACATCACAACTATATGTAGTCCTGACATAGCCAATGCAGTTGGACTGCTAACTAGAAAGGTCAGTGAGCCACACAGAGGAGTAGACAGGAGTAAAAACATTAGACAGATACTTAAAGTTAATGATGGACTTTAATTTAAAACTGCTTGTAATTAATCATCCGATATTTATTGGACATACAGATTCAAATTGGACTGCAGATAAGTTTGACAGTGTATCGACTGCAGGAGATGTATTTTTTACGGAAATGCACCCATTGTCTAGTACAGTGAAAAACAAGCTATGGTAACCTTATCTACAAATGCCAAATGTTGCATTGCAGAACAAGCATGCAGGGAAGAGCTGACCAAACCACTATTAGACTTCAAAATTAAAAAAAAAATCAATTATATTATTTGAGAAGAACGTAGGGTGTATAAAAACTATAGGCATAAAGCAGTCCATTCCCAGTATGAAACACAGATATGTTGAAACTGTAGTAAGTGATTGATGTGCAAGACAAGAGTTTAACTGTACTACACAACTGATTATATGGTAGCAGATGCCCATATCAAACTACTGCCCAGAATCCTTTCTTAGGTTGAAAGAAGCATTGGGACTCATTTGAAATGTGCATGGTGGTATAACCACACATTGCACAATTTATTGTGTATAGCTGATGAGAAGGGGAATGTTGGATGTATTATTTTTGCCTACCAAACTTTGTTCAATGGTGCAGAATTGAAGATTCAATTAGTATCTGTCTTTCCATCTCTGTTCTGATGTTATTATGTACATAAAAGGGTTAATGCAGGAATAATCCGAGCCCCCTCCCTTTTGGACCCTCTATACTGGATTGTTTCCAGTAGCTCTGGAATGTTTGTGCCTTTTGATTTAGAGATATAGACAATGTGAATTGTACATTGTTACTTCTTCATGTCTTTCATCCTAGCTTTGCCTGCCTTTGATCCTTTTTTTGCCAGTTACCTGTTTTTTTTATGTTTGCTGATGTTTAAGAAACATCAAGCTATATATTTTTTGTTGGTTGAACTGAGTGGTGTGTCTGCTTGCTCTGATCTGAGTAGAGGAATTGATTGGGAGTGTGCTGGATGAAAACTCAACTGGAACTTGCACAGAATGATTTTTAACAGTTAGCTTTCTAATAATTCTGGAAGGGGGGGTGAAAAAAGAAAATTGGGAAAGCTTGGAAAAACATTTCCTTCAAAGGATAGTGGGGATAAAGAAGAGTAATGCCTACTTTAAGTATCCCCCAATAAGGCAGAAAAGCAAGGTTGAAAGAGAAGACACTTTAAACAGAGGAGGGAAAATTGTCAAGGAAACATGATCTCTGCCTTCTCATCTTTAAAAAGACCAACAGCTACTACTGTGACTCTCTCTCCTTATCCTGAAAACTGTTGATTTTTTCCCCTGCTTGCAGGGCCACAAAAGGATACTATTGTGTCTGGCACTATAGCTTTATGCGACCATTCTTACAGATAATTTAACAGGAAAAAAAATGTGCAGCCATTTGCAACTGCAGAGCTTTGTCCATACTACATTCAAAACCGTGTGATAGAAAATAATGGCTGAGCATGCAAAAGGCCAACTGTGCACAACACTCAACAAGTGGATAATAAATAACTTCTTCCCAACAGAGTCTTCCAGAATCCTAATGCCCAAAATTAAAGATGAACTCAGGGACAAGGTGGCTGAAGCCATTCCCAATGATGCCACTAAACAGCTTCTCTAATCAAGAATCATAGAAGGAAGGAAAACCATTGCCACAAAATTAGGGTTATGGAAAGCTTTGAAGGCATGCTTAGGTTCAAGGAAGCTTCAGCTGAATTTACCCCATTAAAGCAGATTTGTGAACTGACATGGAGGCCCACTTCAATGCAGCAAATCAAATTTTACAACTTGATGCCTTTTTCTGCTACTTCTGGGATTGGTCCAGGCAATGTGCAATGTTGGAACTTTTCCATGGAGAGAAAGGAATGAAAGGGAGTTGAGTGGTGTAATAGGGCCTCTGACATTGAACTAAGGGCCAGACAATGAGTTTTATCAACTCATTAAACTTGATGCCTAAATTTTTTTCAGGGGGCAAGCTTGACATGGCTTTGGGTACCATTCACTTTCTCAAGCCTCAAAACTTTGCTTTCTCTTGCATTAATAGGAAAATACACATGATACTATAATACCAAGTGTTACCTACTACCCACACAACTTGGAATTCAACTCAGCTATTAAAAATTGAAATGCACCGCAAAGCTGACCAATCCAGTGTGCTTCCTTGAGTTAAAATTTCCTTTCAGAATCTGCATGACTGAACAGGCTTCATTATTTTGATAATGAATGGCAGAGGCAGAACCTGATGTAAACGTTTATTGCTTTTAAGAATAGAAGGTGGCCAGCTTCTTTCTCTGTGTCCTTCTCGAAAGCGCACCCCACTTTTGCACAATTTATGGAGGCTGCAGAGGCCGTGGGAGAATGGGTTGTGCTCTCGTGCTATCTCTGGACCCTCCAGAAGTTGCATGAGAAGTGTGTGACCTCCTCAGCCTCAAAAAGTCACTTTTGGGTGGTTTTCAAAGCTGAAGAAGCCATGGAAGGGTATTCTCCGAAGCCACTTCAAGAACAAAGGCTTTATGTGACACAGAACTGACTCAGATAGGCTGCAAGGGCTGTCAACAGACAAAGAACACCCCTTGAAGGCAAATGGTGTGTGGCAGATCCTGGGGATCACATGATTGGCTAGATTTTAAAAAATAAGTGAATAGGAAAAGAATTGTTTCTATTTCATTTGAGGTGTGCATGTATATACACATACACATACACACATACATATAGTATATGAGACATGCCAGCAGATTGAAGTTAGGCATTTCCCAGTTTTTTGACATGTGGAGCCTAAAAGGTTTGTCATCACTGGTCTAAAGTATCTGCCCTCCAATTGCAGGAACAGGAGGAAGAGGAGGGACAATGTTGTAGACATTTTAATGCCTCTCTATTATTTGGTCTTCTTTTTTTTTTCAAAACCAAAACAGGAATCTTGAAATATTTTAATGGAATTACTTCGTCCTTGAATCTCAGACTGCAGTTTCAAACCCAATCATCTCCTTCTTGACTCTTAATTCTCCAGTTTGAATCAAATCAAGTCTGATTTGCAGAGGGCTCATTAAAAGGAATCTGCAAATTATCAGTAAAGAGAAATAAAAATTTCAGAATTACTAACCGGCAGCTACATCATAACACATAATTATGAGACACAAGGAGGCAAGAGTTCAAGTGCAGGTTGGCTCCGAGTTGCTATTGTTTCTGAGAGCACTAATGGGTATATTTAAAAAAAATAAGTAAATATGCAAATAATTCTTTCTACTTTTGTTTAAGATCTGTGTGTATGTAGATATATGGGTAAAGGAGAGTGAAAATTCAAAAAGATACCATTCCTCCATTCAGAGCTTTTGTTTCTATTTCCATACTCCATGCCCACGGCTTCACATTATGGTGATGGTGGTGCATGAAAGTATATAAGTAGCCAAATGCACACGCATTCCAAAATTAATTAGAAATTCATCATCGGAGTCAAATGAAGTGGAACACAAGCCAGTGTCTACTCATGGAAAAACAGGGCATTAGAATAAGGGAAAACTACTTTTCCTTAATGCACTGAATGATGTAAAGCAGGTCATTTTCTCATTCCCCCCCCCACCCTCACATTTGGGTAATCTGAGCAAAAGGAAAATGGTCAAAGATAGTGTTGTTTTTTAAGACCCCCTTGAACTGGTTACTCCTCCAGCTTTCATTTACACTTTTGATGTCAGCTCGTCTCCATTTGGACATATTGAGCACTTTAGCTTTTATTGATTCCTTGCTTTAAAGAGAAGAGTGCAACAATGGAGAGCTAAATAGATGTGTTTCCTTTATGTTTGGCCCCATGAATACTTAACCTATTGCTATTTTTATTACAAACAATGAAGAAACAAATGTTTGCTTTAATGCTACGCTTATCCCAGTGTAAGATGATCTGGTACCCAGAGCTGCATTTATTCCTCAATTAATGCAGTGCTCTAGGAAGAAAAATCTATATTTGTGTACTGTCTCAACAGCAAAATCTTCAGCAAACGAACTAAATGCAGAAGGACCAGTAAGGTTCCACTCTTATTGTTTATTCAAACAACATGCCTCTATCCCATCCTCCAAATCTTAGAGTAGTCATGACCAAGTTCACATAACACGCTAAGCAATAAGGTAGTCTGCTTGACTTCAGTTTAGCATAAAGTGTAGATGCAGCCATTTTGATTCATAAGTCATGATTCATGGGCTAGAGCAGGGGTAGGCAACCTTGGCTCTTTTATGACTCGTGGACTTCAACTCCCAGAATTCCTGAGCCAGCATGGCTGGCTTAGGAATTCTGGGAGTTGAAGTCCACGAGTCATAAAAGAGCCAAGGTTGCCTACGCCTGGGCTAGAGGTATGCATGCATAAGCTGCACTTCATAGCGTTAAAAAAAAACATTAAATACATTTATTAACATAAAATACACTGAGTAAATCCAGGCTTGGAAAATAACTCCATTGAATGCATCATACAAACATGCAAAGTAACTTATGTGGTTCCACATAGAGCTGATTCAGATCAATAGTTAACTTCTTATATGATCTGGGTTAAAATAAACCTAGAGGAAGTGGAATGATTTTCCTGCAATTCGTGTTCCTTTTCAACAAAGGATTTTACAGTGCTTGAGAGATAATATGAGGAAGTATTTTACTCCAGACTGCATATTAAGCTAGTTTCTACCTATTTTGCCCTCTTGCTCTGTTCATATAACACAAGGCTAATTGACCATGACTTATGATAGTGTTTTCCCATCCTCACCAGTAACCAACAATGGGGATATGAAAAACATACACGAGTTTTTAAAAGCCATATTTTGCAAATTGGATATATTTGAACCATTTTTTTTCTTCAGTCATGTTACAAACTATTACAGTTATTCTTGACAATTGCTGAGACCTAATGCTTCCAGTGACAGTTGATCTAAACTGAAGAAGAGATGCAAGATCTGTGTTGGTACAGCAATATTTAATGGTATGAATGCCAAGTAAACATGATCTCTGCAACAGTGCATTTCTAATGATTGGGAAAGATCTCAAATGATCCTCATTATATAAAAAGAGGATGGCTTCATAACAGCAGTAAGGATGGTTCAAGTAGGTACTCCTTGAGCACAACACAAAAAGGACTGATGTATATTTATGATGCTTGAGATCTGTGCTTGAGTCTTTCACTTCAGTGGCAATTGACTCGAGCAGAAGTGAACTCTCACTAGAGTCACACCAAACTAAGCAGCAATAAGCATGTCTTTAAGCAAAACAAAACAAGAAACCCTACACAGGCCTTTTCTTTACATTCAGCCATTATTTCAAAGCCAGAAGGAACAGCTGGTGACCATGATTAAAACTGTGCTTGAATTCCTGTGACAACAAAACACGAGACCCAGAGAGCTGAGATTCTTTGCATTAAATTAGCGTCCAGATAAAACATGGCAGCAATGACCATCACTTCTGCCCAATGATTCGGCCTTCACTGTGATGCTTAAAAAGCACATCCAGATGAGGTTTATTACTGTGAAATCACTCTGCATTGTTCATAGACTTTTAGATGGTAGGAAGTCAAATGATATTTTCTCCCAAGTGTAAGACCTACATGGGGTCCCAAGGCTGCTGCTGTCTTTTTTCTTACCAGAAAACAAATCTTTTGAAGGGTAAAATAGACAGATTTGCTATAGAATGTCTTTAGATAGAGAGATAGAGATATTGGGGGGGGAGGGGAAGGGGAGTGTTGAATGTCTCCTTTCTTCCCCCCTTTGGCTTCATTTCTTTCATCCACTTATCCATAGGACTTCTTAATTTGGTATCAAATGAGATAAAATTCATACTTGCATACTACTTTCACAAAGATTTGTCCACTACTCTCTTGAAGACTTCTCCTACACCCTATGAATACTTGGCAAAAATATTGCCCCCCCCCCTTCCCCAGTCTCCCTAATTTTGCCCCAGTTTCATGAACTGAATAATTGAATTTGAGAAGCCATTTTTGCTCATTTAAAGGTTCGTTTCATCAAGAGCTAGATAAGAAATAATTATTCCAATTTACAGAAGTAAATCTGTGGGTAATTTCTGATTCAGAAATCATATACAGGAATAGTTAGCTGGCTGTTATGAGAACCAGAAAAGCGGACAGAGGAAGTTTGACTCAATTCAGAAAAGAAGCAAGAAAGTGCAACACAGCTGGATAAAATAGTAACATTTCCTTCGTAAGTATAACAGTGAGAAATAATTAGCTACATAATAGCATTTTGCATAATTTCATATTGTTGTCAATCTAAAATCTAATATTATGGGACAGAATACGTTTGTTATACAAATGCATAAAGATCAATTTTTAAAAAATAAAAGACATTTACAATGGTTTATTTTGCCTTAGCAGGTACATCTCACATACTAATTTTCTAAATACCATCCCATAACTGATGCTGTTTCTATAATACAGTTCTTCTCCTCACCCCATCCCAGTTTAAGTGTGTGGGTGCATCTACCTCCAAAGTACAAAACTTACGATGTTTGAATGTAGTTGTTACTATCTGCATGTCAGTTTAAAAGAAATAAAACAAAACAAATTTACTACTGAATCTGATAAATAGAAAAACAAATAGCATCATTATATCCCTGACATAAATAAACCTCTCTTTTTTCAATTTAATCACAAAACAACTTCTGCTAAATAAGGATCATAGAGTATTCTCAAGATACCATTTTGAAACAATCAAATCTTGCTCCCAAGATGCCGAACTTTGTCAAAACGTGCCCAAACTGACATCACACTGCATTTTTGGAGTGGCTGCAATTAATTGGTGCCTGCTCCTGGAACACAGCCATGTAGCATACAGATGCTGAGGGGCAGAGCAACCTGCTGTCCTTTCCCATTGCAATCTCCAGAGCTTCCAGGAGGAGATAAAATTCAATAAAATGTAAGTAAATGATCAGTGATTGGGAGTGGGGAGGAGGATGTGGGTACCTGGCAGGGCAGGAAAGCAGGCCTAAGGCCTATGGGTCCTAGTTGGGGAGCAGCTAGGCAGAGGAGTTGTAAGGGTGGATCTTCCCAAATTTTGTTCACATGACTGCAGGGATGCTGCAGTAGCCGTAACTTCAAAAATAGATGGTAAGCTTTTGAGGTGGGGTGGGGGTGTCCATCGTAACTTTGAACAATCTCTAAGCAACTGGTCATAAATCAAGGTATAACTGTAAATGAATGGTTGTAAGTCAAAAACTACCTGTACCAATACATTTCTTGGCTCAACATTTTATTAACACTGATGTTATAAACAAGTAGAGAAGATGGGAATTGTTTTTAGAGAAAAATGAGGCTCTTTACTAGAATTAAAAAACTATTGTATTTTGTCAGTTGCTTTGAAATCTAACTCGTCCACACACATGGAAGGCTTATGAATTGTAGTGTGCTTTTTATACTGCTAAAATATTTTCATTGAATGAGTCTCATATGTAATGCAGAGGAAAGAGCTCATAACAAGAAAAGCATGGAAGTAGATGCAAACAGAGAAATAATGTATAGACACTTTAATTGCATATGCTTATAGTAAGGAACTAGCAATTACAAGTCCTTGGAACCAGATAGTCTTATGAAAGGTTCCCATGAAAAGGTGAGTTATGGAAAGAAATTTGAAGGAAAAGAAGCATAAACACCAGCAAAATAGTTCGAGAAGGACTTCCAAACATAAGGGATAACAATGGGTTTCTGGAATTATTTAGTTCACCGGGTTTTCATTGGGTTTTTCACTAGTGTTCCACCAAACTAAGGGGGGGGGAATCTTCTTGGCAAAGGACTAAGCCTGACAGAGAGGGTTCCTCATCCCTTAGCTTCCTGTAGACAGACAGACAGACAGATAGAGACAGACAGACAGACAGACAGACAGACCCTCACACGAGGAACTGGGGGTAACTCTTCAAGGGACTAAAGGAAAAAACAAACTTCAAATCTCACTCAGCCATCCACTCCTGCCTTTCATCACCCACTGGGTTATTGCCAACAATTTTTTTAAGACACAGTGGAAAGAATGGATATTGTCAGATGACATTCAGAAGCCCACCATTCTTGAACAAAGATTCTGAGATATATTTTTTTTTAATGAACAGTTTCCATTTGCTGACAAAGGTTTAAAATCCCCAATAGAAGCAATCAGGACACTTCAGTTTGATGGAATATGTTCAGATGGAACCAAGATCAACAAGAATGTATGAGATAATCCATGAGAGATTTTGAATGTAACTCAATCTAGGAGTACTGTAGGCCTAACATAACCTTCAGAATTGTCTCATATGCAAATAATGAGACAGATGAATGATTTGAATTTTAGAGTATAAAATGAGATGAAAGAAAATGGAGCCACAAGCAGTTATTTTCAGCATTAAAATTTGTGTTGGTTCAGTTACATATTGTATATATGCTAAAAGGGGCAAAGGATTGAAGTAGTAGCAGTAGTGGTACATTTACTGTGGGATCTGAGTTGGGCTACTGGGCTAGAGCTGGCTTGAATAACTCAGCTAAGTATTGTCTCCTACACATTTCCAAGGACATCCAGTTTTAGTAGTAACTTTTTAATACTATAATAGGAGCTACACATGTTGGTACCATATACCAGAGGCCCCAAACTCTTCATTCATTATCCTGTAGGCACAGATGACTGAAACTGCATTATCGAGATATTATGTGGCAGGATTAACACTGCAAAGAACTAGTAGGGCTGTAAAAAAGTATTGTCTGCTACAGTATTCCATCAAGTTGTTTTCATGCTGAGGATAATAAACAAATGTTGGCCTTTAAGTGGTGGATGGTGCTAATAATTCAGTAAACATTAATGTAATTCTGCAAAATATGCTGGTGATTTCCATGTCGTGCATACAACTCAATTTCTGTTTCCTTTTCTCTATGGTCCATATATTATTAATAACTCTTAGGTATATCCCTGCTGTGTCTGGTATCCCATCTGGTGAGGGATGCTGGTTAAGGGAGTGAAAGGGGGTGGAAGATCAAGTATTCCTGCCACCTTTTCTCCAATAGTCTTCCCTCCAACTTGCATAGGGCAATTTGAAGAGATGATGAGGCAGCGGATCACATGAGTTCAATGGCTATGTTAATTTTCTGAATGAATAAATAATAAATCAACTGCCTTGGGCTTCAGACATACGGAAGAAAAAGTCCATCCAAAGCATGGATCGGCATTTGAGATCGTTGGTGTTTTTCATTAATCCATTAAGATATAATCCCAGAGTTTACTACATTAAATTTCCTCACATGTCCCAATTATCATGAGAAATATATAGAAATATGATGTGCTAAGAAGAAAAAAAAACAGGAAGGAGACTGTGGTAACCCAAACATTCTTCTCCAGAGCCTTTCAGAATCTTGAAAAGATTCTGATTTTGTGGGACATGTTTTTCTTTCCACCTCATACAAAGGTGACTAACATAACTGAAATAAGAAGTGTAAAATACTGTTGAAATATATGAAAGTAATGTCAGTCTAAATTCCTTGCAGTAATGTTAGTTGTCCAAAGCTACCCATCTGAGCTAATTTAGTTCCCACTTTCTCCAAGCATCAATATTGTCAATAGTTTTGGGCAGAACAGAAGGCCTCCCTTTAGCCACAATGCATTTTCCTCATCCTTTCATAAAATTTAAAGCAAAGCTGTTCCCTAATAGATTTTAGCCAGACCAGGCCAATTGGGACAATGGGAACATCCCCCCCCTCCCCAAAGCTCTGCGTGGGTGGTATGCAGGCAATTATTTTTAATCGTTCACATTCATACAATGAATGAAATAGGTTGCCGGCCTATAATTTCAGACTCCCTATTAGCCCTGGTTGAATCTTTATTAGTTTGCTCATTATTTACTGTCTTAAAAAAAAAAAAAAGGATAACGAACACAATCACTCTCCCTTTGGCTAATAACATGCCTAGTTAAGAATGATTCTATTCTCTTTCCATAATCTAAAGAGGATGGCAGAGGTGACATTCTCCATTGCCACAGAAGAACAGAGCAGATGGCTCCTCATGGCTCCCCACTGACCAGGCCTTCACGAGGCTTTGATGTCAGCTAGTAGCCTGCCCTCTTAGGTTATGTGACATAAATACAGCTGGCCTAAAGGAACAGAGCTCGGCAAGGGATGCAGGAAGTTTATGCGGTGCATGCAAAAAGATTAGCATGGAGAAGAGCTGGTTGATAATCATCATGAAGAATCACCTTTGAAGGACAACCAATCATTATTTAAGATGGGCCCTTGTTTATAATTAATTCCTATAACTACCACTGCGGCTGCTACTGGTGATTTTAGTAAATATGAAGTGAAGGTATAAGCAAGGATAAAATACGATCAAATATTCTTCTCATCTTAAAAGATTAACAAACAGGAAGAACAGCTACAGCCATAGTCCCAAAATCTGAGCAATATGGTTTGGTATGTCTAGGGAATTTAATCCTAGGCATTTTAGTCCTGTTGTATGAAACTAGGCCTCTGCCCAAATATGTACACATAGAATAATATTTTTCAAATAGATTTAAAAAAATAATAATAATTCAAACAGGTTTGGTATGACTTAATGCTATTACAGAGGAAACACAGTTATCTTGAGAAGTATATTGTATAGTTTATGAATTATGCTCTTTTCTATGAATATATTAAAAAATCCATAGTTCAGGAAAATTAAGAAGCTATAGGCTTTCAAAAATTCTAGAACAACAGAGTAAATATCTTTTTGAAATCTACATCTGCAATATATTCGGTTTCTTTTGAAAGAATGTTAACACTACACTAGGTTTTTTCTTTGGGGGGGGCTAGGTGAGCTTTAATATATTTTTTGTAAAAACAACAAAATAAAACAAAAATGATATAACAAGCAGCTATCAATTTGACAGAAATGAAACTTCACTTTGATATAGATGTTTCATGTTTCTTAAAAGACTGCATGTATACAAATATGAAGAGAGCAAATTTCAGAAGGCCAAGCACTGGAGTGGGGTGGGAGGGTAGAATATATAATTATCATACTTTTATCACACAACTATGTAAGTTAAAATTTCTTTCATTTTTGAAAGAGCCAACAGTATTGTGTTTGCCAATATTCATTGTCAGTTTATATTGAAAAATACCAAGATATCAAGGGCCACCTTTATATGTTTATTCCACAACAGGTCTATCGATTTTGTGAAGGTGAATATTGAAACGATAAGTCTGACATATAAAGAGAAGTTGCTTTTTTAGCTATGGAATAGCTAAACCGTGGAATAAAAAAAAAATCTTAGAACATTATATAATGATCCTAATAAATCAATCGGATTAACATTTTTTTTTACCACATATTGGCTGAGGCCTAAAAAAGGACCAGCTTCTCTTTTCTAAAGAAGCAACTAACAAGGTCATTCCAGAAAGACCTACCTGACTAAACAGAACCTGTCCATGATGAAGCAGCACAGTTATTCTGATATTATCTAGGTCAGGGGTAGGCAACCTTGGCTCTTTTATGACTCGTGGACTTCAACTCCCAGAATTCCTGAGCCAGCATGGCTCTGCTTGGAAACCTCTCCCTTTCCCCTCAGCATGGCTGGCTCAGGAATTCTGGGAGTTGAAGTCCACGAGTCATAAAAGAGCCAAAGTTGCCTACCTCTGATCTAGGTCAAACTGCATCATAGCGAAACCGCGCCCACCCCATTGCCGGCAGTGGCAAAAAATTTGCGATATGTCACGACACGTCACGTGACATTGTGAGTTTGACATCCCTGATCTAGGTAGAAAGGATTAGATTTAAGAGATTTAAATTCTTCAGGCATAACTGGATTGTATTTTGGTTTGCATAATATTCTTACTCTGAAGAATTGTCACGCTGGCAATTTAATTTGTCATTCTGTGCTCATTTATAGATGTTCCCACCTTCCCTTATAAAAAAATAAATCACAATCACTCTTGAAAGTCCCTTCACTTCTCATACTATTTAAAAAATCTTGAAAAACAAAAACAAGTACTTTCACATTAAGCTGTGTTATCTCAAAACTCTTCTAATAGCTAGAGCTTTTTTTTTTTTTTAAGACAAACTTATTACTCTTCTATATCTAGTCAGTCACTCAGTTTATATTCTCCTTAAATCCAATAAGACTCTTGGGAGTTTGCAAGATACACATCTAAAACAACCATGATGCATTATATATATTAAAAAAAAAGTCTGCCATGAAATTATTATAAATGGTAGAAAAAGCAATCACAAATATTAACTTCAATTAATTATACTCAATCACAATAATGATGTTTCGAGCTGTAAATTAATGAGCTCCTTTTTTTTTTTTTTGCATTTCCTGAATGAAATGGGGGGGGGGGCAGTCTCCTAACTCAAAACAACAAACAAAACAAAAACAGATGTTGCAATGAAAAGCAGTGCCTTTTAGCTTTGCCTCCCCAGTCATAGAAGTGGGGGTGTACTTGGCCTTTCTCCCACAATGGTAGAAACGATTTTAACTGAAGTCTGCAGTTGTGAAGGTAAGCAGGTGCCAAGACATTTTAGGCTTAATAGATCAAAATCAGCATGTTTAATTGCATCTGGAAGCCTCCTGAAAGCTAGAGCAAGGCCTGGGGCACAAGTATAATGTGCTCCTTCTTATAATTGTAGCTTTTGAGTGGTATTTAAAGACAGTTGCTGTATTCGAATCCAAGCCTAACGTTCTTGCATTTCAATCTGGAGCGTGGCTCAGCCACTGGACCCGTTGGACACAAAAGTAGCCAGATTGCTGCTCCTTAGGAGCCCTCTCCAATCTATCTTCTATCTTCAAGCAAGCTTGCTTCCTTCCATCCTCTCTCTCCACAGAAGCTTAGTGCCACCTGTCACTCCCAACCCAATTACCCTTTCAGGGAGATCTCGAATTATCTTCTTTTCCAAACAATGAACATAAATGGAAAAGCCAAGATGAAAAGGACAACATCCATGCACAAAAGAGACTGTAACGCTTAAGCATTGCATGCAGTGACTCTCTGCTCCCATTGTAATGAGGAGGGCAGCAAACATCTAATTAGAACAAATGAGTGATTACCAAAGTTACTGGAAATGGTATTCAACTCAAGCCAAATTAGGAGCTGGCAGAACAATAAGTCACCTGTGCGTATCATAGCTTGTTAGCAATAAAATTTAAAATGCATCATCTAGAAGACAATAGTTTAGGGTTGTTTTTTTTTAAAAAAATACATATAGTGTACATTAAACAGCCTCTTTTCTATAAAAATAATACTGTGAAATTGGGGCTGGACTCCTTTATATAAAAGCCACCCATTTTCTGCTACAGAGGCTGTTCATAGCTTTTGTCACACAGCACACATAAATTGGAAGCCAAATTGGGAAGAAGGTACAGAGAACCACCACCAGACTTGGGGGGGGGGGGATGGGAGAAGGGGGAATATTCAATGAGTCTCATTCACTGGTTAAGCCAATACATTCATTGCAACTGCTGCTAATTATTATTGTTTCTATTTCTTTTCTTTATGATTTCTTCTAGCTCATCTACTCATTTTCTCTACTGCTCTTGGCTTGCTTATCGGTTTCCTTATTGCCTCCAGACAGGTTTGGAGGACAGATATAAACAGATATTTTGCAGCACTGAGAAAAAGGAGAAAATCAGAGGCACTCTTGCTATTTGATTCCCACCCAGTCCAGCCATTCCTGGAATAAAACAGAGATACAGTATAGTTCTTATTTTGGTAAGGAAAAAATGCAGCTCAGAGGGAGAGCTGGTAAAAGAGATTGCAATACAGGTAGTCCCCCACTTACAACAGTTCATTTAGAGACCATTTGAAGTTACAACGGCACCCAAAAAAAGTGACTTATGATCATTTTTCACACTTATGACCATTGCAGCCTCCCTATGGTCACCTGATCCAAACTAATTTGGTTGCAGTGGGGGGGGGGGTGTCACATGATCCCCTTTTGCAACCTTCTGACAAAGAAAGTCAATGGGGAAGCCAGGTTCACTTAACTGTGTTACTAACTTAACAATTGCAGAGATTCACTTAACAACTGTGGCAAGAAAGATCCTAAAATGGAACAAAACACACTTGACAAATGGCTCACTTGCCACATAAATGCTGGGGTCAGTTGTAGTCATAAGTCGAAGACTACCTGTACTAAGTTGCAGAGGTATGCACAATTATACAATCACCTCAATTCTAAAGTGACACACAATTATACAATCACCCCAATTCTAATTCTTCTTCTGCATCTATTTTTTTTAATATCTGTAGAAGATATTATTGTTTAAGCAGGAAATTTTTTGGGATGTGCTCTATGTCACAGTACAAACTAACTATTGGGGAATAGACGATACAGTTTATCTCCCTCTCAGTTTACCGTGTCTTTCGATGATGTGACATCTTGGCATTCTTGGCAGCAAACATGAAAAAGGCAGTCAGCGAAAGATGGGAAAAAGTAAAAAAGAAAAAGAAAAAGAAAAGGTGAAACTGGATAATACTGTTGTCAGTCTTGATAGATTCATTTGGCATACAGAAAGCACCTCTCATTCCATGGTTCTGTAGTTCCAAGAAGCCTTGCCAAATGCTCTGGAGTTTCTCCAAGCATTCTCCTTTAAGAAGACCATCTTTTCCTTGGCTATAAGCCCTAGAACAGAGGTAAGCAATGTGGTGGATGGACACCAATATGCCAGCAGCTGTCCTCTTTGGTGGTAAAAAGCTTTCTACTTTTCCTTTCTTTTTTTAAAAAAAATAAACAAATCACATGGAATGTGTATGTTGGAAAGCAAAGCAAAATGACAGTTACCAGTAGATCAGCTCTGTAGGCACTCTTTAAAGCAGGGGTCTTCAAACTTGGCCCTTTTAAGACTTGTGGACTTCAACTCCCAGAATTCCTCAGCCAGCATGCTAGATTTAAGTAGCTTCAGCCCAAGTCTTTCTTTGGAAGTTACATGGTAGAAGGAGAAAGAGGGTGGGAGGAAGCAAAATCGCTGGATTGCCTTCTGATAAAATGGTGTCCTGAGATTGGTCATACCTAGTAGTCACCATTTTGTGAGAATACCTTTGTCATGCTTTTGTATTTCCAAATGTCCCTACTGGACCATCAGAACTGTTCACCTCTGCCTTAGAAGTTCTTAGTCAAGCCTACTACTTGACTGTTCTAAACATAATCCAGCCTTCTAGCACTTTAATTTCAATTTCTTGACCTGAGTTTTTAATAATAATAATAATAATAAAGTTGGAAGGGACCTTGGAGGTCATCGAGTCCAACCCCCTGCTCAGGCAGGAAACCCTATACCATTTCGGACAAATGGCTGTCCAGTCTCTTCTTAAAAACTTCCAGTGTTGGAGCATTCACCACTTCTGGAGGCAGGTTGTTCCACTGGTTAATTGTTCTAACTGTCAGGAAGTTTCTTCCTCAGTTCCAGGTTGCTTCTCTCCTTGACTAGTTTCCATCCGTTACTTCCTTGTCCTGCCCTCAGGCGCCTTGGAGAATAGCTTGACTCCCTCTTCTTTGTGACAACCCCTGAGATATTGGAATACTGCTATCATGTCACCCCTAGTCCTTCTTTTCATTAAACTAGACATACCCAATTCCAGCAAACGTTCCTGATATGCTTTAGCCTCCCGTCCCCTAATCATCTTTGTTGCCCTTCTCTGCACTCTTTCTAGAGTCTCAACATCTTTTTTACATCGTGGTGGCTTTTGTTCTAAAGCCTGAACAAAAAGCCTCTGAAATGAGTCTAAAGCAGGGGTCCTCAAACGTGGCCACTTTAAGACTTGTGGATTTTAACTCCCAGAATTCCCCAGCTAGCAGTTGAAGTCCACAAGTCTTAAAGTGGCCAAGTTTGAGGACCCCTGGTCTAAAGGATATTGATAATCAAGGGGTGTTATTTTTAGGTACTATTTGGGAGGCAGGAATTGGATGCTTCTGGCCTTCTTATCTGACACCAAAAGAGGTAATTACTTTGCACATCATCTAAGCAAATACTCACAAAAGCTGTGTGCCAAGCTTCCCCAATCTTATTTCTGAACAGTAAAAACAACATGGCCTCCCAGTCCCAGTTAATTCCTCAAATTCAGTATTCAAACTGAAGAAGAGGCCCAGAAATCCACATACAGTACATTCAATATTACCTTATCTAGTTAAACTAAATAACACTTATGATTTATGTGGACCAATAGTCTCATGTGTTAAGGCAACTTCATATTTCACATATGAATCCTCAAAACCTAATAGCTGTGGGACAGCTTACACAAAAGTAAAATCTGTAAAACGAGAGCAAAACAACATTTATAGATGTCACAAGTAAAGCAAGTTCCTAAATATTTTAGAATAACCATATTCGATTTAATGTTTTTAGAAAAGAAAAGTTTAATAAAAAGGATAACCTTATTTAATATTAAATATTATGGGGAATTTACATCACAAATTTCCAGTCCTTGTTGAATGAAAGATGTATGTTCTGTACTCCTGTAGTATGTTGCAATAATGGGATAAATAATGACCATCTTGCAATGTTATGAAATTACTTTACTGTTGTTCTGATTGAGTATAGTTTAAGTATTAGCTTGTATTATAACTCTGCTTTTAAGCACGTTTGTGGCTACATTTCACTTATCAAGTGCTCTTTATCTTATTCTCCAAACATCAGCCATGTTTAGGATATCTTTGATGGTTTTAGCAACTTGAGTCATCTTTTATTTATTTAATGTTTTTCTCAGGGACTAAAACCTAACGTTCTCCAATGTTTTAGATTACTGTTTCCACAATCTACCATCCTTAGCCAGGATGGCTATAGCTGAGAACAACTGCAGTCTGAAACATTTAAAGGCCCTTAAGTCAGAGATGCCTGCAAGGGGGATTTCAAAAGGTTACTGCATCTTAACCTCTTAAAAACTATAAAACTCTGCTTTATATTATATTATATTATATTATATTATATTATATTATATTATATTATATTATATTATATTATATTATATTATATTATATTATATTATATTATATTATATTATATTATATATTATATTATATTATATTATATTATATTATATTATATTATATTATATTATATTATATTATATTATATTATATTATATTATATTATATTATATTATTATATTAATATCCAAATCTGCTTTTTTAACACAAATAAATTGTAATATAAAATCTTAATTTAATTCCTATTTATAGTTGCCATGTTTGTTATTGCAAATTACTGGAAAAGTAAAACATATTTCATTGGATCAGTAGCATTTCAAAGGACTTAACCAATTTGGCTAAAAAATTGACATCCTTACAAAGAGCTTTGAAAATCCTATAGTGAGGGATAACTTTATTCAAATATGTTCACTGTTTATTATTATTAAGAACATTTTTTTCTGTATCTCCCTATATTATAATGTATAGAATTATTAAACATTATTTTTTAGTTTTTATCTTAATATATTTATGAATGTGTATATATGCAAGTTCTCATTTCAGATAACAAAATAGAATAATAATAACAGAATAACAAAATAGAATAATAATAACAGAATAACAGAGTTGGAAGGGACCTTAGCGGTCTTCTAGTTCAGCCCCTTGCTCAAGCAGGAGACCCTATATCATTTCTTTGTTTTTCAGATAATTCTGGTTGTCATTGCTTTTTTTCTCTTCAATTTGATAGTTCTAAAACTTTATGTCAAACTTTATGCAAAAACTAACCTTTAAAAAAAATTAAAAACATATCCAGCACAAACACTTTAATATATTGCTTCCCTGTATCTTGTTTCCTTCCATTTATTGTCTCCCAGTGTCAAATTTTAGATTGTGCAGGGACAAATTCCAGAAGAACTTTAAATGTGAACTAGAATTTCCTTTGAAAGCAATGAAAAAATTGGACTGGGTTTCATATGGAGGGCTTTGTTATAAAACCTTATAATCACTTAATTGTCAATTGTAATGTTTTATGCACATACAGTTTGTCAACACAGAAGGTAAGATTTAGACATCTTCCTTTGATGTCATATTTAATTTTAATTTCAAATCTATGGGATATACAGATACATAACACAACTTGAACATCATTTTATCTGCTTTGCAAAATCTCTGGATACACTATTTCACTTTAGACTGCAAGTTTTAAATAAGAAGGGTTCAACTTTTCCATTTTGATATGCTAGTTTTCTCAAAGTAGGGAAACAATGAGGGGAAAGAAATTCAACAGAAAGATCACTACAGATCTTGAGAAAGAAAGGTACTTCAGGAAGACCTCTATTCCATATCAGTATTTAATTTTATCGCAAGGCCTTGCATGCCCTCATCTTGGCTGGATTACTGCAATGTGCTACACATGGGGCTACACTTGTAGAATATTTGGAAACTACAACTGGTACAGAACGCAGCAGTGCAGATAGTCCTGGAGGTCCCTCAGGTGGCACATGTAACCCCATTATTGTGTGAGCATCACTAGTTGCCAGTTTGCTTTCCAGTCCAATTCGAGGTGTTGGTCATTACTTTTGTAAGCCCCTTATGGCATGGGTTCAGGGTATCAGAGGAGCCATTTCACCACAACTTGCTCCAGCAGAAGAAGCTTATTGTGGACCCCATCTGTTAAGGAATTTCAGCTGGTGGGGTCAAGGAGAAGAGGCTTTTCTGCTGTGCCCCCCATCCTTTGGAATATTCTTCCGCTGGAGATGACCTTGACCTCCACACTCCTGGTCTTCTGGAAGAGCCTTAAAACCTGGCTCTGCCAGCTGGCTTGATGTCCCAATAGGGGACTTTATGCTGGGATTGGCTGATGGGCTAGTGAGAAGATTCCTCATCTCTATGTCACCTGTACTCTTGATTTTTAGTTTCTTCTTGCATTGTCTTTTTTACCTTTTTATCATTTTGTAAGGGACCCAGAGTCATTGCAACGGTGAAATGCGTAGCATATAAATTTAATTTTAAAAAAAAACATTTTAGGACTAGAATACATTATTTATTTTCAACTTGTAAACCCCTCTGCTTAAAACAGTTGCGTTTTCATCTAAGATAGATTTTTGGAGATCTGCTTTGAATATCCTTTTTAAAATGACATGTTAATGCAATTTGTCGTCTGGATTTCACCACACAATTTGTGTTGAAGAAGAAAGACGGAATTACATGCAATACAGAGTTTGATCTTAATAGTCTACTAACAAGAGTCTATATTGTTCTCTATATTCCAATCAGCGATAAAAAGTGTGTGTAGAAATGTTGTTACTAAAATGGATATAAATGTTGGAAGTATGTCTTGTGTTTGAGCATTCCTGAGAGCAAGAAGCTGACCTGAGCAAAAATTAGTGGAACAGATCTTAGAACTGTAACAGAAAAGAGATGTATTTGCTGGTGATAGGTTAGAGGGATTGGTAAAGCCTAGCATGTAGCAAACTACATCACACCAGGGAAGAGCCTTAGACCATGTGTTCTGTGCCTGTGTGTGGAAAAAAGAAGGAAGTGATTCCAGATTAGTAGCCTCTGAGACAAAGAGCAGGCAAAATTCTAGACAGAAAGGCGCAGAGTAATTCCTTTCTTCTCTACCTGCCCCCTACTGCCCCCTTGTGGTCAGTAGGTCATGAGGCACTGAAGAGTCAGTGCCATTTGTTTTGGATTTCCAAGCAATAAATGACTAAAAATAAATAAAAAAAGGATAGTTATAAATAGGCAATGGTTAAGATAGCTAAATGAAGTTGCACGTCTGTATTTTTAGAAATAAGACTAATTTAGAGATCAAATTTGTATGTTGCCTGGCTCTCAATGACTGGATGTTTCAAATAACTAAAACAAAGAAAATGCAGTAATAACCAGTAAAAAAAAGTAAAAGATGACAAGGACGACAACTGGACCGGAAAGAAAGAAAAAAAAAGGGCTTCATTCTTCCTGAGTAAATAACCATGTCCTCAAGGCCCTTCCAAATAACGGCAGAGTGGGAGCTTTTGAGGTACACCAGCCTAGGAAATCAAAGTTATTGACAATAATACTGCTTTTATTATAAGATTATCATATTGTAACAGAATCTTGTAGCTCTGAATGCACCTTCCCCTCTCTCTCCATCTGTCTACAAGACAACTAGGGAGGGTCAAGACTGAGATGTTTACTCCAATTACATTTCTGTTTCAGACTCAAATTTCTTCTGTTTGACCATTATCTTAGCTGAGGCTCTTCCCTCAGTTCCTCAAGGTTACTCCTATAGTCCAGTACACCATCTGAATTGCAATTTTGGTTTTGTACACACCCAGATTCTGTTAGAGCTAGGTGGCTATTACAAATTTTATAAATCAATAAAATAAATAAATAAAGTCCATACAGTGTTACCCATGTCAGAAGCAGCATGTCTCTGTACATCTTAATGACTGGGAAATATGAACAGGAACATACCGTATTTGGTGGGTTTCCATATGTAGCTAAACCCTATCATCTAGATAGGCCTTTCATCCAATATATTTGGATGTTTCTAATGCTAAGGTTATGGCTGGGGAAGGGAAGAGAAAAGGTAAGTCAATAATGCAAAAATAATAATATCATAGATCCCCCACCTCATTAACTTTACTCCTTCATTCAAGCTCATTAACATTAATTATCCACTGTGCAGCACAAGAGCGTTGGGATAGAAGACACATCTTAATGTCATAGTTCATCTTTTCATGCCAATCCCGTTCTGAATTATGCCTTCAGTACAAGAGGAGGCTAGGTGTGGCTTAAAATCCCAGATTCCAATTATAATGCCCAACTCCATTCATTCCATTCCAGCTTCCTGCCTACTACAGATTTTCTTTTCAAATAATCGGCCCATCTGTCCATCACCCTCTATGAACATTTAGAAATGCTTCCTGATGAAAGTGGCCAATGAAATACCCATTTAATCCAAAGCAGCCAAGTAGTCATCCTTTTCCTTTTCTTTATGGTTCCAACTGCGAGAGTCGCTTGGAGGCATTTGTTGAAATTGTTGCTTTTAAGCTGGCTTTTGTGGAGAAGGATTTCATGACTCTTGACCCCTGGAGGGCTGCTCTATGACCCACCACTTTTCTTTACCATCTGCCATGTTTACTTGAAGCAAATGTGCCAGTTCAAAGGTCAGCATAGACATGCAAAGGGCAGCTTTGTCCTAAAAGTTACAAAGAATGGGTTGGTGTGCATTTCGTGCAACTGCTGGATACAACTAGGCAAAATCAATACTGTAGTCCTATGATGTGTGTGTGTGTGTGTGTGTGTGTGCATATGTGTCTATATACATGCAAATGTACAAACATGCACACATATATATGCATTTACATAGATACATGTTTTGTGTGTGTATGTGTATTAGCAATGATTACAAGGAAAGAAGCAAGGTTGTGAAACATACAATGCAGAGGCTTTCATTCTCCTTGGAAGTGAACAGGAAAGGGGCTCTTTTTATTGGTTTGTATTGATATATTACACAAAAGGCTGGACATAGCCTAGAGGCCTTGAATCATGAAGATTAGAGGTAGGCCAGTTTGAGTAAAAAGAGATATCATGACTCCAGCTGTCAGGTCAACATTTGTTTACATCATTCCCTCCCCGCCCCAATCAAAAAAGCTCTGCACAAATTGGTACTTTTATCATTTTATGTCTTTTAAAGGACTTGCGGGAAATCACTATTAAACGTGGTGTGTTCTTTTAAATGAGTACACTGTTCATAAAATATAGGAAAGAGAATTATAGCTAGGCTAACTATCATTTGGCTGCAAATGCTCTCCCTCTTTTGGCTCAAATGTTTTTGTCACTTAAAAAAAGGTATGTTCTGTCACTTTTCTCTCTGAATTCCAGAAGGAGAAAGAAGAGCTTTTCTCAAATGGGACAGGATCATGAGTGAGCCATTGCACATGTTTTCTTACTTTTAACTTCATCAAGCTAGAAACAAGAAATAAGGGTTTAAAAGGCTTTTTTTGTCATGCGGTTTGTCTGTGCTCCCATTTCTTAACATTTCAATTTTCTTGTCGCTGGATTAGAAGTCCCATATGTGGTTTTTTTTTTCTACATATCAAAAAAAATCTGATTGGTTTCATAATCAGCGTCACTATCTAGGCTTCATGCCAGAAACAGTATCTCATCCATAATTTTTTGAAAAATGAGGACAAAAAATAAAATAAAAGAAACAATCAAATGTACCCATTGAAAAAAAAAGCTGAGACCCAATTTGATATAGTGGTTAAAGTGCTGGCTTAGAAACCAGGAGGCTGTGAGCTCTAGTCCCACTGTGACTAGCATGAAAGCCGGTTGGATGACTTTGAGCCAACCTCTCTCTCTCAGCCCAGCTCACCTCACAGAGTTATTTTGGGGGAAACAGAAGGAGGAATGAATATTGGTATATTTACTGTCTTGAGTTGTATATTAAAAAGAAGTGGAATAAAAATCTAAAAAGGGCAGGGCTTCCTCAAGTACATGCATACATACACACCCATACACAGGTATGCCAGTGTGCCTGGCTGAGGAATTCTGGGATTTGAAGTCCACAAGTCATAAAAGGGCCGAGTTTGAAGACCCCTGATTTAAATCATAATCCTAAATTATTTTGCTCACATAATTTTTTAAAGAATAGAAATTACTACTCAAAGTTTTATTTCATCCACTTGCTTTTTCACTTTAAGTACTGATCACAGATGCTAGCAAGAGCATCCTGGTTATTATTTGGATGGAATGCCACTAGGAAATACCATGGCTGTAAAATAAACTGGGATTTTAAAAAAAAATCCAGAAGAAGGAGATGTTGAACCACGCCCATAATGATGTCAAAGAAACTGTATGGATATATCTCCAGAGGTCAACCCCGGTATGAGGCATCTTTTATTGATTTACCAGCAGAAAAGAAACAAAACCTATTTTGGGAAGAAGGAATATTGGTATATTCGCCGCCTTGGTTGTATATGAAAAAAAAGGCAGAATAAAAAAAAAAAAAGACCCTGTGGGATTTTATTTTATTTGGTCTTAAAGAGATGAGAGAACAAAATATGTGCTCTAGTGCAGTAGATGTTGTTTAACTCCAGGTCCAATTACCGTCTACAATTAGCCAAAACCCAATCCTGTCTGAATCAGCTAGTTTACGGGTTGATGCTGGTGTTATCTGATCCCTTTTATTTCCCTATGCAGTCACAAAGAGAACTAAGCTTTTATTCTGGAGAAGGCCCCTTCTCACATGAAATATTCTTTCATCCATATTTAATAGCGCAGCTATATAAAACTGTATTAGATGCAGACTACAAATAAGGATGTTGTTTGAGCCAGAAATTCCATAATGCTCTTCCTGGCAGATAGCCAGATGAATCAAAATAAAAACAATGAAACAATCTTAATGAATCTTGATGTACCAGCCAGTTATGAACCTTAGCATTTTTTTGTTTTCTTTTTAAGAGAGGAGTCTCTTTTCAAGAGAGATCACCCACCACATAGCTCTGTTAAGATTGTTTCTTGCTCCTCAAATATCATGCTGCTTTCAAAGTTTCAGGAGGGGTACAAATATTTGGCAGAGCTACAGAAGTCTGAATTAATGGGCATACATTCTATTGAATCCTTACAGAACTGTAACAATAGTTGTCAGGTGGTTGTTGCTGCAAGAAGAATTTATACCCCATAATTTATTTCTGTGGACTGGGAAATATTTGTTACCCAGTGCACAGGAAGACCAGCAACTATTCAGTTTCCTCTTGTGTCATGCTGAAAATGACTAGTAGCAGGTGTGTTGCACTGTTTGTTGGGGGGGAAAAAAGCCCATCCTGAAATTCTCTTGAGATCTTCAGTCTACAGAGCCCCGGGCCTGTTATGCTTTTTTACTTTGCTTCTTCTTTTCACTTGCTACTGTCAGCCCCCTTTGTCTCAGTCACTCTACCATAGTGTCAAAATTCCCAGGCCTGTGGGTGTGTCAATTTTCAGGGGCAAGCTACTATTTTAAGACACTTTAGTTGTCATTTTCACTGACTGTGTTTAAGCCTTTCACATTCTTTTTTTCAATTCTTTAACATTAAAAAAATGCTGGCTGCTCACCTTCCCACATATGAATACAAGATGACATCCGAATATAGCCTTCCATGAAGGGGGAAAACAACTTTTGTAACCCACAAATATCCAACATCTTCTTACCTCTATCTTGAAAGACCTCTGATCAATCACTTGGAGCCAAGCTCCTACCATACCTAATTCAAATTGACAGAATGGTAGGGGATCCTTTAGGAAGTCCCTGCCATATGGCCCGCCTAACCTATCTTGTGTTTGATTATTTATTTATTCAATTCCTAGGCTGCCCAACTCCGAAAATAATTTGGGCACTTTCAAAAAATGAAATGCTAAATGCCCAAACACAGGAAGACATACAGATGATCCTACACAAAAGGTGCAAGGTTTTGCCAACAATAGACAATGTTGAATAAGAATCACACCTCATAAGGCATCTGCCGGGATTCACTATATAAATGGGATATAGCATCCCCCTTTCAGTGTGACTGAGGGGTCCCATGTCAAATTGTAGATTACATTATGAATGGCTGTAAGCTGAGGGCATATACCGGTCCAGCACATGATTTTTTTTTCAGAGAAACGATGCTGCGCTTCAATGGTTAGCTGGTCTAGATATTGACATCTGAATATAGATTTTTTTTTAACATTCATAATTTACTGTGTTTGGAATTTAGGTGAAACATTTATATATATTTTAAGTCCTTGCATGTTATGCCATACGCTAAATACATAAAATAAACAAGAAAAATAAAAACAGAAAAAGATGTGTGTGTCTTTTATAGAATTATATTGATTTGCAATATTTGTATTATAATTTATAATATGTAAATAGTAATTATAATGTGTAAATAAATAAATATGTGGTATTTATTTCTACATTCAAACTGCTTGACTCCATAATGTCTCTACACACAGAGACACACAAACACACACATATACACAAACCTATACAGAGTATACCAAAGTCATGCCCCCCCCACAGGCCAATTAGAATACATTTTATTAATTCCCTCCCCTCAAGGAAGTGTTATTATATTTAAGAATGCTGAAAGATCCCATGACAAATGAGTAAGGAAAAAAGAAAATGGCAGCCGATTTGAACCTTTAAGGCAATTTATGTGCCATTACATATAATGTAACTTATATTATTATGGTAACAAATATATATCATTACACATAATGCAGTTTGTGTCTCTGGGACCTGGCCTATGATATACACATGATTGCCCCAAGAGAACAAATGGGGGGGATCACAATTTTACCTCATGGCCTGAGGGAAGAACCAACATTTTTAAAGCTTGCTTGAAGGCAAGTTAGGGTGAAGTCCAAATAAATTCCGGTTGGGAGGGATGTTGTTCCAGCAAGCGGCTGTTCAAGCGGCAAAGAGAAGGCCACTTCCTGATCTCACATTGTTCAATTGTGGGACCCAAAAACCATCTCACACTGCCTGTTGGTAGGCCAGGCAGATCCCACAGAGGGTCTCTTTGGAGACCTTGGCCTGAGGTCCCACCTTCAGGCCTCAGGGTTGGCTCATTAATGGGAAAACCTGATTCTCTGTTAGAGGATAAAGGTAACAATTGTCCCAGGAGCTGCCACGCAGAACTGGGATCCACCAAAAAATACAGGTAGCCCTCAACATATCACCACAATTGTACCCAACATTTCTTCCCCTTTAAGTGAGACATTTGTTAAGTGAGTTTTGCCCCATTTTGCAATCTTTCTTGCCAACCGTTGTGAAGTGAATCACAGCAGTTGATAAGTTAGTAACACCGTTGTTAAGTGACTCTGGCTTCCCCCATTGACTTTGCTTGTCAGAAGGTCGCAAAAAAGATGATCACATGACCTTGGGAAACAGCAATGGTCATAAATATGAACCCAGTTGCGAAGCCTCTGAATTTTGATCACATGATCATGGGGATGCTGCAAAGGTCATAACTGTGAAAAACGGTCATAAGTCACTTTTTTTCAGTGCCGTTGTAACTTTGAACTGTTGTAAATCAAGGATTACCTGTACAATTCAGTGACTGGAAACATGGGTCGGATCAGGACCTTGCCTTCTAGGCCACCCAACTAAGCCATTACAATATAATTGAGATGTGTTTGAATATTAGTACCTCGGGTTGGTAGTTGGGCTGTTGGTTAGATCTCCGAGCTTGGCGATTTGGCTGCAAACATTTCATCTCCATTCGGGGGAACATCTTCAGTGCACTTTGAATTGACAATTCAAAGCACACTGAAGATAAGATGTCTCCCCCCCCCCCCCGAATGGAGACGAAATGTTTGCAGCCAAATCGCCAAGCCCAGAGATCTAACCAACAGCCCACTTACAATATAAAAAAATTCATTTTGATATGTGGCCGTGATCAAAGAGCTCAAATCACCCTTCTACTATCAGTCCTTTCAGAATCATTTAAATTATTCCAAATCCAGCCAATCATGTCATGAAGCAAACTTAATCAAAGAAAAACTTCTGCTATTTCAGCCTGGGTCTCCTAAAATCATGAAAATTTATCAGGGAAAATCAACATCAGTTTCTCCACCAAAAGAGATGCCATTGATATCTTTACAGTTAGTCCTTGACTTAAAACACTTCGTTTAGTGACCATTCAAAGTTACAACAGCACTGACAAAAAAGTGACTTATGACCATTTTTCACACTTACAACCGTTGCAGCATCCCCCATAGTCACATGATCAAAATTCAGATGCTTGTCAACTGGTTCATATTTATGACCATTGCAGTGTCCCAGGGACATGTGATCACCTTTTGCAACCTTCTGACAAGCAAAGTCAACGGGGAAGCCAGATTCACCAAACAACTGTGTTACTAATTTAACAGATGGAATGATTCACTTAACAACTATGGCAAGAAAAGTCTTGAAATGGGGCAAACTCACTTAATGAATGTTTCACTTAGCAACAGAAATTTTGAGCTCATTTGTGATTGTAACTCAAGGAGTACCTGTATAGGAAAATCTGCCATTTGTGTGGTGAGGCTATTATCAGACTAAATGGCTTTTGCCACTTACCTCCAGCCCCCCCACCCCTCAGCAATCAGCTTTGAGAAGTTTTTGGTTCATCTCCAAATTTGTCACAGCAGAATCTGGAGCACTGCAAGATGAAAGTGCGGGAATCTAAAAAACATACTAGGAATCTGTCCAAATCATCCATTTGTCATTTATTGCGGGATCTCAAGCCTCACGTCACTTCTCCTTACCGAGGAATTGTTATGTGAGATCATTTGCCAGAAGCAGCTGAGTCAGACAAAAGTCAAAATCCAAAGTGGTGCTTCTCACCCTTGGTAACTTTAAGATGTCTGGACTTCAACTCCCAGAATTCCACAGCCAGCCTGCCAGAACTCTGTTTCCAACAACATGCTGGCTGGAAAATTTTGGGAATTGAAGTCCACCCTTCTTAAAATTGCCAACAGTGAGAAACCCTGGTCTAAAAGAAGAAACCTGTCATACCTTTAGGGAGAAGGAAGTCATCCCCTCAAGTAGTAGATACCAGGAAATGCGTACAAACTCAGTCATTAAAGGTACAGTAAACTATGATCAAAGGAGACTCATACTCTGGTTCTGGTGCCATAATTGGAGAATTCCCTTTCTATAAAACTAAGACCTGATTAAATTAACATCAGGTTAAACTCTTGTGCTTGCTATGACACTTTAATTTGTCCTCTTATGTTTTACTGCATTTTAAATTGCTTTATAAGTGCATTCTTTTTTTGTTTAATTATTTTGTAAAATGATGAATTATGCTTTTCAGACTGTATACCGCCCTGCTATCTTTGAATGAGGGATGCTTCAAAAACATTTTAATCATAACTACATTCATAACTAAGAATATAATAAAGGATTGGTGTTATAGAACATCTATAAATTCTGTGTTTTTCTAGTCCTGCATACACAATGGTCTGAAATTCTTAAGATGACCTACGAGACAGGTAAATTTAAGACTAAAACTGTCTGTGGAGTTTCCCAGAGGAACATGACAGAAGATGGGATGACAGATGTCAATATTTATACATTTCTCCAGTTCGCAGTGCAGTAAAACCTATGAAACTGAGAAATTGAAAGTATAGTCATAATGATGAAACAGTTGCAGAAGCTGAATTTTGAACCTGCTATTGAATAGAATAAAACTTCATTTTTTTTCATCCAGCTACATACTGAATCCTATCTTCCAAAGTTTTGTCTCAAAAACCCAAACATCTTTGTTTTGAATCCCTTGCCAATCGGGTAAAGACTGTACATTGCCTTGAATATATAAGCCATTAAAGTCAATAAACAGCTAAAATGAATAAAACAGTAACTTACGCATTTTTAACACCTCTGAGTCAAAGGGAAAAAAAGAACAACATGGAAAAGGAACAGATGCTCTCTTCTAAATACTAGAGCCACAACTGGGAATATGGAAGTTGTAACTCTTGCCATCTGTTTTCAACTGTTCATTTTTGCCCTGCCCTCCTGCAAACATTTCTGACTGTGGAGCTCTATTCCGCAGAAAAATAGACAGAATTAGCAGCATATCAGATAAACACTAAAAGTGTTCCTTTAAATTTAAAAGTTTAAATTTTAAAAGTTCCTAGTAATTGTCCAGCATGTATTCAAACTGTGCTGTATCCCCTTTGTCTTTTCTTTTTACATACTTTTATCTTATTTGTTTTATTTTAATGTGTGGAATGCATACAGGAAGTAGCCAACCGATTGGTTCAATGGAATAGTTCATTCAGCTTACATTATATAATAACCAGGTTTTTTTAGGCCATCAACGTAAATCAGATTTCCATTTCAGCAAAGTGATGTCCAGATTTTTAATAAAATATCTGAACATGGATTTGCTAGTTTACTTGGAAGCAGAGGGAGATTTTACTTTAAAAAAAAACCACGCGTAGTGATCTGGAGTATTGGCCTTTTCTTTTCACAGCAAAAGCAGCTCACTAATTCTCCTTGGCCTCAACTTAAAAAGTAAAGGTTTCCCCTTTCTAGTCATGTCTGACTCTAGGGGGCGGTGTTCATCTCTGTTTCTTAGCTGAGAGACCCAGATTCCATGGTCATGTGGCCAGCATGACTGTATGCCGAAGTGCACGGAATGCTGTTACCTTCCCACTGAAGTGGTACCTATTTATCTACCTGCATTTACATTCTTTTGAACTACTAGGTTGGCAGGGTCTGGGGCAAGAGTAGGAGCTCACCCTGTTGCACGGTACTTGGGTCTCAAACTGCCAACCTTTTGGTTGACAGCCCAGCATCTTAACCACTTGGCCACTGTGCCCGTTTTGGCCTCCACTTAACTTTTGCAATGCTTCTTGTAATGATCATGTGACCATATGCAACCACATCAACCCTACTCACAAATTAATAAATCTTGAGTATTCCATATAATTTCTGCTCTTGCTGGTGGGGGCTCCAATGACAAGTTGGCATTCATCATAAATATCTACATGAAAAAAGGCTTTGTGGGTAAAACTGTAAGAATGTTGGCTGTGACACAAAACAGAACCCTGGTAATATTTGGAAACCAGTATGTTTTAATTTAATTTAATTTAATTAATTTAATTTAATTTAATCAAACCGGTCAGTCCTAGAGGAGATCAACCCTGACTGCTCTTTAGAAGGCCAGATCCTGAAGTTGAAACTCAAGTACTTTGGCCACCTAATGAGAAGGAAGGACTCACTGGAGAAGAGCCTAATGCTGGGAAAGATTGAGGGCAACAGAAGAAGGGGACGACAGAGAATGAGATGGCTGGATGGAGTCACTGAAGCAGTAGGCGTGAGCTTAAATGGACTCCAGAAGATGGTAGAGGACAGAAAGGCCTGGAGGAACGTTGTCCATGGGGTCGCGATGGGTCGGACACGACTTCTCAACTAACAACAACAACAACAACAACATGTTTTAATTGCATATATGAATTTGTCTGCAAGCTCCATTTGAGCAGTGCTGTAAGTAGACTTCTTTAAAATACTCATATCCAATGGATTTAACAGCTGAATGGAGCAATCGTTATTCAGGTAGAATTGAAAATGAAAGTCTTACACTATCCTGAGAGTGGGGGACTTTTGCATTCAAAAGAAAGAAAAAATCAAGAGCCATCTTGCACATTTTCAACAACGAATCAGATTTTTTTTTCTCCCAGCTGATATCCATCTCACCATGAAACACTTGTGGACTTCACTTCAAGATTTTATATCCTTAACTTGATCTAATCAAAATGTTGGAGAAATCTAGAAAAAACTTACCAAGAGGCCTCTTGGCCTACATTCTACACTCCAGTGCCTAAAATTAGAACATCTGGGTAAAACATGGAAAGACCCAGAGCATAATGCTCTGTCCATTGAGCTTTGAACATCACAGTGGGCAACCTGCAAACTTCAGCTTGCATATGATCTTCATAAATCTTCAGCGCAACCGACACAGATGCCCAAGCTGGATTTTATTTCTGCCAAATTCTCCTGAAAACTGCCCTCCCAGAAGTGTATCTTATTCCATAAAGATGACAAGCATGTGCCTTTGCAGGGAGAATGATATGCAGGGATGACTCTTCCCAAGCATCATTGCCCTGATATAAATTATGCTCCCAAGACCAGCTCACAGCTCCATGGAAATCATAGTTATGATGGGAAGAACAGTGATGCAAAAAAGGGAGAATTACGCTTGCTTACACGAGAGTGTGTGTTTATATTTGTGTGCAAGAAAAGAGCCAGAAAAAGAAGGAACAGTGGCTGTATGACTTTATATTTGAGGGAGTAAATGTGTTTCTGTGGATAGGTGCAATGTGTAACACTAAGAGGTGGGAAGATGTTATATCTGCGCTGGTGCATGCTGTACCAGTTTAAATTTTGGAATAATCTTCAAAAGGGCCTTTCATAAAACAATTTTTAACTATCCAATTGTGAGGTGATTCAGGGAGACTCCAGGAAATTCCAGATAGAGTCTTGGGGGCCATATGAAGCCATGAATCACAGGTTGCCCATCTTTGACCCAATATGATATATACACATTCCGTAAGATTATCTGGGACACTGGGTCCATAAGATTATCTGGGACACTACACATCCTCTTCACGACCTGTTTTCCTTGTTACCTTCTGGGAGGAGGCTTCGTGGTATCCGTAGCAGAACATCCAGATTCAGCCATAGTTTCATTCCATACAGCATTAACCTTGTGAACTCTCAAGCTTCCTCCTTCCGTTATATATTCAAGATGGACAGTATTTAATATTTATTTGCTGTGTATATGTAGGGGTGTGGGTCTATACATATGTTGTACGTAGTATGTTTAGGTGTGTGTCATGTATGTGTTTCACTTTGAGAGCGGGCAACTAAATTTCATTTTTGATGTGTGCCATTGTGCCCACAGTAAAAAAAATGACAATAAATGTTATCTTATCTTATCTTACATTCACAAATTTAACCCCCAGCATTGAGGGCTTTAAAAATAATGTCATTAAGACTTGTGCAATGGTTCAGATTTAATTCCAAAAAGGGTGGTTGAACCATATATGGGCCCATGCCTCTGAAATATATGCAACTCTTTAAATGGATGATTTAAAAAGCACTTTCATTTTTTCCCCCTCTGGGTTAATGTTGTAGATACAAAGAGCAGCAGGATCATCCCAGGAAAAGATATGGCTGCTTTAAAGCAGGGCTTTTCAACCTTTTCACCGATTGTACCACTTTTAGGATATGGCAATATTCGAGTACCACCTAGCAAGGTGTCAAAAACTTGATGACCAAAAAACAACAACCCTGTTCAAAGTTGCAATTGCACTGAAATGACTTATGACCATTTTCACACTTATGACCATTGCAGCATGCCCAGGGTCATGTGATTTATATTTGGATGCTTGGCAACTGATTCATATTTATGATGGTCACAGTGTCCCAGGGTCATGTGATCCCCTTTTGCAACCTTTTGACAAGTAAAGTCAATGGCAGGGCTGCTGGTGGTCAAGTGCTAAGGCGGGACTTCCCTCCCTCGCTCCTTCCATGCTCCCTTTTCTCATGCTCACTCCTTCTGAAGGAAGAATTTGAAACCCCCCCCCCATATTTTTTCTCTTCCATATAAGCACAAAATGGCTCCATTCATAAGTAAAGGAATCTACAGGCAAAATACATTCAGGAGAAAAATACTTCAAAATCCCTTGCAGCAAAACTTACAGCTAACAATAGCAGAGCAATAGAAGCTAACACAAGACATCAGCCATCAGCCAAATAGAAATTGCCAAACACTCCTTAAGAACACAAAGCCCACATTGCACAAATCCCAGAACTTCAAAGTCACAAAAGCACATAAGAACCCTTCCACTCTCCATCTCCCTCCCTCCCTCCTCCGTGCCTCTGCAGCTCCAGAGGACTCTCTCACTGTAAGTCCTTGCCTGTGCTGGCTCTTTCCCTCCCCCATTACACTTGGCTAGGCAGGGCTGCGTACCACCTGCCACTCGTTAATGTACCACAAGTGGTACGCGTACCACAGGTTGAAAAGCCCTGCTTTAAAGAACTGCAAACAGCTCTATCTTTGCATTCCCACCCACTCTGAAACATCTTTTCCAAATTATTTCTGCAGTGTGAGGGTAAAGCTTCATTCTCCGAGCTTGTGAGTTGGTTTTCGTACATTTATTTACCAGGCTAGGTAACGTTCGGAAACCAACCCACCAGCTCAGAGATCGAACCTTCACCCTCCTCCTATACCCTCCTATATATTCGCCACTATTTCTGTAGTGTTACGCTGCTATAAATAATGGCAAAATGCAATTCCTTAGAAAATCATGTATAATGTCGTTGTTTCTTGTTCCACATAGATAACGTGTGCCAGGTACCAGGGGAAAAAAAGAAAAATAAGAAATGACCCAAACCTTTTCCCCAGTGCACTGATATTCTATTACACAAAATATTTATTTTATGAAATCAGTTCAATAAAAAATAAAGCAAGCTTTGTCAAGGTGATTTGGAATTTTAGTAGGCAGATGACCCAGTCAAAAGGAGACTGGTTCCCCTTTCTTTGAAAGAAGCCCTGGGACTGAGTTGCTCAAAACACTCAATAAGAAGGCAATAGACATACCTAGAAAGATAGAGGATTTTCGTCTCTCACGTAATATAGATGTTGGTACTTTATGGGGTTGATTATTCAGGAAGTGGTGTGAACTGAAGCTTGTATATGCCTAATAATAACAATATAATCATTGTTTATGGCATTGTGAGATGTTATTGTCCTGCAAAGTGCTTATTGGAATTGTTCTCAGTGACCATTGTAGGTTTTTATGTTTTGTTAATACTGGGAATTTGGTTTTCATTTTGTCTGCCTTGTTTTTAATCTGTTGTTAGCCACCCAGAGTCACATTTGCAAGGTTGGCAGCCATATACATTAAATGAATGAATGAAAATTGCACTTTATTGTTGAATGAATTTGACATACAGTATCCAAATAGCCCAGTAGGATGAATGGGAAGCCAACTTCCTTATTTTGGAAAGACTAGTAGGTCTTTATATACTGTAACTGTAAAACTCACTGAGAGATGTGACTTTCATTTAGTCAAGGGAGAAAAACAGGTACCTCACCCAGGTCATTCTTATTACTCAAGGCTCAGTAAATATTAAAATAGAGAACAATAGACTTCATTAGATTCCAAAGTTATAAAAGTCATAAAATCTCCAAGTTGTGAATCTTTGGGGTTGGAGATTTTAAGACATAGTATTTAACTCTGGAGTCTTTGGGGTTCTGTTGAAATTGGGAGAACAGTTATTTCCTTAAAATTACTGTAGTTCAAATGGCTGAAGTGAGATCTGAACAAAGGACTTCCCAGCTCATGAACTGACCAATAACTGCACTATTACACCAAAGAAGTGATCATTTTTACCTTGCAAAAAAGAGGTAACTTCCCTATCGCAATGTTCCCATTGAACCTGCTGACTTCTCAAGCTTTATTTTGAACACAAAATTATGAAAAAGATTCTGCAAACACATTCAGAAAGATTATCTGGGATTTTATTTCATTTGTGGCTCTGCACACCAGTAATTCTCAAACATTTACTAGAGGTGCTTGAAAAAAATGATCCAGCTGGGCTCCAGGTTTTTTTATTTATTTATTTATTATTATTGTTGTTGTTGTTGTTGTTGTTGTTGTTAACAAAGCTAGTGGAGGTGACAGTATTCCAGCTGAGCTATTCAAAATCTTAAAAGACGATGCAGTAAAAGTGCTACACTCAATTTGCCAGCAAATTTGGAAAACTCAACAGTGGCCACAGGATTGGAAAAGGTCAGTTTACATTCCAATTCCAAAGAAAGGCAATGTCAAAGAATGTTCAAACTATTGCACCATTGCACTCATTTCACATGCAAGTAAAGTTATGCTTAAAATCCTACAAGCTAGACTCCAGCAGTATGTGGATCGAGAACTTCCAGAAGTACAGGCAGGATTTCGAAGAGGCAGAGGAACTAGAGATCAAATTGCCAACATACGCTGGATTATGGAGAAAGCTAGGGAGTTCCAGAAAAACATCTACTTCTGCTTCATTGACTATGCTAAAGCTTTTGATTGTGTGGATCACAACAAATTGTGGCAAGTTCTTAAAGAGATGGGAGTACCAGACCATTTATTTGTCTCTGAGAAAAACCTAAGCGGGTCAAGAAGCAACAGTGAGAACTGGACACGGAACCCTGATTCGGTTCAAATTGGGGGAAAGGAGTCCACGCAAAGGCTGTATTCTGTCGCCCTCCTGCCTATTTAATTATTATGCGAGCACATTATGAGAAAGGCAGGGTAGATGAATCAAAAGTTGGAATTCGATTGCCGGTGAGGAAATATCAACACCTAAGATATGCAGATGACACCACCTAACTGGCAGAAAGTGAAGAGGAACTAAAGAGCCTCTTGATACGGGTGAAGAAGGAGAGTGCAAAAGTTGGCCTGAAACAATAAACATATAGGAAAACAAAGAATCATCGGGCATCCGGCACCCTCAATTCCTGGCAAATAGATGGGGAAGAGAAATGGAGGTAATCTGGTAGGTGAAGACTTTATTCTTCCTGGGCTATAAGATCACCACAGACACACAGACTGCAAGCCAAGAAATAAAAGACGCTTGCTCCTGGGGAGGAAAGCTATGGAAAATTTAGACAGCATACTAAAAAGCAGAGACATCACCCTGCCAACAAAAGTACGTATAGTCAAGGCCATGGTTTTCCCAGTTGCAATGTATGGCTGTGAAAGTTGGACAATAAGAAAGGCTGAGCGCAAAAGAATTGAGGCCTTTGAACTATGGTGCTGGAGAAGACTCCTGCGAATCCCTTGGACTGCAAGGCGATCAAACCGGTCAGTCCTAGAGGAGATCAACCCTGACTGCTCTTTAGAAGGCCAGATCCTGAAGTTGAAACTCAAGTACTTTGGCCACCTAATGAGAAGGAAGGACTCACTGGAGAAGAGCATAATGCTGGGAAAGATTGAGGGCAAAATAGAAGAAGGGGACGACAGAGAATGAGGTGCTGATGGAGTCATGAAGCATTAGGGCGTGAGCTTAAATGGACTCCAGAAGATGGTAGAGGACAGGAAGGCCTGGAGGAACGTTGTCCATGGGGTCGCGATGGGTCGGACACGACTTCGCAACTAACAACAACATTGTTGTTGTTGTTGTTGTTGTTGTTATTGTTGTTGTTGTTGTTATTGTTATTATTATTATTATTATTATTATTATTATTATTATTATTATTATTATTATTATTATTATTATTATTATTATTATTATTATTTCTTCAGTCAGCCCAGGAGTAATACATTGGCTGGGTTCACTATGATGCCAATTCATAATATAGTTGTGATAAATCCTCCCTTGGTTAGCCTTCCCTGTTTACAAGACTAATTTAAGTTGACTGTGAGAAAACTACTTTATTCCTCCATACTCTAATCCAGGGGTCTTCAAACTTGGCCCTTTTATGACTTATGGACTTCAACTCCCAGAATTCCTCAGCCAGGCATGCTGGCTGAGGAATTCTGGGGGTTGAAGTCCACAAGTCATAAAAGGGCCAAGTTTGAAGACCCCTGCTCTAGTCACATGCCAATTACCATCCTAGTGCTTTCTGAAAGAAAGGTCACTTTTTTCTTGACCATTGTTATCTAACTAAGTAAATGTTGGTGTTACTTAAATACAAATGTTTCTTCTGTCTATGTACATAGTTGCCCGTTGACCAACACCAACATGTAAAATCAATGGTCAATGGGAAAAAACTGTCAATGGGTAAAATCCAACTCTAGACCTTGGTCTTCGTTCCTGATAGCCATTGTCATGCCCTGAAATGTTCCTTGCTTGTTTCTGGGTTTTATTTACTTGGTTACTTAACTACTTGCTGCAGCTAATATACTATTCTAACCTAATAGGTCTCTGAGCAGCTTACACACACTTCTGCACAAAAGAAAATTAAAAACAATAAACAATAAGAATGAACAGCAACTGCAAGAAATAGCCAACAATATATACATCTATAACAGGAGAGTCCCATTCGTAATATATCCATTCCCAAAGCTTTCTGGAATAGCTACGTTTTAATGGCCTTTGGAAAAATTAATAAAGTGGAGATAGCTTAATCCCAGGGGAAATGCTGTTCTAGTAAACTGGGGCCACAACTGAAAAGGCTTGTCTCCATGCTTCCTGAAGAATCACCCTTCCTGGGGGAGAATCTCATAAATAGCCCATCCTTCCAGATTTTACTGAACAGGCAGTAGCCACAATAAAAAAATCATCCTATAGTTATTCAGCTCCTAAGCCATGTAGGGCTTTAAGGGTGTCAACCAGCACCTTGAATTTTACCAGATGGAAACCAGTAATCAATGCAGCACTTGAATCAGAGAGAAAGCCTTGAGGTTCCATCTATAACCATTCTGGACCAGTTGAAGCTTCTGGGTAGTCTACAAGAGCAGACTCATGTAGAAAACTTTTCAGTAGTTCAAATTATTGGTGACTAAGGTATGAATGATTGTGAGCAGAGCTTTCCAATCCAGAAAAGTCATAACTGTTATATTATATGCTCTTAGCCATAATTGTCACCTGCTGGGAGTTTGAGAGGACTCCAAGGTTACAAGCCATTTCTACACCGGGCAGAATAATTCTGTCCAGACTCAAATAGGGAAAATCTCTAGTATCAGAGGGCTTTTAAACCCATAGACTTTCCATCTTGCTGGGATTCAACTGTTTCAACTTCTCCCCTCAAGACACTGCTATAGAGCATTGCATGCCAAAACAACTAGACACAAAGATAATTTCTTCCCCCATGCCATCACTTTGCTAAACACCTAACTCCCACAGCACTGTCTTATGCCTAAAGATATTTACTCTTGTAGTAGGGCTATACTGCTATTACTGCTATTACCCTTCTCATCTTCTCATCTTTCTCACCTCTCATCTTTTCTACTACATTCGCCTATTGGTATATTATGATTTATCAATTGTTGTTTGTATCTTATGATTTATGATTGTATATTATGATTTATGATCTATGATTTATCACTTTGTTGTTGTTTTTATGTACACTGAGAGCTTATGCACCGGAGACAAATTCCTTGTATGTCCAATCACACTTGGCCAATAAACTATTCCATTCCATTCCATTCCGTTCCGTTCCATTCTGTTCTGTTCTGTTCTGCTCTACCTTTACCTGTCCATCTGTCTTCAGACCATAACAGTCTCCAGGCACCAGGATGATTGAACCATCTAGGACCACTGCATGGCTGGCTATAATTTATTGGAATAAAAGCAACTTCTAAGTATCATGTACTACTATACAGCTTTCACATAAAGCCACTTATTTACTTTTGTTTTGCTCAAAATATGTGATTCCACAGCAGGGAACTGTATTCTTTTTTATGACAGATATCTTTTTTCTTTTCTCTGGAAAGCATCAAGCATACTATGATGCCCAAGGTCTCCAGAAAAATAAAATGGTGGCTGTCAAAAGGCAGTCACCAAAATCAGCTCAGCTATAGATGAGCTCTCTTTCCCTGGGATGAATAAGCAGACAACTACCCTTTGCTCCAGAATTAGTTCCCAGAAAGGGCAATGGTGATGAACAATTCAGGAGTAGGAAGAAACACTCTATTCATCTCCAGAGAACCAAGCTAGCAGAGAGTTCACAAGTTGTATCCTAGTGCTTTTGACCACTGCATGACTCCTGAGGAAGCAGATATCATTCTTAAAGGTTAAGCGCAACAAACAAATTTACTTTACGATGAGAAAAATGTCAGGGAAAAAAATTAATTACATTTGAAAAAATGCTCATGTGTAGCCAAAGACTTACCTTGCAGTTAAATCAAGATCTTACAGTTTCTAAAATGTCAAATTCATTTTTAAAGCTAAAAAAAGGAGAGATGGTAGATAGAAGGGCAGAACATTCTTGGTGCAGGGCTGCTAATAAAAGAACCATCAGTGCTGCCTCCGATAACCTTATCTTGTGAATAAACTTTGAATATTAAAACAAGAGACAGCAGTGAAACCAATATTTGCAAACTTATAAATTCTTGTAGGAAAGTTAGCCAGAAAAAAACAAGGAGTGCTAAGATGCTTAAGCCTTAATTGGGCATTTGTTAACAGGATTAGGAGCTTGGTCTAATGCAGCACTATAATTGTAGCAAAGTAGTAACTTCACTGCAGACCTAACTATCTAAATGAACTAATTTAAGAGTACTAACTGTAGTTTACAAAGTGTATTGATTTTGATTCAGGAAATAATAGAGGGCTATCATATCATTAATGTATTTTTTTATATTATCATGTAGCCCAATTCTCCATGAATTTACCCAGACAGTATCTAAACTAGTGTTCATTATATCAGATAGCAGCAAATGCCATAGTTTAATTATACATAGTATAATACTACTATACATAGTAGTTGCCATAACTTAGTTTCTGGGAATAAACTACTTTTGATTATGATTGATTGATTGAATGATTGATTGATTATATGCCATCAAGTCATTTCCAACTGTTAACAACCACATAGATAGATTTTCTCCATGGCTATCTAAACTGTTTTTTTATAACTTCCAAGTTTGCATCCATTGCTACTATAACTGAGTCCATCCACCTTGCTGCTGGTTATCCTCTTCTCTTTCCTTCCACCTCTCCTACCTTTAGAGACTTTTCCAGAGAAGTATTTTCATAATATATCTAAGGTAGGGTAATAAATCAGTCACTTCAACTGAAACATCCCTACGATCACTGAATAGTTGCCACCAATGTTTGTCCCTAGCAGCATTCTTAACTAATGTGGGTTGGGGGTTAGCCTACTTGGGATAAGAAACCCATACAAATTAAAAGTGTGTTCAAATAAGTTTAACCAAAGTTCTCGGGTACATCCTAGCCCTCCTATCTTCTACACAGGACAACTTGGGAAAGGAATTCTGAGAAGTAGTTTAGAAAACAAACCTGAAAAACCAGACTCCCGAATGAGCTGTACTCCAGACATAGAGCTCACCAGGCACAACGTATTATTACGAGGCTTGAGTTTTGCAGAATAAAATTTTCATTCATTCCCAAGAGTGTTTTCTCCCTAAGCTTCTGCTGCTTAGAAGTTTCCAACTGTGAATGAAATGCCTTGCAGGTTGGTTATAGTCCAATCTCTGGTTTTGGCTCTGTGTATATAGGATGAAGTTGTGCTGCTTAGCAAAAATGTTAAGGGGAGTTTTAATGGTCTCATAAAACTGTCGCTGGTGCTTGTCTTTCCATAAAGAAGCTGCCAGGGTGGGTATAGTTAAGAATAAAACTTTCATCTGACAGGAAGCAAATTGCTCCATTTCTCTAGCTAGGTCAGGGGGTCTTCAAACTTGGCCCTTTTATGACTTGTGGACTTCAACTCCCAGAATTCCTCAGCCAGCATGTTCACTGCTGTCTTTGTGGTTTGGAAAGAAGGAGTTTTGGGAATTTGCAAGAGGATGGGCAGGGTGGTACAGCTGCAAAAAGAGGAGAAGGGGAGAAGCTGCCATTAGAGTGGTATTGATGCAGGGGCCAAGTAATCAGCCAGGGGAGGATGGAGAAAGGGAGGGAGCAAATTTCATTAACTCAGCCTTATCCTCTAATCCTCCCATTCTAGGGATTCTTACAGGCTCCTGCTGCTATGCTGTGGTAGTCACTGTTAGCTTCTTGCTCCAAGGGCCTCTCAGGGATAGCACCAAGTGTGCAATTTTGGCTGCAGCCAGCAGAGGTGAAGTCATTTCTTTGCCCCCTCCCATATCTCAAAACCCTTGGCATCTACTCTATGGACCCTCAATCACTATCTATTCAGGACACTCATTGCAATTTTTTTTCCTTCTTACCATTATTAGGCATCAGAGCTATACCCGTGTGTGGATCTTTGTTTTAGCCATTCATAAATGGACACTGATCCAGAAGATTAAAGCTACAGGGCAGCAGCAATTGAGGTTGTAACTCTGAGGATTCATTTGCCATGGAAAGTAGTGAAGGCAGATCAAAATATGAGTATAGAAAGAGACATCTTCAGCAACTTTTTTGTAGCACCAAATTCCTTTTCTGATGGAAGTTTAAAGCTCTAGGGTGCCTGCCCTTTGGGGGGGCTTCTATAGGATTGCAGAAATGCCATCGCTGATCTTCAAATGAATATACAGGTAAATGATAAATACTATCCTATTCTACACATGCAGTGTATAAAGCAGGCAACCTTGGCAATTTTAAGACTTGTGGACTTCACCTCCCAGAATTCTCCTGCCAGCATGGCTGCCTAGGCAAATTCTGGGAATTGAAGTCCACAAGTCTTTGAATTGCCAAGGTCGGACCGCCCTGGTATAAAGAATAATTGTGAAAGGAAATGGATTGGAATCCTGGCAGATGGATCTTAATCCTTCCAGTTGCAGCTGTCAACTCTCTCAGGTAAACCAGACAAGAAACCAGACAAGATGAGATAATTCTACTTTGCCATAAGGCTACATTAACAGAATCTTTCACGTCTGAAGGTACCAACTTCCTGCCACCATCTTTAACTGCTTGATCCATTAGGACCAATCCTTCCTAAATTGCTTCTGTGACTGTTAAGCCACTGGGGGCTCCTGCCTCTCTTGCTGATTGTCTCCTAGGCATCATCTCTTACCTTGGCTCTTTCAGGATTGTCCACACATTCCATTACAGCAGCTGACCAATTTGGGCGGGTCTACGACAACTCGCTGTGGCCAACTTGCCAGGGACAATTCACTGCCAGACAACTCACCACGGCCAACTCACTGTGGGACACCTCACTGCAGGACAAGAGTTACACTAATATCAAAGAAATGGTGGGATAGAATGATTAAAGAATTGAAAAGGAGGAACAAAATGACCCCCAAAAAAGATAATTTTAAATTATTTTAAATACTTAAATTGAATTGTTGACTGATTTGTCCTGTAGTGAGTTGGCCATGGTGAGTTGTCCCACGGCGATTTGGCCCTGGTGAGTTTGCCGCGGCAAATTGGCCGTGGAGAGTTGGCTGCTGCGAGTTGGGCACACCAAGTTGTCTCATTCTGAATTTGGGCAGGCTTGCTATTCATTCTGCTGGAGTTCTCCCATTCATACCAGGACAAGCACTTCAACAGGGAGAAGAATGGGGCGTTTAAAAAGTCAAAATGGCAGGAAAGTCTAAAATATTGAATCCCACCCTTTTTATGCACCTGCAATGAATATCAAAAAAAAGGGCGCTCTAATTATTCACTCCACCTTGACTTTTTAAAACCCTCCTAGAGATCCTTCTCCAACAGAAACTTATACAACTTATAGATTCATGGGGAATCTATAGATCCCTCTGCTATACATTCTGCAAGAGGCTGCCCAGCGTTAGTGTGATCTTTAAAGATACCAAGTCCTGGATATTCCATCACGTCAGAAAGCTTTGTATGGATGTTTATGCACATAAAACAGTGGGGTAAAGAACAAAAGCCTTCTTATTTGCCCTGCCAAGACATCAGTCCATATCACAAGCCCTACAGAGTTTTGCATTAGAAACTGCATATGCATATGCGGTAGTTCCTTTAAATGGAGTCTTGTCTGGCCCTTGGTCTCCACTGAAACATTATAGGCATTCTAAATATTTTTTTTCCTCCTCATTCTGTAGAAACTTGGGGGAGCCCTGGTGGCGCAATGGTTAAAGTGTAGTATTGCAGGAAAACTCTGCCCACAGCCCAGAGTTTGATCCTGATGGGGCTCAAGGTTGACTCAGCCTCTCAGCCTTCTGAGGCCGGTAAAATGAGGTCCCAGATTATTGGGAGGAAATATGCTGACATTGTAAACCCCCTAGAGCAGGGGTGTCAAACTGCTGCGTGATGGCATGATGGCGAAACCGCATCCACCCCATTGCCGGCAATGGAAACAAAGTCGCAATACATTGTGACACGTCATGTGATGTGGCGAGTTTGACACCCCTGCCCTAGAGAGTGCTGTAGAAAGCTATGTGGCGGTATATAAGCTTAAATGCTACTGCTATTTTGTCTGGTTCAGGCCATAATTGGTTTTATGTACCATACCCAGCCATGTTAACTTAATTTGATGTGTGATGTGGGGCAACCTCAAATGACATGCTTTTCCAAAACACCAGGTTCAACCAGGTTCTTCATCCCATTTAACTGAAATGATTCTCAGATACAGTAAGGAAATGTACCTCACTCTTCAACTTCTCTGCTGAGAAGCATAATATTATTTTTGGCAGAGACATCTATCCAGCTTTACTCAAAAGAGTAGCCTATGGTATTAAGCTAGTAAACCATGGGAAAGGAACCCTTTTGTTCTGATGCTACATGTTACTCTGCGCTTTGCCTTTTGAGTCACAGCTGTCTTCTTCCACACACAGTACAGACAGTTGGCAGAAAGCCTACTTTTATATGCCCTTTGCAAGCGATCAGTTGAAATGATTTGGTGAAAGTCATTTGTCATTGCTGGGGAAGAGGTTGCTTTGAGAGACAAACAAGGGAATGACGAGACAAGTGAGAAAAAGAGAAGTGACAGAAAGGGTGGGGAGGAAGGAGAATTCAGAGAAGGAAAGAGTTGCTCCCACTGGTATACACTCTGCAAGAGGCTGTGTTAATGTGTTAATGTTAAAGATACTGAGTCTTGGGTATTCCATTATCAGAGGTCCCCAATCCCTGGGCTATGGACTAGTACCAGTCCTAACAAGGGCCTGTTAGGAATTGGTGCACACAGCTGGAGGTGAGCAGTGGGTGAGCAAGCAAAGCTTCACCTGTATTTGCAGCTGCTACCCAGTGCTAGCATCACCATCTCAGCTCCACCTCGGAGCATTAGACATTAGATTCTCATAGGAGCACAAACTCTACGGTAAACTCTTCATGTGAAGGATCTAGGATCTAGGTTGCATGCTCCTCCTTCCCCCCCCCACACCCAATCCGTGGAAAAATTATCTTCCACAGAACCAGTCCCCAGTGCCAAATAAGATTGTGGACCACTGCTTTATATGGATGTTCGTGCACATATAGTAATTCAGTGCAGAGTTAGAGACTTCATCTTCCTTCATATTGTATTTATTTTTGTTTCCAGGATTCTAGTCCATGAGGGACTTCTGATATCAAAACGATAGGCCATTTTTCATTTTTTTAAAAACATAGATGAGACAGCTTGAATGACCATAAGTCAAAAAGTGCTCATGATAAATTTCAAAACAGACATATGTAAACTTAATCCACAGGCTTGTCTGGGACACTACACATCCTCTTCACAACCTGGTTCCCTTGTTACCTTCATGGTACCCGAAGCAGAACATCCAGTCATAGTTTTGTTCCATACAGTATTAACCTTGTGAACTCTCAAGCTTCCTCTTTTTGCTATGTATTCAAGATGGATTAATATTTATATGTATTTCTATGTAAGGGTCTAGTTACATACGTATGTTGCATATAGCATGTTTATATGTGAGTTATGTATGTGTACACATTTGAGAGCAGGCAACAGAATTTCATTTTTAATGTGTGCCAATGTGCCTGCAGTAAAAAAAAAATGACAATAAATGTTATCTTAAAACAATGGAAATGCAGAGCTGGGATGTGCACATTGGAATATTTTTGAATTTGTTGAGTCCTGCAGTAGTGCAGTATGGCTCCTGTGGAATTAAGTATATAGCCAAAAGTTCTTAGTTCAGAATGTTCTTTCTATCTTGGTTTGTTCTTTTTGTCTTACTTTGCTTTTTATGCTAAGCTATGATGAACTGAGGTAGTCTGGAGTTCTGGTTTGAGTCTTCCTCTTCATCCTCCTCTTCTTTTAAACAATTAGAAGGAAAATTCTACCAGACCATAAAATCTTCATCCAAGGTATAGGTCAGGGATAGGCAACCTTGGCTCTTTTATGACTCGTAGACTTCAAATCCCAGAATTCCTGAGTCAGCATGGCTGGTTCAGGAATTCTGGGTATTAAAGTCCACAAGTCATAAAAGAGCCAAGATTGCCTACCCCTGGTATAGGTAGTCCTTGACTTATAACCACAACTGAGCCGAAAATTTTTGTTGCTAAGCAAGGCAGCTGTTAAGTGAGTTTTGCCCCATTTTACAACTTCTTTTGCTACAGTCATTAAGAAAATCCTTGCAGTTGTTAAGTAAACCATGCAGTCATTAAGCGAATCTGACTTTCCCTATTGACCAGGGGTCTTCAAACTTGGCCCTTTTATGACTTGTGGACTTGAACTCCCAGAATTCCTCAGCCAGTGTGCCTGGCTGAGGAATTCTGGGAGTTGAAGTCCACAAGTCATAAAAAGGCCAAGTTTGAAGACCCCTGCTATTGACTTTGCTTGTCGGAAACCATCTGGGAAGGTTACAAATGGTGATCACATGATCCCACAGCAATGCAACTGTTATAAATACTTGGCCAGTTGCCAAGTGCCTAAGCTTTGATCATGTGATGATGGGGATCCTTCAAAGATTGTAAGTGTGGAAAACAGTCATAAATCACTTTTTTCTATGCTGTTGTAACTTCAAATTGTCACTAAATGAATGGTTGTAAGTCAAGCACTACCTGTATTTCTCAAAAAAACCAACAATCAGCAAACAAGATGAAACAACTAACCTCGTTATCCATCTGGTAATGTTTGTGAAATATTCTTCTCACCAAGCTATTGCCAATGCCTATTTTAATCATCTTTTAGTTGCACATGAATATTTTTAAATACTATTTTAAAACTATTTTAATATTGTTCACACTTCAGCCTGCTTTACTGTTGCCTTTATTATAATATTAGGGTTGCATTTATTGTTATAAATATTATTGACTTCTTGTTTTATTTTATATTGCTTTCTTTGGTACATGATGCTTTTAGTGGGTAGCTGCTGTTTTGTTTTTTTAAAAAATAATTTTAAATTTTATTAATTTGAAAGAAAGAAAGAGAAAGAAAGAAAGAAAGAAAGAAAGAAAGCAAGAAAGCATACAAAATAGAACTGTTTTGTCTGTTTTATATTGCTTTTTTCTTGTCTTTTACAATGAAGCTGAACTGAATCCATTTCTTTGCTTTTTTTAATCAATTTTACAGGGTTAAAAGAACTGTGGTTATTAGCTGTTTATTAGCTGTTTAAAAATACATAGCAAGATAAATAGGTGGATGAAATGAAATTAGCTCTTTGTAGGTTAAAATCAAAGATTTTACAGAAAATGTTGTATGATATATGAGAATATATATATATATATATATAAGGTACTTTTGAGCATTAAATACCTTTACCAGGAAGGAAGGAAGGAAGGAAGGAAGGAAGGAAGGAAGGAAGGAAGGAAGGAAGGAAGGAAGGAAGGAAGGAAGGAAGGAAGGAAGGAAGGAAGGAAGGAAGGGAGTGTTGGGTAGATTTCAGTAAGAAGGAAGATAGGGTATCAAATGGGAAGAATGCTAAAATGCTAAAATGTATCATCAATCATTTTGGTTTAAAGTGACTAGCTTTATTGATCAGTTTTGTTTTGCTTTGGTTTGGTTTTTCCTCAAAATACCTTATTTTGTTTCAGAGAAAGGTATATGATGCTCTTTCTTTTTCTTTCCTGATATTAGCAAGGTTTTTTGTCTGTGTGTGTGTGTTTTTAAAGCAGAATGGCGAAGCTGTGAACACTGTAAAGCAGAAAATAGATTTTTGATATCTTGGCTTTATTTTTCAGGATCCAATTAGGAAGGGCTCATGTCTCCCTCTGGGCTTGAGGATGAGATAAATGACGCAGAGCCACAGAAAGAAAAAAAACTGGAAAGTCAGAGGTTGATGGTCATGGGCTGCATCAGGGTAAGCAATATTTTAAGCCAAGAGATGAATTTTTTTTGGTTGGTTTGGTTGCACATAATAACAATAATAATTTGTAAACAGACTTTGAAGGCTGAACCTAGCTGGCCATGATACCAACAGAGGGGATAGGATCAAAATTTCGCTCTCTGGACGCTGGCACGTTGGAGGGAAAGAGAAATCTTAAAAACCCTGTGGAAGCTTACTGGCCCACTTTTGCATGGTTCTCTCCCCCATGATTCCCCCCCCCATGTCCACATACATTTTGTCACTAATGATTGACAGCATGTCCTGAAGAAGATTACCTCTAGGAGTTGCCAAAATGGAGCCATGAGACTGCATATGACTACCGGTTCAGCTTACCTATTCATTGGCCTATTCAAATCAGGTTTCAACAGATATATGGTCCTGCCAACTTCTACCCTGTCTCTGGTCTTAGTTGAAATATCCTTATAGCTGCATTTGTTTAAATTTGAAATCACAAGGTCAACACTTTGTACACGTATCTATTTAGAGTATGGCATATTGTGCATGGGTTTGCAATAGAGATTAACATTTCACTTAGATTTTAAAAAATACCATAAAATATGAATGTTAAAAAGATCCATACACACTTTATATATGGAAAAAATGGATAAAGCAGATGCTTCTTTAATTATAACAATTATGTTAAATAAGCACAATGTCATTTTAAAAAATGGAAGAAAGGTTGACTAAGTGAACAAGATTGGAAGAAGATGTTCAACTAGATACTCACTGGTTTTATATATATATATATATATATATATACACACACACACATATATATATATATATAGAGAGAGATACATATACATATACGTATACGTATACGTATACATATACATACTGTATATTATGCAAACTGCTTGCCCTACAACTTGCCTGCTACATCCTCTCTACTTGACTAATCAGGTGCTCTAAGAACACCACCTTGGCAATAATCATTCAGATCATTAATCTTTCTCCTTTGCAGGCAGAGTTTCCTGCTACATAAAGTAGGTAGTGGTGAAGCTCTTGCTTAATAAGTAATTTTGTACTTGTACAGCTTTAACAATTATCAATTGATATTTATTTATTTATTCATCATTGGTACATAGCCGCCCATCTCACAATCATGTTATAAAGTGGGCGACAGTGCTACAGTAATAAGAGCTCTCAGATAAAATGTATGATCTTGGTTCCTTCCAGTCTGATTCAGACCTGCTTTGGCATGCTTTGTTGAGATGGATGCTCTCTACTAAGAGAGAGATACCAGGAATATAACATTATTGATAGTCTCTTAAGTCTTTGAGGAGATTGTTTTCTAAGTTCCATTGACTGCCATATCTTCCCGGAGTTTTGGAGGAAGTGGGGGCTACTACAAAGTGGCACCATTACACTCCTGACTCCCTGAGTCTGGAAAGAGTGCAGAAAAGAGCAACAAAGATGATTAGGAAGTTGGAAGATAAAACATATGAAGAACAGTTTCAAGAACTGGGCATGGCTAGTCTAGTGAAGAGAAGGACCAGGGGTGACATGATAGCAGTGTTCCAATATTTGAGGGGCTGCCACAGAGAGGAGGGGGATAACCTATTTTCCAAAGCAGCAAAAGGCAAGACAAGCCGCAATGGATGGAAACTAATCAAAAAGAGAAGCAACCTAGAACTAAGGAGAAATTTCCAAACAGTGAGAACAATTAACCAATGGAATGGCTTGCCTTAAGAGGTTGTGGGTACTCCAACACTGGAGGCTTTTAAGAAGAGACTGGAAGCCACTTGTATGGAATGATATTGGGTCTCTTGCTTGAGCAGGGGGTTGGACTAGAAAACCTCCAAGGTTCCTTCCAACTCAGTTATTCTATAATAACTGAGTGCTACAGTATCAGAATATGGCATTTGAAAACTTCTGCTAAACCTTTGAGAATTGACCTGGAGTATCCCAGAAGCTCCCTTTGTTCCCCATATTTAAATGTATAAGAAACCAAAAGAAGAATCACTGGCGTGTTTGCATTACAACTAGTCCCAACCAGTGGTGGGATTCAGCCAGTTCGCACCAGTTCGATAGAACCGGTAGCTATTTTTTTGTTGCCCAGGCCCAGAATGGACTTCCGGAAGCGGCATCCACACAGAGAACCGGTTGTTCACATATTTGAATCCCACCACTGGTTCCAACCTACGGTTGGTTGCTCAGCAACCGTTCACTAACCTGAAAAAGGGAACTTTTGACTTGAATTCAAAATCAGGCTGCATGACTGACTTTCAGGAGCTTGCTAACATGGCCACATTCACAGCCGTTTACAGTGTCCCACAATCATGTGACTGCATTGTACAATAGTTTTGCAAAAAAAAAAAGGCATTACTTCACATTATCAACCCATTTTGTGATTGTTAACAACATACAGCCATAAGCTTCCATTACAGTTGTGTTGTTGTTAGTTGCAAAGTCGTGTCCGACCCATCGCGACCCCATGGACAACGTTCCTCCAGGCCTTCCTGTCCTCTACCATCTTCTGGAGTCCATTTAAGCTCACGCCTACTGCTTCAGTGACTCCATCCAGCCACCTCATTCTCTGTCGTCCCCTTCTTCTATTGCCCTCAATCTTTCCAAGCATTAGGCTCTTCTCCAGTGAGTCCTTCCTTCTCATTAGGTGGCCAAAGTACTTGAGTTTCAACTTCAGGATCTGGCCTTCTAAGGAGCAGTCAGGGTTGATCTCCTCTAGGACTGACCGGTTTGATCGCCTTGCAGTCCAAGGGACTTGCAGGAGTCTTCTCCAGCACCATAGTTCAAAGGCCTCAATTCTTTTGCGTTCAGCCTTTCTTATG